>VZSV01000113.1:35138-89644 GCA_013398735.1 Nothocercus julius | reverse complement strand
AGGGATAGACAGCTTATCAAATCACATTTGACTAATATTTCCATATCTATCTATATATATATCCTTAATGTTGATGGTTGTGTTCCAAAGCCCTCAGTGAAGCTGATTAGTGAGTACGTAATTCAGAAGCTGCAATTACAAAATATTCTCACTTAAAATCACTAACAGGATACTTTTGCTGACTTGAGTACAGTGACTGTTACATGAATGCTGATGGAAGACAATAAGGTCTATACTAAGACGTGATACTGCTGTCTCTTAAACTACTATAAATCCAAAGAAATGTCAGTGAAATACTGAACTTACATCAGGGAAAAAAAGTATAGAAAGAACAAAAATCTGACTTATTACTATTATAGAATTTTCATGTAAAACAATATCTGAACAAAATGTAAATGACGCAATCCTGATGACCAGGTAGAAGTTTAGATTTTCCTACAGAACACTACTGTACTACTGCATTGCAGATCTTCCTGTAGAACACTATTGTACCAAAGACAACTAAAAATTCCAGGATGGTAATGTGTCAGTTTAAAGCCTATGTTTAAATACTTCTAATTTGTATATGAATTGGTTAACATTACACAACTTCCAAAGTGCTGCTAAAATGGCATATCTATGCTACTTCACAGCAGGACAAATACTAGGTTAGCAAAGATTGCAAAAGTCACATTATCAAAGACATCTAGGAACAAAAACAGAGCCAGTAATAGGGTAAGTGTGTTTTAAACACTTTCGGATCTTGTGCTTTGTGAGTTAGGAGATAAGAGGAAATGGAAGAAAAATGTGTTTCACCACATGAAGGTATATCAAGGTTCTGATGCTATATTCAGAGGTACTTCTACATTAAGGAAGAAAGTCTTTGGGATTTAATTTCTCCTAGGATACACATACAAATCACACTGGGATCAAACCAACTGGCCCCTCCCAACAGGAGCCATAAACCTCCCCTTTTTTTTTTTTTTTTTTTTTGTAAGGCTAATCACAATTTGAGACTTCTTATAGGAAAAAACACAAAACACTATTTAGATCGACATGGGAGTGGGTACTAAGGCTATACTTTACTAGCTGAAGTATGACTCACTTTCCTCAACCCATTTTCCCAGTCTAGTAACTCAAAAACATTTTAAGGCTTTGAAATTGCCATAGGCTTGAGGCAAAACTTTGTTCCTGAAAAGAAATGCAGGGAGCTGAAATGACTCTGAAGTGGCTTTACACATTGGGGAGAATTTCAGCCCTGGTTAATTACATCACCATAACAGAGTATAGAAAAAAACAGTTTAAGAAAATACTCATTTATAACTAATGATGACAGCTCATTTTAGGACAGTAGTAGGCTCCACAGAAGCATGTGTCACTTTGTTCACACAGCAGTGAGTAGCCACTGTTTCTACATAGAGACACAGCTACATATATCACTTGAGAAGGAAGATGCAAGACAATAAAAACTGTGAATTCCTTTATCACGTCTTTTGCCCTGTTGCCATTTTTATGGATTTAGTTAAGATTGTTGTACCACACACTAATAAATGTCAGAAAGGACTTCTGTTTAGGCTCTCCAACTCCAATTTGGTGTCTTATTAGGTGTCTTAAAAAAAAAAAAAAAGCTAAAAGGCCTGATTTTTTTTTTTTTTAATTAACAACCTTTAAGTTGGCAATAACCTATTTTTTTTCTGTCTACAGTAAATGACCAGCAACCTGATGCAGCCATGTGTTTGCTGGTCTTGTGTTTCAAATCACAAACAAGAAGCGGAATAAGCAAAATTAAAACAATCATGTTGTAAAGTAACTGACAGTTCTTACTTAAACAAGAGCTAGTGATTCCTCAGCCTCTACTGCCATTCTGCATTCTTTAATGGTTAAAAAAATAGCTCCATGGAGACAAGAGCTCTGAGTTTCTACCATTTAATGATCCAGAATCTTTCTTATCTTATTTTTATGCCAATCTCTCTGCTTAATTCAGTGATTTTTTTTCCGTTTTTGCAATTTACAGTAGGAAAAGCCTACCTAAGTTTCTACTTTCAAGATCAAGAATATCTTAAGTTTGGGAAGAGGAGGAGATTATTGCTTATTTCTGGCTTTCCCATTACATTTTACTGCCTCTCACCCTGTGTTAACCACATGTATTAAAAGTTATACGTTAAAGGGGTGATGTCAACATTTAAGCTGCAGAATTCGATCCACTCAAAAAAAATGTAGCTACCACAAACTGCTGCTAGATGAGCTCCAAAGCTGATGGAAACCCAGTACAAAAGAAGTGTCAAGACCCTTCCTGGCCCCTAAAAGCAGAATGGCTGAAACACTACTTTTTCAGGGTGTTTTTCAGCTGGTATATCTGTCTCTTGATAATTAAGTCAGAGATGACCAGAAGCCTATCCAGTAAGGCCACAGATTTGCACCATCCACAGAACAAAGTTCAACCACATAATGAGAAAAGGACTCATACACTATAACCATTGTCTATTATTGACAGAAGTCCAATGTATTTGACATCCTAAAGCATTTTATTCACCTCTTCCATTATTCTCATTCAGTAACTTCATTCTGCAGACACACAGACGGTCCCAAACACCCCGGTCAAGTATTTGTCCTTTCTAAAGTAATTTTAGCTAAGATTATTTTACCTTAAAATTGCAGAAATTATTATTTCTGCTTAGTTCATTAGCTTGCTTGTTTTGTTTTAAATACAACTTCAGGCTTCCATCATAATGAAACTTTATGCTTTCTTATAAAGACAGCATATTTATAAAGCAATATAGTTGAAGATACAGCACAAGCTTGACATTTGCTGCAACAAAACACGAACAAATCAAATATATCCCTAGTGCAGCTTTAAAATTTTCAGGGAAAAAAAAAAAAAAACCAAACAAACAAACAAACAAACAAAAAAAAAAAAACAAAAAAAAAACCCACTCATTTAATTCTAGCTTACCATTCCCAAAATAGTAAGGAGTAGAATTTTACTTCATCTTTCTCAACTCCCATTTTTGTACCTAGTACTAAAAATAGAGCTTAAGTGGAACTCAAATGATAGATAAGTCTCGCATTAGAAAAAGTATAAACTTCACTACTAGGGCATTGATGGAGAGAAAGTCCTAACATTCCTGCTGAAATATTGTTTCAAGCAATAACTTGCAATATAACCATCGTTAATGCCTACAACACAGACTTATAAGGTTGTCCCTTTAAAATAAAATTATTTGATATTTCAATTTTAAGTTCATCAGCAGCCTCCTCAAAAATGCCTGCATTCCTAACAATTCAGCCAGTCTTTAGAACAACCCATTAGCCTCTCCACCCACTTCACACCGACCTATACCCTTTCCCAGCAATAGCTCTGGGAACTGAAGCTTACTCAAATAGCCTTTTTAAATATCACTTTGCCAAATAAGACTTGTTATTATGAACTGGATGCATTTATTAACCTTGCTTTGCCTTTTACATTCAAATCTCAAATTTAGGAGGGGGCGGTAAAGAGGTAAGGACTGGAAAGAAGCAGAGATCTGAGACTCTATGTAGCAGCTTAATTTGAGTGTGAGGCATTTTTAAATGTTTCTCTACCAGTCTGTCAGAATTTCCAGAGAGAAGCTCAAAAGGAAAACGAAACAAACAAAAAAACCCACTAACACTAAAAAACACCAGAGGGCTGTTGCCACTAGGAAAATGAAACTGCTGCATTTTAACACTGCAGTACAATCAGACCAATTTCATCAGCTCTACAGAAGCTTAAATAAAACTGACCACGTCATAAATCCTCTGCAAGTAGAACATGCAGCATCATACCACATAGTATTACTCCATGGCATTTTGCTTTACAGATGAGGAACACACACCCTTAAGAAGCAACGAAGTAAGTGTAGCCACAAATTGTCAAAACAGAAACATCAACAAAACTTGTCTGTGTTACGGGATAGTTAAAACAACTTTAGTGATAAATCGCAGCCACAGAGATTTCAGCATATGTATATCAGGATTATGATAATCAAAAAGCAGCAATGGAAGACAAATACAGTATAAAAAGGCACCACTTCTCTTCGCAAGGAAAAAAAAACAGGCTATATCCTCAGGTGGTGAGAACAAGATACACTGAATAAAGGGAGATTATTTATATAGATACGCACTAGCAGAAAAATGGTAAATTTGGGCCTAAAACAGAGTCATTCCAGAAACTGCAGTAGTTAAGGTCTTTCCACATTGCCTAAAGTATGGATACTACCACGTTAATTCTATCAGTCCTGAATGGAGGTCTTTAAGTCTAGTTTTAGATCAGAGCATTATTAAAGCCACAAAAAAGAAAAGAGAAAAACAAACTAATAAAAAAAAAATGCTAGTTTGCCAACTAACTGAGCCAATGGCAGAGCCAGTCAGGGCACAGGAAGACTAAGATAATTTTCTGTGAGTAGACTGCCTTCTAATGGCACAATGACACAAACAGAACCCATTTCATACAAGTGTGTCTAGCACTAATGCCCCATCATCCAGATAGGATTCTGCATTATTTTACAGAGTACAAATAGAGACCAATTCTTTGAGAATCTTTAATTCAATAGGAGCTGAAAAACACAGGAAAATCTTTCACAAGTTTTGAACTCTACAAGATCAAGCACAGGTCACCATTTTGTATACAGAAACACCCAACCCTAACATGTAGTTACAGGCACAGTAAGTGTGCACTGCATTATGTATGCACATGCTTAGCTTACTCACATTGACTTCTGTCTGATGTTCAGTTTGTCCACTGCAGCAAAACAAGGGCAGAAGTCTCACTGGTGCGAGTGAACAATCTGGGTGAAGATAGGGAAGCAGAGACTTCTGCTTTGGGCAAGGGTCCTGGTATTCTCATGCACTCACACAACTCTCATCCAGCATGCCCTGCCCCATCTTAAGGGCTGCATGTGGCAGGAGATATAGCAATGTATCTTTCTGAGGCAGTGTCTCTCCTCCAATTACTATGTAGACATTTTTTCCAAGATTCTTTGCCACATCATGCTTACAATTCCCACCAGTTCCATGAAGAGAACAACATCTATAGTAGTGAAGTTTCTCCGCCTTGGTGAACTTTTCAGAAATTTACAGTACACAACAACAACACTTATGCTTGCTTTTCTAAGTAATATTTTTATGGATCCTTGAGAAGCAGACCATGGACCACTTGGTTTCCTAGGCCACAGGTTCTAAACCAGTGAGTAAAAATAACTAAGTGTCCATGGAACTGAAGAGGCTCTCAGCTGTCACACATTTAATTTAATGGTGATAACAGCAATGGTGATACAGTGCTATGACACAGCTCCAGAAACCATGCCCATTGCTGCAGTGTTTCCCCTAAGCAGGAAAGACCACCTGGTAAGATGACGGCTGCCCCAACCATGCTTGACTATTACTGTCCCTAGCTAAAGCACAGTAATGCCAAATGCAGGACTTTTTCTACATGCTGAACATCACTGCAGTCCTGTTGGGTGGCTTCAATACATACACGTGATTGCATACTTTTAGCAGCAGATTTTCTCCAGTATTCCAATATTTGCCTGCCTTTACTTGCCTGTCAGCTGAGCAGAGACTTCTGCTTTAAGGATGAAAGACAGTAATTTGTAAAACGCTGTGTCCATATTTTCAGTTTGAATTGAATTCGCTTACAGTATCATTCCACTCTGTGCTCTAATTTGTTTAAATATTCACTGCAGAGGAGATGTATTCCTAGGCTCCTCTTAACTAGAACACTGCCAGAGGTCTGCCTCCACTATCAATGAGAAACTTGCTTATGGGTCACAGCCCACTCAGAAAAATTTGAGCAAGGTCTTGAAGCCATGGGTGTAACTGGAGTGAGGAATTTGTTCTAGTAATGTCTTCAGCACAATTAGAAAACAATCAGAAGCAAAAGTGATGTAATTTCACAAATACAAGCAGAGAAATAAGCCACAGACCTGAAATAAAAGCAGCATAAGACAGAATCCAGAAACACTAAGGCCAGATTTTTTTTTTTTTTTTAAATAGTCACCAATTTTAATCAAGCTTTACTATTTATATCAGTGGAAAGTCTGAAAAAAAATGCAGATGAAAACAGTTTTAAAAGCCAGTGAGAAAAAAAACGTCTATGGCTGTTGCTGCTTGCAAAGCAGGAAGATTCTTAAAAGCTGTGCCACTCATGGCCATGCCTTTTCAGAAAAACAAACGCCTGTGTTTAATAAGGCTATGGCACTTGTGTCATTGCCAAGTTCTACTATAATACTTGGCTTTGTCTTTGGCAACCATTTCTGTATAGATCGGCATCGTGAACACACAAACAGCTCTCAGTGTTCCTCTCAGCTTTCTGCAAGAAAGGACTACTTCAAATACTGCCACTGTACCAAAATGGATAGAGGAAATGCAGGGAGGGCTCCCTTCTTCCCACACTTCGATCACTGAGCTCATCTTGCAAACAGAAAGAGACCTGGTTCTAGCTTCCATCCACCCTGCTTTGCATTGCTCCAGCAACAGAAATTAGGCAGGAATCCAGCTTGTTAAGATGGGTGGGGATTTCCCCCGCATCAGGGAACCCCACTGCAGTTTAGTGCCACTCTTCCTTCCCTACTTTGGTGTAAGAGTCTTAGCCAAGCTGAGGAGCAATGCCTGAGGAGCAGCTGTGTGCCAGCAATCCCAATATGCCATAGCAGTGGTTTAGGACTCCTGGCATGAGCATCATAACCAAATGAAATTCTGAGAAATTGTGCTGAGGAAGCAAAATCTGGATGTTCAGGCTGATAGCCTGCAATTCCCCCCTTAGCTTTGCAATACACTAGCCAATTTCAACCAAGTTTGACAGAGGAAGGGAAGTCTCAAAGATTCTCTAAGTTTTGTGGGAAACGCTACATGTCTGGTGGAAAGACATACAAATTTATGTCCCCCATAAAGGCAAGGGCAGTTATAATTTAGTCCTTACTGTTTTCTGACAGCAAGCAACAAGATGAACAGCCAACAGTGACAGCTCCAATTCTTAGCCAAACCCTTTCCTTAATTCTTTAATTTTAGGAACAGGTGGCAGTTTATTAAAAGGACCCCACACAGCCACTGGATGAAACTTACTCAGGACAAATGGCCAGCAACAATCATGAGGAACCCAAGCCCTAGGCAGCATGGAACAAGCACAAGGCATAAGAAATATTTAAACATGCCATACAGCATGTTTCACTCTACAAGGGTCTGAAACTTAGAGTTACATCTTCACCTACTTAAGTCTGAGTTTTAATTCAAATGCTTGCATTTAAGTATTCTTGGTACAGTCATGTGCTAATTTAGCTCAACTGTTAGCAGAATGAAATACTGTAAAGAAAGCTTTTTCCTGATGAAACAATCAGAACTCTCTTGCACTTTTTAAAGCAAATCATAATTTACCATGAGTTCATGTTTAACTGCCAACACATCAATACTGGCCTTTCTCAAACTATACTACCACCGTGTTAAGGAGCCAAAATCATGTATCAGGGCTACAGTGTACACACCCTGGACAAACACAACAAAACACTGCCCTTCCCCTAGTATCTCAGGAGAACATCCAAGTAAAAATACAGCATCTACGTTGATATGTACATAAAAATATACGCAAGGAAAAAAAGTGTAAGAAGAGAAAGTCATGAAATTCTATAAAAATTTCCTGCTGAATCAATACAAAGACCTGGCACATTCTCATCTGTAGCTGATGGACAGCTATTCAACCTTGGACAGATCTAAACGAAGTCCAGGAACAGGCTTCAGAGAGACAACAGAAAAGGAACACATCTGTGGTCCAGACCAGCTTGCTTCACCCAGATACCAGCTCTTCTATTTTTTTTTTTTTTTTTTCTCCAATCAATAGCGCTTTTAATAGCTAAATGACAAGGCGACTGAGTTTACAACATACAAGGCTGAATACATAGAAGAATGACCCCACAAAAGCAGAGCTCATTAATACATATGTAATGTAGATATCATTAAAAATATATATATGCAATCTCACAGATTTTTCTCCACTATTAAGCATACACTGCCAAATGGCAGCAAGGCAAAACTGCAAGAGTCTCAGGATATAAAGAGAGTATGTTGCTTGGTAAGTAGAAGCAGGCAGCCAGAAAAGCACTTACTAAATGGATGCCTGAAAACTGTTTTCCATAAACTTCTTTTTTTAAAAACACTTAAAGTTATGCACTTTACTGGAAGCATCATGCCTACAGTCCCCAGGAACTCAGTTGGAACACAATAATATATAGCATTTGTATACCCTAAGCCACTTGATGCTGGCTTCCCTTTCTCCCCTGTTAACCCATTTACTGCCAGTTAATGGTACAAATGTCAGGAGAGAGATTTTACCAGTAATCTCCCTCAAGTCAGTCACTGAAAACCTGACTATGCATTGCTTTTTCCATAATCCTTCCTTATTGAATCAGTGACTATCAGTGGATGGAAGTCAGATATAAAACTGCAAAGTCAGATATAAAACTGCAAAAGAGCCTGTTATCAGGGGTAAACTAAACAAGGAGCGGGTCCCTTCCAAGTCTAACCTCACGCCTTCCACTATCCCAAATTAAAGATCATGTATCTTTGGCCTTCAGGAAATAATCAGGAAGAGCAAATATCAAAATATAAATGTGGAAACTGACAACTCAAAATATTTTTTTCTATTATTTCCACTCCATCATTAAGCAACTAACCTACTCGTGTCAGTCTGAAAGTTATTTTGCACTACTATGGAGATAAGTGTCCCATTTGAAAGAGAATGTATGTGGATTTGCTTAAAATATACACAATATTTAACATTTTTACTTTCTCTATATTGCTTTTATCCTCAGTCTCCCCAGTGGAGACTCACTCAGTGGACAATGGAGACCTCACTGGTACTTGTGTAACAGGTGTCAACTTCATGAAAAAAAGTTTAAGTCAATATAAACAAACAATACAATTCCCTATGTTCAACCTAAATTCCATCTAAAAGCTTCCCCTCCCCCCCAAAATCTAAGTAGGAATGATGAAATCTTTTGGGGAAATTATGGGGTTTTTTTGTTGTTTTTTGTTTTTTTTCTATAAATGTTATAATAAAAATGTTAACATTCATATTTAAAAATAAATCTGGAAAAATCTAGAATATGTCAAGTGGAACTTGGTAAACATTATTAAAATATCCCAGAAGTTTGCATTTGAAATTAAATAATTTGGATTCAGTCATATTTGTACTTCTTTTAAAATACCCTTCTGGAAAACTTTGCATCCTCCAAGAATGGGTGCTTCTGGGAATCATTTTGAAGTGTTGCAGAAAATTAAATTTTCAATTTGCACATGCAAACATCAATGCTGGAATTACTTGCACAGCTATCCAAATACTATATGACAAATCCAGACTACACAAGAATCCAACTCAATCTTTGAATATTGATTCAGCACAATTAATCCATGAATGGGGTAAAGTAGTGCAGGAAAAGGATAAAAATAGCTGTTTGCTCAAAAATCTAGAATAAAAGCTTAAAGTAAGTCACACTACTTAGACACTGCAGATGAAGATGGTTCAAGCCGATGAAGAATTCTACGTATAGCAAATTATTCATGTTAGTCTACTGATCAATATGAATGTTTTATAAAAACAGAACTGTCCCATTTTCAGTTCCATGTGATCTCCTCATCTTATTAAAAGCAAAACAATTTAGGATTGTTAAGCATCTTGGGATTGCTTATAGCAAGCAAACACAAACACAAAAAACACCTTTCGGATATTTCTTAATGGAACAGCCCACGAAAAACATTCCTTCCTTACCTATTATATGCTCTTCCTCCTACTGAAATCAGCCCAACTTAAACTGACTTAACAAGGACAGCTTACAATATCTCAGCATTTAAAGAGAGGTACTCTGAGCATCCATTTATGTCTCTGTATTGACTCAAGCCCTACAGAAATCCACATCCATGTTTACTTACTTGGACTGCTCTGCTACATGCATAACCTGTTGCTCAAGCAATGTCTCTTTTACTGCAGTAGGCATTAACTCCAAACTTATAAGCAACAGTAACTAACTCTATGAAGTAGACAAAATTAAGGACTCCCCAAAATATAACATATAAAATAAATGTACTGACATACTGAAAAATACTGCAATGTTGGAGAATCCAAAATATTGACTGGTTGCACCACTGTGATTTACAAAAGCAACTGTAAGTACCCACTCAAAATACTATGTTTGCTACTCTTATGGAGCCACAGGTTTTCGAGAGATCAGAAGAAATTTCTCTCTAGAGGTAAACTTGATTAAGAAATATTTTAAATTTCTTCAGTCTCTCTCATCTTTCTCCTCTAATCTTACCCACTGCAGCAATACTAAAAGCCATTAATGTAGTGACGGAAAGAAAAAAAAAAAAGTGTTGAGAACTGTATTTGTGAAATTACCCCTTCTACAGTTCCTGTGGATGTTTGTTCAGTATATATATAGTCACATGGTCCTACTCATTTGACAGGGCATCTGAATTTTGACGACTCTTAGATGAGAAAAGAAAAAATTAAAAGCCTGTTTCAACAGGTTTGGGATAATATGCTATTAATATTGAGATAAAAGATGAAGATATGCCTGTACAGAGTTCAAGAAGAATGAAGCCCCAAATTTGTTTTCCCTATAATTGGCAAACAGAAGTTTGCTGATAACAGATAAATCCATATAAAAGGGGAATGTGAGTTTGTCATTCAGATTTTGAGGTCTTTGTATCAAGGTATCACTAACTGTCAGAGACACTGGCAAACAATACCTTTGTACAATCAGATAAGTTAATGAAGACAAGTTTTGAGAAACTTAATAACCTTTACTTGACGATTCTAATTCACTACAGCATACTAAAAAACATTTTGTTAAAAAGTTTAAGACATCTATCGCAAACAACACTGCTCGCAATATTGCATTTCTGTAATTATTAACCACTGCAGGCCTCAGACTATCATGACAAAGGGTACAGATTCACTGTTTTGAGAGATTTTCATAATAAAAATATATGTAAAAATGTAAAGTATATGCGATTTGGAAAAATAAACTGCAGTAAGGGAGTGCTATGATTTAAATGTCTAATAACATATCCCCACCTAGATAGCTAAATTGTACAAAGCTGTACCCTTAGATTCTCTCTAGATCTACTTTTTTTTTTTTTTTTTTTAAAAAAAAGTAGAATTGTAACAATATAGATAAAAATTACGTACTTCCTTTAGCCTACTTACATAAGGAAACGAGCTTTGAGATCATGCTGTCTGTCAACAGGCCACCTTTCAATTTCAATGAAATTTGACAGAGACAATGAAAAGAATTAATAAATGTAGTTTCTGTCAGTGTAATGGAAACAGGTGGTTGGGCTATGAAGACAAATCCTGTTGAAGTTCCCATTGAATAAAAAGCTAGTATCTTCACTAAGACGCTAAATTTAATGATTTATCTTCTTACACAATTCAAAAGCATACTCCTAAATGTCTTACTGGCTTCTGTAGATAACTTGTTACACACAGAAACAGCTCTAAGTTACATGGTACAAAAGGCAGAAAAGGGATCCCTATGTTTTTTTCCACTGCTAGAAGTGCCATGAAATTCTAGTGGAATTCTATGTATCGATGGAACAGGGCTTAAAGTGCAATGGAATGAACAAGAAAAAATGGATTAGCGGTATTAAATTTTTCATCAAGTTTCTCTCAACGTGAGGAGGATAATTTCCACCTAGAGGCTGTTTTATTACTGTTTTTAGAAGTTTCAACTGGATGTTCACTTACTGATATGGCAAACAATGCTACTTAAATCTACACAAGCGATCTACAAATAACACACATGAAAACCCAATGAAATGCTTAGGTATTTCACAAGGAATACCCCGGTTCCTCATCTTTGCATACAGTAACTCATTGCAGTCAATCTGAATTACCGTAGAATGCTTCAAGGGCAAAAGCGGTGTTAATGAAGCCAAAAGACAGATATGAACAAAATTAATCCTTTTTTTTCTTTAAGAGAAGAGTAAGAAATACATAAAAAGCTGACTTCGTACAGAATTGTGTGAAGAAGAAAATGGCAAGTGAAGAAGGGCTTGTTTAATGTATATAAGAAATTTAAAAGTGTTTCACGGTCACAATTGTTTTTTTAAAAAGCATGCTGTTTCTACATGTTATTCTAACAGAACACACATTCTTTTGCTCATTATTGTTAATTACAATGAAAACCTCCTATAATTAACTGTAGAACAATGTAATTCAAGAAAATTTAAATAAACCAACCTGTCCCCACACACTCATGTATATATAATAGTCTTTTTTACACTGGCATTTCTGTATAATAAAACGTTGTGCTCACAATAACTAAAAATATGCTACTGCTTTTATTCTTGTAAAACCATGTAAATACAGATTCCATGAGCTATTCATTCAGTTGCACAAAACAAGGGAGATGCTCTGAATCCAGCCTATTACGAAAGCAAACAGGCAACTGTCTTACTACTGTATTCTAATTAAATAATACATGTTTAATTCTTATGCTGCATTATTCAAATTAATCGTCTTGGCCCCAGCATCACTCCCACTATCAGCAGAGACCTAAATGCACATGTTTCTCCATAGCCTTGCTCTATGTAATGCTTTTGTGACTTCCCTACCTAAGAGGCCTAAACCTCGTCTTTGTGGCACCAGTCACTCAGCAAGTTTTATGCCCTGGCATGAAAGACTGCTCTCAGGATAAGCTTTGTACACTCTTTTTGAATTATAAGCAATGCCTTCAACAACAGTTGTTACCCAGCAATTTGAACTGATGACTTTTACACATCTGTTTTCCCCACCCACAGTCAGACATCACCAGCTTCTTCCAATGTCATAGATCTGGACCTCTTTGCAAGGATCAGTAGACTCCTCTTGGTAAAGATCTTTTTCAGCTATTAATAAGGAAATCTGTGAGAGTTTCATGAAGAGCAACCAACCAGAGTTCTACTTACCATTAAATTCCCCTTCTGTGGCACCCTTTTAAGACCGTGTTGAACTGTGAATTCCTTCCCTAAGCCCTCTTCTTTTATCTCAGTGAAGAAGAGAAGTGCAATTAACTGATTCGTACAATATTAAATATACCTGGGAGCAAAGCAAGAACTGTTTATCTGAAATAACTTTAGGTACAAAAATTCTTTAAATTAAAAATGATAGCTAGGAATATCACTGCAAAATGGATAGGACTTTACACTTTCTTCCTGTTCACCATTACATTTTTCCAGATTTCATTTCACATTTTCACTGTCATCCTCCGTTCAAAAAACAACAGCACAAGAAAGGAAAAACACAAACCTTATCTTCTAATCTTTCAAGCTTTACACTCAAGCTGTAAAAGAATGAACTGCCGTTTTCCTTCAAAGGTATGCCACTGCAACCCAAATTTAAAGTTGTACACCACGACAACGCGGGATGGTGAATCAGGCCCTCGAACCGCGCTTGTTGTCCTCTCCCTGAAATGCTGCAGGTTCCCTGCTTACCCTCAAAAACAAGCAGGACTAGGACTGGCTACACACCACATGTATCCATACTATTCTGCATGCTCCCAAATGTGATTAGCACAGAAAATGCCAGAAGACCAGAAGGCACCTTTCCATATTTAACCTTGTATTGTTCAATACCAAGTTAGATTTCACCTCCGTGTATTATTCAGTTGATCAAGGGCGGGTATAGCAAGGAAGAGAGGCTGACATCAGCTACTTTTAAGCTTCCTCTTCTTCTTCCCCACCCCCAGCTTCTATGACACCATTGCATTGTGCATTTATGTGCACTCATGTGTGCAAACAGATTTATCTATAAAAATCTGTTATATGGTAAAATTATAAAATAAAACTTTCACCCTTGTCCAGCTCTGAATAACTGCAGAGGCCAAAAGCAGCAAGCCTCTAAATATATTCTCTTCTTCTCTGTCCACCCTCACCTCTCTAATCACTTCAGAGGAAGATAGGAAGATTAGCAGAGGGGGAAAAAAATAACCAAAGCTGCAGATAACCCTTCAGTACCACAAAGTCAGGCTACATGATTTGGAGCAAAAGGTTAATGAAAGTGTATTTTCAGGAATCTCAGACACAATTGTATTTTAAAGGAGAGGGAGGGGTTCTGAGAAGGTGAGAGAAAAAAAGGAAATGGTGATGAAGAGAAAAATGAATTTGTCATCTGGGGCTGGCTCTTTGATCACCTGGAGTATCCAGGAAAAGACTGAATGCAGAAATAGGACAGTTTTATTACTAATACACTGCATTTTTTGGCAGAATATTTTCATTATCATCATCAGTAGAGATTTTAGTAACAATACGGTTAAAGCAGTAAGGGCTTATTGAGCTATGCAAAGAATAAAGGTGGTATCCAATGAGCGACAGATGCTACACTCAGCAGTGAAAAATATTCAGAAAAAATATAAATAGAAGTCATTTTCACAAAAAGACAATGTCATCTTCATCCATGTCTGAACGGTTGCTATGGGGTTTGTGGAGAGGAGGGAAGGATGGGGGGGAGGGGGGGGTAAATAATCAATCATCTCAGAAGAGCATTGCTTCTTACAGAGAAAGATCTGGATTTTGACTGTGTCCCTAAGAAAATTGCGGACTGCAGAGCTGCTGCCACGCAGGGTAGTGAGGAAGCAGGCAGAGCGGAGGCAGCAGCTGGGGATGGAAACGCCTATTAAATCCTTTAGACAACAGATGGGCAAAGCTCGGCTGGGTTTAAAAAGAAAAAAAAAAGAAAAACCCACAACACAATACATCATGTTTTATTGTTCCACAATGAACAACACTTAACACCCACATGCCCAAAGAAGCCCCCTATGGCTGATCTTTCCCTCTCCCTAAATTATAATCTTGAGTTTTAAACCACTTGGGAGTCGGGGGGTCCCAAACCAACAAATTTGCCAGATCCCACTGTTTATTGCACCTGTTACTATGAGAGGGAAAAAATAAAAATAATAATAATTTTTAAAAGAAACTAAATAGGAAAGACATTTGGGATCCTTTATTTTCCTATGGCTTTTTCTTTTAATTAATGCTCCCCTGCCCTTGAAGCGAATTTCCTATCTATACAAGCAACAGCAAGTCCATATCTCGAAACCATTTAAGGGACCTAATTATGCCATGTAGAACAGTAGCACCTGCTCTCTGCTAATTCACTGCACTGTTTCCTCTTTTTAATATTTCTTACCATTATTCCATTCAGGAAAATCTGCTGGGGGCAAGCTTCATAAACAAGCTTTAAGAAAAATAATTAAACAGATTCCCCTCCCCCTCAATCCTTCCTACAAAAACAGAAAAAAAGCCCTCTTCCCAGAATGAATTCTGCTACTGATCCTTTCTTTCTCTTATTACAGACCTACCCATAAAAACCACCAGCCCATGCATCCATATTTTCTAAATATCCATAACAGTCAGTGCCACAGCCATACTGTACATATTTCCCCCCCATACACCAACTGCACCTTAAGGACTACACCCTTTTCAATCATGATGTCATGAAATACTGCTGGTGACTCCCCCACTACCACCACCTTCTCTGTACTACAGGCTGTGAACCTTTCATTTTAATGTAATTTGATTAAAAAGAAATGACTCTTAAGTAGGGCAGTGAAAAAGAAAAAAAAAAAAAAAAAGAAATGAAATGAAATTCACCACCACCAGATCATCTATTATTTTCCTCTGCATACAGCCTGGCTGTCATCAGAACACCACCCATTAGTAGGAGTAACAAACATAAAGCATTCTGGGCTTAAAAGGAGAAAAAAAATAGAAATAAAAGCAAGAATCCCTTAAGAATATTATCTCTACTGAAGCAGTAAATGCGAAAACCTAAACCTTAAATATCCCATCCCCAACTGGCTGCTACAGCACCTTTCCCCTAGCATGGGTGCTGCTGCAAAAGAACCAACCTGTCTGTCCTTTTCCTAGGGTTTTCTCCAAACGATAGGGTCCAACATATTGTGCATGCTGAGCTCCGCTGCCTTCTTTCCCTGTTGATGTCATTTCTACCTGGATCTGTAAGTCTGCAATGTATATGCGCTGAAGAGCTGGAATTTCTCTCTCTGCAGTTCTTTAAATTCCCACTTTGCAGCTGGACAAGCAAAGCACACTCTCTCTTTGCTTTAATCCCCTTGGTTGCAGATTTTTTCTTCCTCCTCCTTTTTCTTTTCTCTTGTACGTGTGTTTTCTTTCTGGGTCTGTCTGTGACGCTGATAGATGAAGTGGTTATTTTAATGTTCAAAGAGGGGACCTACGATCCAAGCCCAAGGAGCATGATGCTGGTGATCTGGGCTCCGCACGCCTTGTTCTCTCTAGGAGCTGTTCAAAGGAGAGCCAGAGCTAGAGCAGCGGAAGAGCTGGGGCCTGCAGCTGCGATTGACACTACAAGCAGCCAATCCCAAACAACATCTCGTCTCCCACCTCCTTCTCCCCTCCTCCTCCCACTACCTTTTCTTTTCCATCAGCAGCAGTTACTGCCTCTGCCTGCTACAGAGCATCATGATTAACGGCAATAGAATAATCTAAGTTTGTTAGTCTATTAGTAAGGCAACAATTAAATATAATTAGAGGGCATGTTATTTTAAGACCCAAATATGCACATTTTTTTTCTGAATCATCCTTAACTAGGCAGCTGCACTTCTACGGTGTTGAAGTAAAGCTGGGGTTGGGGCAGGAAATAGGAGGGAAGAAAATCTACTTCAAAAGATAAACTTGAGAAATTCTTTGATTTTATTTAATTCTAGAGGACCTTCATCTTTTGTGGGTTTTGTGCTTTGAAGAATGCTGGGGGAAAGGGAGAGGGGAGGAAATGAGAGGAATAGACTTTAAAAATAAATAAATAAATAAACAAGGCCCAATCCTGTAATCACTTAGCTTGATGACAGACCTGCATTTGAATTTGATAGGAGCTGTAGACTTTAGATGAACAGATTAAAAATGGCATCCCACTATCTTAATTAGAATCACAGCACAAAATCCAGGGATTAGATGGGAATAGGAACAAATCTGCCTTTTTAGCTCCATAGGCAACACCTTCATAGGCTCCGTACTAGCAGTATGATATCTGAATTTTTTTTGTTACATACATCAAGAAAGTAAATACATTTTTAACCTTGAAAGCTATAAGAATTCAGTGAAATAAAAGGTTCCCTATACATGCTTCAAGTTAGACATGTCCGTGTACTTTCTGATTTCATGACTGTACCAAAAATTTCAGACTCTAAAACTATCAAGCTTAAACCAACAGTACACACAAGTTTTTTTTTTTTTTTTTTTTTTTTTTTTTAAATACCTTCTCCCTCCTCTCCACTCCAGACAGAATCTTGGTCAAGATGTCCTTATCAAATTGTTATTGAGACATAACCCAGCAAGACTTCTTCAGTCAGAGCAGAGTCTTAGCAAGTCTATAAAAGAAATGGAAAGTAAATAAACTATGAAAAAAACTTCAATTACTTTTATGTTATTTGCAAAGAGACAAAATTAGATTTTAGTTTTTAATTGATAGTTCTATCTGTACAGGAGAAACATAAGTTGGAGTAACTCTAGAAATTGGCTCTGTACCTTGAACATAGGCAACAGAACAACTCCACCCTATGAGTTGCAGAGGAAATGAGGAGCTGGGAGGAAACCAGGCCAGAGGACTGAAACTTTAAACCAATTCCAAGGTAGCCAAGGCAGCAGCAAACAAAACCCTAAGATCTGCTTTGACCTTTCTCCACTTCACTCCAGGGTTCATCTTCAGCTCACTTCCACACTGTGCTGTTGCAACAACCTGCAGACTCCTAGAGCTGCACACCCTAAACTGCCTTCCATTTCTCTGCCAGTTCCTCCAGACCTCACCCAGAGGAGGGGGCAAACAAGATCAGGACTTTACATAACTAATCCCTGCAGAAAACTCCCACTCTATACAGGAAACAGGCTCTACCTTTTGGGCAATGGCAGCACCTGCTCCCTTCAACTCCTCCATATCGTCACACCTCAGCACCAGACACTCACTCACCACTGCTCATCCTCACCCCTCCCTGACTGCCCTTATCACTCAGCTCTTTACTCCTTCCCGCCCCTCAGAGCTACCGCGCGACTCCTCCCACCGCCTCACACACCTGGGCTCTTGGCCCCCACCACCGCGAAGTGGTAGAAGGGAAAAGCAGCCGGGGAAAGCGATGCCAACCAGGGCTGCTCGTCCCTCGTGATATGGCCACCTCCCCTCTGCCCTCTACCCCACGGCGGAAGCCGCGAAGCCGCCCGCGGCTGAGGAGAGAGAGGAGGCAGCGGTCCCTGCTGGCCACCGCTGCCATGGCGCCGCACCGCCCCGCTCTTCCCGCCTAAAGTCATGAGGAGAGGGTGAGCAGGGGGGTGGGGTGTGTGCGTTAACGGCCGTTGCCTCAGCGGTTGGCGGCGCGCTCGCGTGTAACGGCCGTTGCTTCAGCGGTTGGCTGCGCGCACGCGTAGTAACGGCCGTAGCCTCAGCGGTTGCCTGCGTGTGTGCACGCGTGTAACGGCCGTTGCTTCAGCGGTTGGTGGCACGCGCTTGCAATGGCTGTTGCCTCAAGGGCTGGTGCCTTGGCAGGTGATAGCGCGGCCAGCCTGAGTGTCTCCACAGCCCTCGGTGCCCAGTGAACCTGCCCTGGTTTCAGCACAGAGCACACTGAGACCCCTGTAGCACAGATAGACCCCAGCATGCAACCTCCAAATCGAAGGACCAAAGAGACATTAGGATGACTTCAACAGGGCACCTGGAGTGTCCTGTTGGTCATTCAAAAGTGCCTTTCTGAAACATAATCCAGGAGGCTAAGCTGAAACATGCTTCACTTCCACGCACAGTGTCCCTCAAAATATGGTGATTTCCTCTCGCTTGGTAGCAAGGGCAACGTTATCCCACATGAGGCACAAAGGCAGGAGAAATGTCTTGCTGGGAAGACCCTCAGATTGTGTAACTCAGCACAGCAATGCTGACTGAAGTCAAGACACAGCTTTATTTTTCCCTACTGAGCCTACTATTTAAAGTTTACTATGCAAGAGAGTAAGGGGCAATTCTGAATTATAGGAATACTAGTATAATTTTCAGAAAATGAAAAAGTCCCTTTATTCCTCCAAATGAGCAGGTTACCTCACAGTTGCCTTAACAGTGTAGTGGGTGAATGTCAGTATAGATCACTACACTTCTGGCTTTTTAAATTTCCAGATGTGCATTTTGAAGGGTATTTTGTATGTGAATATGAAGTCTGTATGTAGATTAACCGTATGTGGCTCATGATTTTAAGCGATAGATGAGCAGTCAGATAATATGGTCCCTATAAGACCCAATTAGTGTATTCTACAGTTTGCTTCCATTAGGTTTGGGGAAAAATGAGTCACATTGTCATACATGTTACTAATTCCTACCTTCCACCATGAAATATCAGTATCTTAGTTGGGATAAGGGCAGGGTTGGAATAAGAGAAAAAAACTTGGTAAAGTGACTTTAAAATACTCTTTGGGGTCTCATGTAGCTATTTGTTATTTTGATTCTATAAGAGTATTCTGATGTTCGACCCATTGTTACCACTTTGACCTTTTATACTAAACTCTTTTTGAAGAATACTTAGACACTTCTTGCTTCATGAATAATGAAATGCTGATCATTTCATTTGTTCATATAGAGTAAAATCCCACTTATCTGTACCCCTTTGATCTGAAACTCACTCCTTTGAATCTAGGTTATGTCCCCCTGGTGTGAATTACTTATACAATAACTCCCTCAATTATTTGAAGGCCTGTTTATCCAGATGTTTTGATGTTCCAAGAGCATTTTGAATAAACAGGGCTCTGCTGTCATTGGATATATCAGATATCTTTGGGGATGTGTATAGGATGATTCCCCTGACCTTATTCTGTATCCTCTTGTGCTTAAATGAGCAGAGAGTATAGACTAAAGTATACAGTTATTACATTGGCACCAACTTAAGTACTTTTACTTGTGTCCCTGTTAGTAATTTTACTTGCCATTTTCTCCTTAAAAATATGAGGAAGTAAGGTCTGCAAGTCCCATAAGAATCTTAAGGGTCAATATTAATCACGAAATGTTTCAAGAAACTAGAGAAAAAGCAGGTTCATAAGGGCATTATATGCAATATAACCTGCTTTTCAGTTGTTTAGTTGGATGTTTTCAGCTGGTCTCTGGAAGAATGGTGCTTCCAAAACTTGGAGCACTGCACTTTTTCCTTCAAATTGCTACTAGGGAGATTTTCTATTTCAATCTCAGAAATTTTGATTCTAAAAATTTCAGATCCAAAATAAAATATGAATGTGAATTTTAAAATATGGATTTTTAAAAATCTACAAAATATTACATATTTTAAAATTCTATTTTATTGCAAATATTTTAAAATTCTACAAAGATTTTTTTTTGAAACAGAACTAGTAATAGTTAGCAGTCATCTTTTATTCTTTAAATATTCATCACATCATTCTTCAAACTTTAGTACCATATTCAGCGTTTCCAATATCAGGATGCATTATTGCATCCTGAATTAGATTTTCAGTTCATACACTTATATGGCATACCTTTGATAAATGGAATTAGGGATTAAAATTTTTGGTAATTATTCTGATTGCAAAGATATTCCATAATAAATGGAGTCAGGTATTTCTGTGACCTTTATGCATTGATAATGTTGATAATACTGGGAATAATATTGAAAATAATGACATAAAGCTGCAACATCCTCTTCATTAGACCTGTAGCATCTTCTGAAGAAGCTCAGGTAGGCCCTAAGAAAAGAGAGAAAGGAATATCAGTAATGTTTATGGATGGTGTTTCAAACTCCAGTGATACCCTTAGAGTTCAGAGACTCTTCTTACCACCCAGTGCTGGAAAATTTAGACTAGCTCACACTCATTACAGAAATATAGTACTTCCACAAAGACTGCCACATTACCAGCTCCTCATCTGGTTCACATAGCTCCACAGAAGTACAACCTGATAATATTTAGATAATTTAGAGAATGTTTTTGGATTCTCAGGATTCTATGTATTCTATTACCTCATTTTTTAAGAATCACACAGAAACAATGAACTGTTAGTTGGTTATCCATATATCACCTTTGATTCAAGCCAAGTTAAAGTAAAAACATGTTAAATCATTTATTAACAAAATAGACAACTGTGCTATAAAAATAGGAAAGGATGCTGGAGAGAGAAAGACATCTATAATTTAATCTAAATACTAAAGCCTTTATTTCTGTCATTGCTTTATCTAGATGACTAGCTATTGACACTTAATGTGCCTAACTCTTCAGTACCTCTGCACTTCCATTGTGCTCAGATTGTCTCCACAAGAGAGTCCTGCAAGCTGGGGAAGCATTCTGTGTATGCTCCCATTCCTAGGGCTCCCGTGAAGGATTCAAATTCATTTCTGCTTCCTCCTTCAGCAAATGATGAATTGTTCTCTGATTTTTACAGTATTGCTTCTTCTGGGCTGTGGACTCTATCTCTTTGGAAATATTAATGCATTTTTTTGAAGCTTGCTGCTACCCTTATGTGTGGCACAATGAGCTGTTAAACTATTAAGAAACCAAAAAAACTATTTCCAATGTAATAGGGCAACGTGGACCCTCCGCGTAATGTTCTTCCTCACACTGAACTTTGTAATTCACAAAAGCATAAATGGTGTATAAACACATTTGTAGGCTTAATGAATGAAGCTTGTGACTGGCTTTTGATAGAAACCAAATGTGAAAGCAGTCAGACACTTCTGGGTGAGGAAGGATTTGTGGTAACTGACCTCAGCCCTGTGTTTGAAATAAGAGACCAAAAGAATTGGGCTGTTTTGGGCTGTCAGATCAAGTGTCCACCTAACTATTGAGAAGACCTCAGTAATTTCTTTTTTTCTGTGAACTTCTTCTGTCTTTCCTTATGAACTTGACACGTTATAAACTGACAGATGGC
The DNA here is from genome assembly GCA_013398735.1 of Nothocercus julius. NCBI lineage: Eukaryota > Metazoa > Chordata > Aves > Tinamiformes > Tinamidae > Nothocercus > Nothocercus julius. The sequence goes on along the minus strand of VZSV01000113.1, from coordinate 67,749 downwards.
CAGATACCTCTTCAGATTCTAAAGACAGTGAATCCTTGAGACAATGCCCATTGATAAACATTCAAAAACCCCAATATGGAAATAAAATGATGAATAAGACACCATTCTAGAAATCCTGCAGTTGTGTAGAACAATATCAGCTGCAAGGTGACTGCTTCAAAGGAAACATAGGAATTGTAGAATCAAAACACCAGAGCATTTGATGACTAAAACATAGAAAAGAGGTCTGTGAAAACACAAACCCAGCTTCTGACTGTGCTCCTTTGTTATGGGGCAATTTTATCTGTTTAACTTCTGCCACAAAATGAGCGTGCGGCTTTATCACAAGGTATCGGACTCTGTTATAAAGAAGTGATTGTCAAGCACATTATCAGCTACCATGAATCTTTTATTAGCACTCCAATCACATGCAGTGAAGCTGTATGTCAGATACACTGAGTAAAACAAATTTTCTAAAGTTTAACACAGATGGTTCTGTGGAGCAGAAGATAAAGTCCTTCGACGTCTTATAGTAACCCTGTGTTTCTCTTTGGAGATTTCAAAAAACCTTGAAAAGTACTGACCTGGATGACCAAGTAAAATAACCAGTTCTTCAGACCACATGGAGTTATTGCCAGCAAAAGTAAGAAGTATGGGATGAATTATACATACACAGTGATTTTAGATATATTTGCAGAGTAGGATTTTTTTTTAAAGGGAACCAGCAGTAACCATACAGCTGCTAAGAATGGGCATGGATGCCTGCGTGAATTGCACGTTTGATATGTGGGCATAGAGATACTCATGAGACAAAGCAAGGAATTTATCTGTTGGCTGAAATGAGTGCCCAAATGAACTGTAGCAATACAAGATAGGTAAAGGTTATGGTATTGCATAATTTGGCTTTTAACAAGAATCTCTTGGTCACAATAACCTTCCATTCCAACTGCCGGGAGAATTACAGAAATTGGTCCATGGGTAGTAAATGTGATGCAGAGGAATGCCACACTTTTGGGGAGTTACAGCAAGTCTGGCATTTGACACATAGTGCACAACAGCAAAATGCACAGATTTTTTTGTGATTCAGGACCCACTGGGAATTTGAGAAGATGACATCTAACCCTGGTTTCCCATGAAATGTCGAAAGGAAGAATTAGAGGTAAAGATCAGCCAGAGACTGATGGCCAGGGCAAAATTATAAAGGTTCCCCTAGTCCATAAAAATATACATTTCCGGGTGTTTGGTAAAGATAAGCAGAAAGATTGATGAGGTGGAAAAATTGGATTTTGCTCTTTGGATCCACAGCAGTCTCACAAAAAGCAAAAGGCATTATTCAAAAATAATAAAAAAGAACGCCAAGCAAGAATGCCAAGCTAAGCGGTAGGCAAATAGAACAAAGGAGCCAAGAGACTGAGGCCACTATGCACCAGTGAGCAGATCTATATCTATTCATCAAATTGCCACACATAGTAATGGCAAGTGTAAAAGATAAGCTTTTAAGGGAGACGGATCACATGAGCTAGTTCCTGACTTAGGACAATAGTCAAGACAAGGCAGGTGCAGCTTAGCAACAACCAGCACACCTGACAGCTGAGCCAAGCTTAAAGCAATAGGGAGAGTTTCATCTGATATAAGAAAATGAAGAAATGAAGAATAAGAACAACTTGAAGGGTCAATGGGATATCACCTAAAAGGAAAGTAGCTACAGAGTTTTTCTACTGGCATTTCCACAGACAAGAACTGATTTGAAGATTAGCGCACTGAGGCCTATTCAATTATACAAGCAGTTTTTTAGATTGGTCAAAATACGGCTTTTATATCAAAAGAGAAGAATAACATCTGCCTTTAAAAATGTGTTTCCTAACTACACCAAACATTTGTTCAGTTGAGAAAAAGAAAAAAAGAAAAAAAAAAACACCCCAAAACATTTAAAGAAATAATAATCCTTTCTGCACTAAGTGATTTTTTTTTGGAGTTCTCAGTAACAAAGATCTATCCCAAGTGGAGGTACCGCCAATGGGATACCTGAATAATATTTAGAAGATTAGTAATCTTGGCCAATGATGTTAACTTAGAAGTAAAATTGCTATTTATCACAGATTGAAAAATTGAGCTCTGAAATCCATGAGATATTGAAAAGGGCAGTCCAGCATATCAAATCCTGAAGAGCTTTCCCTACCTCCATTAAGACCAAAGAATTGTAGGAGGGGTTTTCAGACTCTAGAACCTGTATGGGATGGGAAGGGAAGGGAAGGGAAGGGAAGGGAAGGGAAGATTCTGAAGTTTCTGTAGAACCGTTCAGGAACTAGAAAGTTGCAGTTCCCAGCTCTGTAAGTGATCCAGCATTTCAGAGAAAAAGCAAACCTATTGGGAAAGCCTCTAGCGAAATAAAACAATACCAAGATGAAAGCTAAGAGGATGACCAAAAGGTGAACAGCAAAGTACGTTTTAAATCCCCACCTACTGGAGATATAGAAAGCTGAAGCAAATTGTAGTATTGTAGTGATTAAATGATACAGCTGGAAGAGGAAGAGAAGTGTTGCAAACTGGTTAAATAAGCAAACTTTGAGAAGCAGGACTCTGTCCTGTCTTATGGGTTCTCCTCCTTTTGATTTACCATATGAGCTTGGGCAATCACTTTGACCAAGATTTCAAGTCTGACTAGTGAGTTTATGTGTCAAAGATACATGGCACTCCATTTTCAGTTACCGTGCCCTCTTAAAATTGAACCAATGTAAATTAGCTAAGAGTAGGCAGACCGAAATTGTGATCCATCTCTGCCTCTGCCCTTAGCAGAGATCCTTCTTCATTTCCTTTTCTTTATTTCCCTTTCAGATAAATTTTGTAACTTACCTACTCTTTATGGCATGTTCTGAGATCTTTGAGAAGGTTGTTTGAAAAGTTGTATTAGAAATACATTCTATGCATAATACCTTTTTTTTGCCTGTTTAGAATGAAACAACAAAAATGAAGAACTGAAAGATAGTCTATTTTGAATATTGTTAGTTCTGCACTGACTTTTAAATAGTTCTGCTGAAGAACTGATGTGTTAACTGCTCTGAAAGATGTTCAGTGACTCCTATGGGAGTAACAGCACTAGGAAGAGTGCCTTCTTCAAATTTCTGCTGCTAAGGAATAAGGTTGGTAGGTCACATATATACACTTGGGATAGATGGTGCCCTTTAGGCATGGGCTTGCCTTGAAGACAGTGAGGCTGCACAATCCCAGAGGCATTATATTTTGCTCAGCCTTTTCCAGCTTATTTGTCTCCTCTGTGTCACTCCTTTCTGAGTGTCTGCTGCCTAAGAATGTCAGTAGAGACGGGAGAGCAATCCAAGTAGATATAATGTTTGCTTGTTAGGAGCAAAATTCCAAATGCCCTCCCTACCCTTTATACATCTACATGTCAGTTAGAAAAATATCTAGCCAATGACTCACTACAAAATGTCAGATAAAAGCCTACAGGATTTCCACATTGTTTGTCCTCACCTGGGACTTTCCTTTCCTCCTCCTCCACACTTTACCTAGCACCTGAGATGGAGCTAGTTGGAAAGTTTGTAAAGTGTAAATAAATAAATAAAAATGCTGCAGATGTCCTGGAGTGTTTGCTAAATCTACAGCACTCATTATGGCAAGGTAGAAAAAAAGTCTCCAGGGCTTCCCTCACGTCAGAACTTGCATGGCACCTTTTAATAAAGAAAAAGAATTTTGAATTCAATGTGTGCCCTCACCTGCTCATACACAGAGCTCGCATTAGTGTAAATGAAAATTACATGCATGCCCCAATGGGAATCTAGACCCTGGTCTAGTTAAAACTGTCTTCAGGAAAAGAGTAGGAAAATAATAGTGTCAGTACAATGTTTCTTCTTCTCCCTATGCTCCAAGAACTGTTTTAAAATACCCTCACTCCACAGTCATTTTGTGTGTTTTCACTGATGGGAATTTTCAGACCTTAAGTTATTTCATTAGATAATACCACCTGTATTTAAAATGTCAAACTCAAGCTGCATTTCCCAGTGTGAAAGCTGAATACCAGTGCCCGAAGGAAAGTTTTACAGCATCGATTAACTGCAATCATTTGTAGAACTGACAAAGAGCTGCATAAAAGGTTTATTCTGACTTTTAGATGCGAGTATTGTGCATCATTTTTATAACATGCAAGCCAACAATGATGTACTTTGTTATTGCAGGTCAAAACAACTTCACCCCACCAAGTAAATCACAAAGACTAACATTAGTAGTCCCCAAACTTGCAAGATACAGGATAAGAGCGATCATATAAAAGGTATTTCATTGGATTTTCCACTTATCCCACTTCTATTAAGAAACAAAAAATATATGTACATTAAAGTTCAAACACACAACTCACAGGGAAATAATAGTCCTAAAGTGGAAAGAAGTTTGTAAAATACTTGTAATGAACTTAGATGGGAACAGGATCATATATCTACTGAAATTTCCAAAGACCAGGTCCTAGGCAGGTATAAACTGTCTTTTAGAAAATGTGCTCAGTAAACTCACAGTGGTGCTGGTGAAGTGAATACCCAGCCTTAAGACTGGTTCAATTCTGATGGATGCTTTCACTAAAAGTGTTTACAAGGAGTTCTCACTGCATGTGTTTTCTTCATGTCACCATTCACAGGTTACTAGGTTGTATGTTACAGTTTGATGTGATTCAACTCTGATTAAGAGCTATATTGTAAAAAGTCAGTTGTAAGTATGTGTCAATTCTCCCACCAGTGATGACTCTTCCCATTTTACAAAGGTGGACGTGTGCCATGAACAGATTAAACAATTTATCCAAGGTCACCTGGGAGTTGTTCAACTGAAGCAGACTTGAAACTGGAGTCCTAGTCCAGCAGCTACAAAGTAAACTTTCTTCTCCATTTCTTGCCATAAGCAATGAAATCTTGGGACACTTGAAAGCAAACAACAAAAATACCAAAAACATACAAAAAACCCCACCACCACTGCTGCAGTTTAGTGACTTAGTAGGTATAGAAAAGGGTGGAGTGATTTTCATCTGATTACCAGTGGTGTGAAATCAAGCTGTCTCTTTCAAAGGAGAAAAAAAGAAACACATTTGCCTCTAAAGAAAATGCCTATAAAGCAGACAGAATCATCAGGAAGAGTAGAAAAAGGGTCAAGATACTGTTCTTATTCACACTTTAGCAGAAACTGTTTGAGCATTAAGAGCAGCTAAAGATTCTTGTTGCTTGTAAGTACCCAGGTGACAACAGGAACAGAGAGACAGATGACAATAAGACACACAGAGAAGGAGAAAGATTTAGGTCTGTGGACGAACTATGCTGAATCCTAATATTTCAGAGATTCTTCTGCAAAATGTAGCTGAAGATGTATGTCAAACTTTTGGCCTAGTTTTTTGATAGCAGTTCAGTTCTGTGTATGTACCTAAGTTGGATGGTTGTGTCCCAAGGTAATTTAAAATTTTTGATCTGGCATGTAAAGATTTGGATAATTACAAAAGAAAAATTATGCCCTCTCCTGCATAAATCATGGTGGTAGCTCTGCCAGCGTCGGTGATGGTACCGTGCATTTAAGCTATTCCCAGCTATTTTACAACTCTGAACAATAATATATTAATTTTGTGTTCTATATTGTCTAAGGAAAGGTCTTGGAAACAAATATGCACACAACTATCTTTAAACATGGAATTTTGCAGAATATTCTTCTAGCTGACCAGTCACTCTGGATCTCACAGTTATGCAAGAGTAAATGATGGTCTATACAGTGCCACATCACCTGATTTCTGGGGAGTACAACACATTTACATTGGTTGGATCTGGCACCTCCTCTCTGTGTGACAGTTGTCTTTTCTATTTTTCACCTCTTTATTCCATTTTTACTCACCTCTCACTCCGTAAGGCACCTAGTGCAAATGTATATGACTTCCCTCTAGTGGTCAGCCTGACAAAGTTAAAAAGCCTTTTACTTAAGACGGCTTTGGAAGGGCCCTTATCTCAGATGGCAGACATGTCTTGCAGGTAATAGCATTGGGATCATCCAGGAAATGCATTTGTGAGACAGCACTGAAGTCTGTAAGCATGCAAACAGACCCATTACTCACACACAGGTTATCCTAGCCCACAGGGGTTAGGATGTACCCAGTGGAGCTACAGACGCTAACTCGGATGGTAAGACAGGCCACAAAGTCCTTTTTGCCTCCACCTGTGACTCCTCAGAGTATGCCCCCCTCATACTCTCAATGGCATCTTCAAAACTTTTCTGGGTCCTCTGCCACTTGCTTTAGCCTTTGCACCACAGAGCCCTGTGGCTTCATCTGATCACAAACCACTGTCAATCAGTTGTCAGCCTTGGCAACAGTCGTTTTCCACCCCTCTCAAGATCTGTGTTATATATAGCACTTCATGAATACTGCAGGGGTCTGGAAGTATACACAGGTAAGGCTAAATCCTTGCTAATGTAAATTAGCTCCAGTACCACTGACTTCATGGACCATGTTATTTGAAGTGAGAATTTATTAAGCTTACTGTGCCTTTCCACTAAAAACTCCCCCTTCCAGTGAATTTTCAATCTTCTATCTAAGAAAGGCTGCCAGTAAATTTACACATGCTTGTTTACTTCTTGTTTAACATTTTCATGGCTATTACCTGCAATTCTCTGAAACATACTTAAATAGCCCATTCAAACTTCCTTTGATCATGAAGTGGTTAATCATGTGAAAACACACTGCAAAAAGACTTGAACAAACCCAGTTCAGCTTTTTAACTGGACTAATGCCAAAGCTATAAACAACTATCTTGGTGCTGAAGCTATAAACAGCCACCTGAGTGGCGTGGGATTGCATCTTAAGAACAATTTGTATGCATTATTCTGCATAACTATACAGTTGGTAGCAATAGAAAACATGGCACATAAACAGGCACAGCCAGGGTTACAGTCAATAAATTCAGGTAACCATTAGTCTTTTCTATATTGTAGCTTTTCCTGCTTACCAGCTGGGCTACACTGGTACAGAAAAGCATTTACAGAGTCTTACAGAACAGACATGAAGCCAAAGGCAACGAGCAAATTGGCTTTGCTACTTTGGGAAGGAATGGGTGAAGGCTATGGGGCAGAACAGCACCTGTGGGTTCTCTCACTTTCCTTCCACTTCTATTATCTGCAAGTAAACAGATTTTAGCTTTCTCTGTCACTGTCACTGTGGATTCAATAGTTCTTTCAATTGTGTAATGCAACTTGGTACCCACCTTTGTGAAATAGAGGGTGAAATATCCCTCTTAACCCACCAAAGTCAGTTTGATTGGAAACATAGGACAAAAAAAACAAATGAGAAATAATCACTAGAAAATATTTGCTATAAACTGATTTTTATGGTGTGGTGTTCATTTCCAGTAGATAATAATAATAATGGCCCTTTTCATAAGATTCAGCTCATGAGTCCTCTTTGCTGACATGGGCATTTTTAATCCATGCAAATATAGAAACACCAATTTCTAAGGAACTTTTTTAAGGAACTTTCCAGTTGCTCTGGAACTGAATAGCTTCTCTTACAAAGCATGAAAGCATTTCATGGGGAGCCCTGTACCATGGAGATCAGAATGTAGAATGAAGACATGGAGAATATATATATATATATTTTTTTCAGAATTATGTTAATACATTTTATCTCTTTTGTTTTTATTTCCAAACCAAACAAACACTTGGATGATGAAAACTGAAGTGATGCTATTTATTTTCAGAAGAAAAAAAAAAACTTTTATTCTTAATATCTGACTCTAATTTTAGCTGAGGGCAGGGAAAGAGGCGCATGGTGGAGAATCTGATGTTTGAGCTGTAGGTGATGGTGCTGTCTTATGGGAGTTCAATTTCAATGAGGGAAAGAGGCTTGGGAAAGAGACATAAATGGAGGCAAATTGGGGTAGCTATGTCATTGATTTTCTTTGCTCACCTGACAGTTGTCATCTTACCTTCTTCTCCAGCACATTTGCTCATACAACATATATTAGAAATATGAGTAAATATAAAATTAAATTTCAACATGGTTTAACAATAGAGGCTGAGTAGTAAATCTAGCATAAGAGGAAGGGTCCTAGACAAATCATGGGAGACATTATCTGTATCAGTGCAGTGCTTTATAACATTTTTTCACCATTTGCCTTTTTCATGCAGGCTCATTCTTCAGTAGCATGGTATCTTAGATTTCAAAGCACCTTTCATAATGTCTTTCATAACGAACTGCTTTTTGGGTTTGTTCAACGTATACATAATTTTTCTTGCAGACAAACTCTAATCTGATACCCAGGAGTGATGATTGATTTGAGAGAGTCTTGCATACCCAGCAATTCCACTGATTTAGTGTTTGCGTACAAATTGAAAAATTAGATTTTACATCTGTATCATCTCCTTGAAACTGTGAAGCCACAGTTCCCACCTACAGAAATTATGACTAACCTTGTGGAGAGAATAGATGAATTGGAATTTGTATAATCCGCTAAGACTAGATCAGAAATCTATTCTGAGATACAGCAGTGTATTTCCACGGTGGAAAGGAGACAAGCTCTGAGGTGTCTATTTTTGCTAAATGAAAAACAAAAAAATACTTTCAGTATAATACCAGGCCATAAACTGGTACCAGAGTGGCTTTCCTGTAGGAGGTCAAACTGACAGACACAGAAGAACATGTTATTTCCTCAGAGTACTGTGTTTCAGTTGCCTGACAGTGAAGTTCTTGTACCCCATCATCGCTTCTAGGCAGACCTGTTGCTAGCAAACGAACAGGAAGAACAGCTCTATTTCTCTGCTGATGCTGTCCATAAGAAAAATCTGAATTAACTTCATGTAGAAAAAACTCCCCCAAATCCCAAATAATAAAAAAGGGCAGATAAGTCCTTATTTGTGCTGAGTTTTGTTATGAGATCAGTCACTCAAAGTTTCTACTATGGATATTAAAGCAATCACCATCTAATATAATTAACACAGATCAGCATTATATTACCTCAGATCAAGGGCTATGGCTCCTGGCACTGAAACGGAAGATTTTCCTTCACCCTCTGAGAGATTTGGCAATCATTTGGTGTCTTCCTACAGTTTTAGAGACCGGGTCATCATCCTTTGCTTATCACAATAACTCAGTCACAGAGGCATAAAGCAGAGATGAGAGGAGTCTCCCCCAAGATTTAGGGATGGAAGGTGTGCAAGGCAAGAAGTGAAGAGAAAGCAGAGCCTACTTAGGGCACAATGAAGTCCCCTAGTTTTGTCTGAAGGCAGCTTGAGAAGCAACAGCCTGAGAAGGGAAACGGTAGAATCTGTGGATGGGTAAGTGCTGAGGATTTAGAGAATCACAGGGGCTAATTCAGTGAGGCGTTTAAGTGCGAGCTTAGAATTAAGCGGTTGGAGTGATTATTTAGAGCAATTTCCAGACAAGGACACTACCTAGATGGCACTCTTGGGACATTCAATTCAGAGGCAGTGCTTAAACTAGATTTTTCCTCCTTCAGCATATTTTAAGAAAGCCTGCGTTGCACCCAGCTGTTCTGGGGATATAGAGAAGAGGAATTTGGTATGAGGAGCTGTCAAGCTCTTACGCTGTGTTTTTTTTTTTTTTTTTTTTTTTTGGTCCCTAGTGACAGAGCTTGCTGTGTCCTCCTGCCAACCACTATTCAGCTTAATCATAATTTAAACTGCCAGTTAGTTATTCTCATGAGTCTTCATGCCAGCTAACAGTTTTATAGCTGTTTTTCCATGATCAGACTAAAACATTCAAACCCCTACTTCATTTGCCTCTGCTGGATCTCTACAGATGCTGATACATGCTAACTTGACTCAGGCTTGTCTGTTGCCTAAATAATCGTAACAATTGCTAACCTTCATTTAATGTCCTCAAAGCCTTCTTGTAGTAGTTTTTGCTATCTGAAAAGTAGGAAGCATCTGCACTGTTTCTCAGGAAGGTCATTCATGTCCAAAGCAAATGTGACACAGATGATAGATCTCTGGTAGGACCCTATTTTTAATTAATTTAACTTAATCTACTTAATGGATTTACGTGTAAGTTATCAGAAAATTAATTCAGAGACTAAGTGCTGTAAATCTGTAGATGATACATGGAATCTTTCAACATAGTTTACAGAGGCTGGGCCCTTATTTTAAAAACAGCAACAGCAATGTATTGGAATTGTATTCAGCTTTTTTTTTTTTTTAATATATGAATAACACTAGTTTAAGACTGAAGTTTCAAAGAAAGATAGCTTTAAATTTGGGAAATTCCAGAGTGTAAGCTGATCGTAGTGCAACACAAACTCAGTCCAGAATCATTTCATTGTTTTTTTTTAGGTGACCATACCTCATTTAGTGCAAGAACATTGACTTTTAGCTAACAAACATTAGTTTTATTCTCATTGAACACTGTTTGGTGAGCCAGTCATACTTATTTACTGAATATTAGTCAAACTATTCTAAAAAGACAATAATTTATTTCCCTGGGGGTTTTCCTGGACAGTCATCACTGTAGTATGCCAGTATATCACACTTTTTCTCCCACAGAATTCTTGTTAAATTAGTTATTTTTATTCCCATTGTCCAGATGGAAACTGAAACAGTGATTTAGATGAAAGTTATTTATCCTCTTTGTGTTGGGCATTATAAATTGAAGAATAATTCTCACTGATGTTAACTGTAGCTGCAAGCTCTTAGCACTTCTAGTCGGGTTCTTAAGAAGCAGGAAGCAATTAAGGAACCTGTGGCAAGTACACATCTCGTGACATGTTATATCAGGACTATGGCAGTGGCATGGAATAAATCTGGTTTTCCAGGGTATCATTCATTGCTTTAAGCATGAGCCCATGATTTCCTCTCTCTTGACATCCCCTAACATATTTGCTCCTCACTTCCACTGAGGAAAAAAAATAGGGGAATATGCTGTGGAACCAGGGAAAAGTAATGAACTTTAAAGTGTTATGCATAAAGACAGAGAAAATAGAAGAACTGGTATTTAGCTGCAAAGTACCCAAGGGAGATTATTTATTCTAGTTACTGAAAGCAGACAGAATCCATAACTCCCCACGTACTTCATCTGCTATCCAAGAGCTATACTGCCACAAAGGGTCCAGTTCTCCGCTTGAACGGGTGCGAAGTATCCTTTGATATAAATGCATTGATTTATTTTTTCATTTAGGCTTGTGCTGCCTGTGAAAACTTGACCCAGGAATATTCAACTCCCAACTTGAATTGTATCCTCTGAGGACTACTGAATGCATAGGAACACAGTGTCTGGTACCAATGCTTTCTATCACTAACTGCAGAAGAAATATTTCACAAGGTTGCCTGACTGCCAAGACAATAGGAACTGTGAGTCCATGAAAACTAGGAAGGATTTGACTAAATTAAATTTAAATTAAGTTAACCCAAAACATGCAAAATACTGTAATGGTGGAGGGTGGAGGCTGCCTGTTTTCTTTTCCATTTTCTCTATGAATTCAGCAAAAAAAAAAGAATTGATGTGGAAAGGAATTGTGGAAAAAGCAATTGGGCATAAAACAAATGGAACTGTGTATAGTCATCTGATTGATAATGGGTTATATCAAAACCTAATACTGTTTATACTCAAGTGAGATGTGGCATAACATTCCATGCATTTTTAGTATGTCTGTCTTTATATTTACTTGTTTAATGAAATATGAATCTTGAGACCCTTGCAGTGCTCCTTCTTCCGAAGAAATTCTGTGAAGTGGAAGGTGAATATGTAATGGGATCATTTATTTATGTTTTTAATTATTTTTGTTGTCTTTTTTCAAAATTAGATGTTTATTACGTGAAAGACAACATGTGGAGGTGCAAGTAGTCATAACAGGCACTTACTTAGATAAAAGTAATAGAAAAATATTGAAAAAAATCTAGAAAGCAAGGATTAGTGAAATTCAATGCATGAACATCATATTTCTGTAACTAACCATTTTCAGTTTTATTAATTTATTACTCTATACACCAGTTGTCCACTTTTTACAAGCTTGTATTTCTTGTAAGACCTCCTGCTATAGCTGTTCCTTTTAATAGGTCTGATTTAGCCACTGAGGTCAAATGGGAATCTCAGGTGACAATAAATTGGGCACAATAGTATTAATAGATTGCATATTTAAATATAAACAAGGCAATTAAAGCAGTCTGATTGTATATTCCTTTCTACTTCCCCTCGTTATTATCCCCACTGGTTGATTCTTGATTCTTTCAGCATAGCAAGATTCAAAGCTGCTTAGTGCAGGTTAAAGAAATGAGCTAAGAACAACTTACAGTTTCAGCACTCCAAGATAGTCTCAACTGCTCTGCATGTGATTGCAGGTGTTGTACCTTCTGGCAAGGGGTGCCCTAGAGCTATCCTTCCACCCTCTGGAAACGTGTGGAGCCATCCATACTGGCTGGGGATAGGGTCACAGTAGGCATGGAGATGAAGTTATTGCACCAGCCAGAGATTGACATGTACTGGATGAGCTGAACCACAAAGCTGAATGAGCCACAACAGCAGCTGCTTTGCAAAAACTTTGACACTTGCCCCAAAGGTCTAATTACAATAGTAGAAATTAAACTAGTTAAAGTTTATAAAAGCTACTACTCAGAAACTTATCCATGGCTATTTGTTCCTGCATTATTGATTACATTTAAATAATTTATAGTAAAATTACACCAACCAATCCCTCTTTCTTTGACAAAATGTAGATTTCATCCAAGTATCTCCATCCTTTAGTGCTTCCCACTGGAAAACATTTTGTCAGTGACCTCCTTCATTTATAGTCAGAGAATTCCCACTGAAATATCTCTAGAAATCTCAGCCAGCTACATTACAGCTGGGAAGTGATCAAGAAGCAGTCCCTCTGGTAACCATATTTCATAAATTTAGGGATTTATAGGTTGATCCTGATATTTTGAACTCCTTCTAGAAACCTAGTGGCAGCTGCTGCAGATGCAGAAATACTGTTAGAATAATAATTTTGCTATAAAATGCTGCTTTGAAAACCAGTCATAGAACTATTCCTCAGCTTGAGTTTCCCAGAGGCCTTAAGGTAAAGCCCTACACAAAATGTAATGCAACTAAATAGAAGTAGGGATTACTGTGGCAAGGATTACCTCTGGAAGGAACAGTCACATTCTTCCCCTTAGATACAGATGAAAATACTGATAATAAATTCTGTTTGAAAAAATTTCTAGCATCTTTCTGTATTACCTAAGCAGTAAAATTCAGTTGACATCTATCCAAGCTAATGAGGCCATTGTGAGGGACACCTTTGTGATGCCTGTGCTGCGCTAGGGAGTATAGCCCAGTCTTTACCTAGTGTAAATCAAGTCCATTATCTTCTTACTAAATTGGCAAGCAGTGTCATTCCCAAAGCCTCCCATAGCTTCAGGAATCAAATTGCCTTTCTTAACTTTATATATGTGCTTCAGGACAAAATGGAAGTGCTTCTCTTAATGCCTAGAAATCCCCTGCCTTCACCTTATTCATTATTAGAATGTCTTGAAATTCAGCCAAAATGCTTAAGTAGCTGAAGAATAATCTCCAGAGATTAAGAGATCTGCAACAAAAAAACAATAGGAAAGTGATCCCCAGAGTAAGGGCCTTGTGACTCCTCTTTTGCTTGCATAAGCCTGTAGCAGCTTCACTGAAGTTATAGTAGGACAAGAAGCAAATGAGAAGAGCATCCAGCCCTACAATTATTGCTAATTACAGCTTTAAAAATTAGAATTTTCAAATGTCAAAGGGGGATTTGGAAATGGATGGATAGGCTTATTTGAGAGTTTCTCACAAAAGGCTTTTCATCTTTCCAGTTACTTGTTGATCTCCCATTGCATTGCTTTTCCTTTCCCCTCAGTCACTCACTCTTTTTCCATATGGGGAAAAGGTTTGGGGTTTAGCCTTTTTACTAAGCTTCTGTAGAAGCAAGAAATGATGAAAACATAAATCTACATAGTTTATTTCCACAGTTGGCATAGACTTCTCTTCCTTAAAGATGTTTTTTAGATTTGTTCAGGCCAGACATTAAGTGGCACCACAACTACAACATCTTCTCTTCCCCCATTATTAGCTTCCAGGTTTACTTCCAGGATTACTGCTGACCTGGCCTTTTTCAGCTTCCAAAGTCTGCTAATCTCTTGCTTCTGTTTTAAGCAGACCAGCCCTTAGCATCCTTTTTTCCATAACCTGTTTCTTTCCTAAGCAGATGGATTTTTTTCCCCCTGGATCTTTTTCAGTCTTCATTTTTTGTCTGTCATAGTTTTCAGTCAGTCCTCCTAACAAATCCTCTCTCACTGTGCCTCCAAAAAACTGGTTTTTGATCCAGTGCTCAGCCATTTCACCCCTGGGCTTCCAGTCCTATAACTTGGAAGATAAAGCAATAAAGCAAGCACAAGTAAAACTAATCCCTGAAATGGACTAGATAATTCTCCCTCCTATTTTCCCCTAAGGCAAACACATTGACATTTAAGTTAGGTTATATCCTTGTCATATAAAAAGAAACTGAAGTTCATCTATAAAGTTTTTACTGGCTAGAATTATGAGTCTCTCTGAGGGCAAAAACTAAGGGCAGAACTTGGCCCTGTGGCTGAAAAATCACAGCAAACTTCTCTGGGTAATGGCAGGACATCATTCTCCCTCTACGTAAGCAAATCTTACTGATCTTGGACACTGAGGAAAGCTATTAATCCTGGGCCTGATCCTTCTTATGTTAACATAAATCAGAAATAAATCAAGTTTTACAGAAATGAAGAACCTATAATTACTACTGAGGCCAGGAATCCTGTTATGAAAACCAGGATTAAGCCTGTCTTCATGCATTTCTAAGCTTGCTAAGGTGAGAAATAATGATGTGATCTAGCAGGCAGAACAGAAATAAAAGCTGGGAGGCCTTGACTCTATTCTTTGCTCTGACAGTGACATATTAGGTGACAGTGAGCAGATCATTTCACTTCTGTAAACAAACGCTTCCCCTTTCACCTTTGGTCTACTTGAGCCGTAAATTTTTGGTCTAAACAGGAACTTCTAAGCATTGCCATAATGTAAGTAATAACAAACTCACTCTTGCAAAGACTAATTCTAAAAGAAATTAAATTAAATACACCAAAATAACTTAAAAATCACGGAAATAACATATTGAGGCATTGTTTACTAGGACTGGGATTATATAATTCCACAGCAAAGAGGGCGGTTTGCTACCACAAAACACATTTGTCACCAACAGTCTCAATGGTTTCTTAAGATGACAGCAGATCAGTCTGTCTAACTTGCAATTAGAGATAAAAAAAAAAAGATTGACGAAAAGATCTGACCTTAATTTAAAAAATTAACATTGTGACAAAAAGCAAGCAAAGTGCATTTTCAATTTAATCAAAGTGCCACAATTACAGTGTAAATAATTGTGTTTTATTAATCGGCATTCAAGCTTGTGACTGCAGTGATACTAAAGATAATTAAGTTGCTGGTACTGAATGTGGTGCCTTAATAACTACATAGTAGTCTATACAGAATGCTACCTAAAACTAGGAAGTTCTGCATAGCAATTATGTTATCTAAGGCTGCTAATTATTCATGTTAATTTAGAATTTCTCTAGTTGCCTGTGTAGAATAGGCTTGTTAAACTGCAAGTCTCCATTGTCACTTCTGTCAGATGCAACAGTACTGTTGCTTTCCTTTGGTTTCCAGTGCAGTTTTCAGAGCTTCACATCATCAAAATGGAATGGGAGAGAGACATATCCTATACTCTGCCATTAGGAGGACCCTTCTGGTCATCAATGTCAAGGCACAGTCCACCTTTAAAAGTAGCTCTTACTAGTACTATTCTACTAGATGGAGAAAGCAAAGTTATTTTAAGGATATGAAGAAAATGAGGGCAAGAAACTATCGTGGGACAGGAACAGACCAGAATCAGAATAAAAAAGTCCCAGGTAATTCCTGCTTGCACTTGTAATATTGAAGATTGTGCTTTAAGTCTGGCCTTCTGAGTCAGGATATGAGCAGGGAGCTGTGAAGCCTGAAATACCAAATCAGTTGGTAGTGTAGTGTAGTACATGTAGTGTAAAGAAGACATGTTGCAAATAGCTTGAGTGCACAAGGGAAAGGGAATGAGAAAGTATCCTGCAGTGGAAAATGAAGTGGTCCCATTCATTAAATCAGTCCTTGATTTAAAATTCTCTAGAAATATAGAAATCAAATGGAGGTTTAAACTCCATTTGCTCTTCTTATGTCTCTAAGCAATGGCATCTTTCTTTCAGAAAAAACTCTTTAATTGTCTTAAGTCAGACAGAAGAGATTAATTGTGAAATGGCAGTGCTTATAAAAGCAAAATGTACCAGAGAGAAGTTTCAATCAGGGAATTTAAGAAGTAGGAAAAACAGGACACTGTAAATTGGGTTTTGATTGGTCTTTGGCAGACTTGTCATCTTTTAATCTTGCAAACTCATTCCTGAAAGGGAACAAAATTCCTGGTAAGGAACTAAAATTAAAAAAACAAAGCAATCCAAGAGAAACTGCTAGAGATACAAAATTAACCACTGATAAAGTAAAATTTTACGGTAATGCAATGACAACGTCAAGAGCTTAAAATACTGATATTAAGGTTTCTAATACAAATTCTTTTTCTAGGTGGACTGCTTCCTTCTAGTGTAGGGGTAAATTTCTAACTAATGTTCAGACATGAGCTCTGTGTTGTTCTGAGCTTGTTTGAATAGGTACTGTGGCATCTCCAGAGACTATGGAACAAAAGAGTAGAACGCCTCCCTCTTCACTCACTCTTTGTGCATGCAGGAGCTATTTTTAATATCCCAAATTAATACATATGGGGAAACAGATTCTCTCAGCTATAGAGCATCAACAGCATCTGAGACTGAACGATGCAGAGAAGCAGGGCTGGCAGCTCTTGGGGTTCTGTTGCCTTAGGCAAAGCAGCAAATCTCTAGCGTAGTATCACCTACATGTATCTTTACTGGACAATTAGCTGAACCTACTATTTTGCTGCTGATAGCAGCCTCAGTGATAGAGCTGGCCTTGCAAAGAAGTTAAATACATCAGAATATTCAGTGCTGCTCTTCATCTTGCAACTTGCAACTCAGAGCTCCAGTGATCAAATGTTGAAGGTGTGCCTGCTTTTACTTACTTTTTTTTTCCCCTCAATGACTTTATCAGATCTGTATCCAGTTCTGAAGCTCATAATTTGTATCTGCATATTTTCATAAAACATGTGGTTGAGGACCAAGTTCTGCTCCAATTACTCTGGTGTAATACAATTCTAATGGGTATGAATAAATTTAATTTCATATAGGGCATATTGGCTTTAGTTTAGGGCCTCATAATCATTGTTAAATTTGGAGTTCATTTAAGAAGTCAAGGGCTGAAAACAGTATTTTTATCCACCTCAGAAAGCTTTCCTAGATGGAGAAGTAAAATAATTCATAGATTTGTCTCTGAGCTTGTTTTTCATGGAAGCAAGATTATTTTTCAAGGAAGAAACAATAATAAGAGACTTCTGTTTGCTCTGGAGACAATCCCAGATCTGTCTAACTTTTCCCACGTACCCATAACTCCACATTCAGTGGGACCATTCATTCAAGCAGCCCAGTAATTTTTGCCACCCCTGTTTTACAGGACATATAGACAACAAGGCAGAATGCAAAACTCACTCATGCTGTCTGGTAGGTCTGGCCCACCTTCAGCCTTCTCTCCAAACTATAATGAAGTAAAGCACCCTACATTCTCATATATGCAGGAACACTCCTTGCATCTAATCCATAATTTACTTTGAAGTACCAAAAAAACCCTCTTTTAGACATCAGCTAATTATATCATGCCAGGAAGAAATTCGCATTTCTACTGCAAATTCATAAACAAGGAAACCAAGGCCCAGAAGGGTTAAGTAACTTGGTTAATAGAAGGTTTAAGGTTAAGACATAAATAGATTCTAGAAATCTTTACCATGTTCCTCATGCTCTAATTACTAGGCTGCACTTCTTCTGAAGGGATTCTCCCCTGAAGCGCTGCTGCTTTACAACCCCTCTCCTGGCTATGTGCTGCAGACCATAGGTTCCCTGTCTTTGTTTGCTCAGTTATTTTCATTGGCTGTGGCAGCCTCAGCAGAGGCAGTTCAGGTCTCTGTTCTGCATGTATAAGCAGGAGTGGCTGTTTTAGGAAACTGTCACATATCACTTGCTGGCAGCGTGTGTACCACTAGAGATATGAGCACTCCTGTCTGGGATATTTTGAGGTGAGCTACTTAAAAAGCTGACCCTTCATCTGGAAAGTGGAAATATTGAACAGTCCGAGGCCCAAACTGCCTCTGATGGATAAGCTGTTT
Organism: Nothocercus julius; assembly: GCA_013398735.1. Lineage (NCBI taxonomy): Eukaryota > Metazoa > Chordata > Aves > Tinamiformes > Tinamidae > Nothocercus > Nothocercus julius. The sequence continues at coordinate 49,459 of VZSV01000113.1, read as the reverse complement.
CCAAATGCCTTTTATATACCACTGGAAAGGAGCAATTAGCACAGTTGATGTACAGCAAGGTCACGTTTATATCTTTGTATTTTCTATATAAAGATATTCTATATCTGTAGCCCAACAGTCCCAAAAGAGTACAGACTGGGCCATGCTAAAAAATTTGGACATTTATCTGAATGCAGGGTCAGCCTGCATCTGCTTCCCCTCCAAATCTCCCCCAAAGTACCAACATCTGGACTTTTTCAAAGGCATGGAAGGCAGTTTGACATCCCTCTTCAAACGTTTCTGAGAATCTTCCTCCCAAAGCCTTAGAAATACAGCCCTCATGCTGTTCTCCATGTGCTGAAATCAGTGGAATTATACCCACTGTAAGACAGAAATGAGGGGAGAAAGTGGCCCCATGAGAGGCCCTTCTGGATAGTAGTGGTGAAAATGAAGCCGTTAATCATCCCACTACATGGTGATGAGACTTTTCTGCCAGGCTAATACCCTGATGCAGTGCGGTATGGATGCACAACCAGATGTGTTCTTGTCTGCATTGGCATCAGAGGGATTTCAAGGTCTACGGTTGGTCTGCTGGAGACAGAAGATATTAACAGTGTTATAAATCTGAATAGTCAAATTGATGAGGGACTCAGGGAAAATGTCAGTAAATTAGAAATCAGTAGAGACATTCTGAGAAGCATAAAGGTTGAGAATTTTGTTAAAGGATGTGTTTATTACAAAAATGACTGAATCTCCATAAAAATGAAAAGACATCTTTAATATCACTTGCCTAAAAGAACAAGGAAATACGTATGTCTGTAAGTATGCACATATACACTGGCAAGCTTTTAAAATATCCAAGTTTCAGACAAACAATCTGAGAGCGTGAATTTGAACAGGATGGGGAGTTGAAACAGAAGCTTTTAATTACTTCCTGATTGCTTGGGTCAAGTGTTGAATATGATAAAAGGGAAAGCAGAACATCATGATTTTCTGTTCGATTCTCCCTCCTGCTGTTCTCTGAATGGATGTAATGAAGCACTGAGTAGGGGGGTCAGGGAGGCTGAAGATGGCTGAAGAGAGGAGTGAAAGAACAGATGTATGAAGAATTTTTGCTTTTGTGCACGAAAAGTTACAAAGAGTTACCAGTGCTTATCAGTCCAAAGCAAGGAGACCATGAAATTAACTGAGGGCCAAATCTTGGCTTCCCTTCCTCACCAAATTCCTTTCTAAATAAACTTTTTTTTTTAATAAGAAGTGAGTTTAAATTAGGGAAAGGACTTTATGGTTTGGCCCATTAGAGGCTATTTCCATGATATCCTACAAGTTGTTATTCTTTTGTGATTTTCATTCCTCCCTGTCCCAAAGCCGTTTGAATATTCCCTTAAATACAGCAAGTCCAGCGTGCTCTGGGGCAACTATCCGGTTTTCCAACCTTCTTTCAAATACAAAATTAGAATTTTGGATTCCAGTTCTAGTAATACCAATAGACTAATAGATTTTGAGTGGAATGTGACAATTAGGCTAGATATTTCTTTTCCAGTTTCATGGTAAGCTCCAGTGGTCCAATGAATACCTGCTTTGTCTCAGATTTGAAGGCTGAACCTTTTTAGCCTCCTCAGATAATAGTATTCCCACGTCACTGTCTGCAGGAGTTTGCTTCTCTCCCCTGCATCTGTATATATCACAGACAGAGAGGCTACACTTCTGAAACAGCCCCATGGAGTCTTCAAGAGACAGTCTGAAGCCACGTGGGGAGTCATCAGCAGGGTTTTTCACTTATCACTCAGCCTCCCTTGAGTTTTGTGCAGGTGGCGGAGTGTCACTTTAGTGAACCTTAGCTATGAGGAACCAATGTTGTATGGGTTAAAATAATTTTGGACATAACCTCGTATCCTCCTAATAAAGTTTCTCTTCTATAGAGATTCACTGCATATCTCTGAACCTCCTTCAATCTCCTCCACTCTTTTCCTTTCTTAGTGAGGTGCAACAATTTTTTAATATATGTGAGTAGCTCTGCATGCAGAACTGCTGCATGCCCCAGACTTCTTCAAATAAATATATAAGTAGATAAGGACTCAGGACACTGAAAATGAGGTTGACAAGCTCAAATTTCACAAGGCAAAACAGATCACAAACAATCTTATTGACCCTTCTGTCTTGTGTCCCTTTGTTTTCTTCACAAGATTGGTGGATACTGCCCTTCAAGAGACATTTAGAAAGGGCAGATTTTGAGGCCAGTTGGAATTGCCTTTATTGATGCACCTGATATTCCTACAGGGATCTAATTTGCAGCATGGTGCTTTGTAATTTCATGCTAGAACAGCAGAAAATGGAAGAATAACTCATCCAGAAGGAGGGGATTATGTAACATAGTAAAAGAGAATCAACAGAGACAGTGAGGATCCTTTGGAAAGTCATCTTGCTGGTCCTGCAGTGCCATGGACCCACTAATTGGTTTCAAAAAAAGAGGGAAGATACGTTACTAACAAGGAAAAAAAAAGAGGGCGGAAAGTAACTCAGTATTAATAGATCTCAGCTTCTGAATTCACTCAGACAAAAATATATAGCAGCTGAATAAAATCCTCTGCTACAGTTTAGTATAGTATGTGTATACCGTTTTGACTTCCTGGAACTCCAAATGCAGATTTGCAGTTTAGGACATTTACCTGTTAATGGTCTTTCTCCACAAGTAGCAAACTCCATTTTCTAGGTGATTGGCCACAACTCTTTTGCCTTGTCAAAGCTGTGTGAAGATGACACTAAGCAATCGGACATAACCCCTTTTGTCCCCGTCATCTATGCCCTGGGTCTATTGTGTCTGAACAGGAGCTGTGTTAAAAGAGTCTTGCTGTGAGGAATTCCTTCCCTACCATGAAATACCTAGAGTCTTATTTTTATTATCAAAGTGTCCTGCCCACTGCAGCTGGTGGCTGAAGTCCAGGGGATTGTGACCTTGGCACTATGTCATAGCCCGTCACGTGAGAACTCTCCCAGAACCACAAATTCCAGCCACTGTGGCCGTCCTCTCTCACCTTCCTCGTGGTAAACTCATGGATAATAAACCCATGGATAATAAATTGTCTTTGACAAATGAAAACTTACAAAATCAAATATGGGACCTCAGAGAAACAGTTGTAGAGCTTGATATTGAAAACCAGAAATTATTGAAAGAAAATCAAGATATAAAGGACTGGAACAGGAGACTGCAGGTCAGTGCAGACTGCTTCAAGATATTAGTAGGGGACTTACACAGAGAAGTGGATAATGTCAGGGACAGGCTGAACGACAGAGAAAATAAAATCAAACAGATTAAATTGCAGAATAAAAATCTAGATAAAATTAATGAGCAAATGAAGGCAGAGATCATGGAAATGTCCTTCCAGATATCTACCTATCAGGATGATGAAAAGTATCAAGACTATCAAAGTATCAAAGACGCATTAGCAGAGAGAAATATACCTTATGAAAATGAGAGGTATTTGGAACACCTGCAAGTCAAACTGGAAGTGAAGGAGAAGATGTATGAGCAAGAAAAGCTTCGAGCCTGCCAGTTAAGGGACATGTTAGAAGAATTTGACAAGCTCAGGGAAGTTCAGAAGAATCACATTGTGCAAATAAAAGGAGAAGTAGAAGAGTTAGGCGGGGAAACTGCACTTTGGAGAGCAGCACGTGAGAGCAGCCCCCTTCCTGGCTGCTTACTGCATGAGTTGGCTGAAGCCAAGCTTCTGGAGGACTCACTCCCTTCATGTATGAAAGAGAAATTCTTCTGTTACATGTGGAGTACCTTAAGGCTCTTGCTGTTAGTGCTAGTTTGCATTGGACTTTTTATTAATTACTTTATCGTTCGCTGCCTTCCACTACTGTTTAATGACAGTGAACTTGATATACTCGTACAAGCCTTGTATCCTTACCTCAGTTTGAAAAATGAAGGACTGTTGCCATTTTAAGAATAGCTATAAAGGCTCTGCAGAGTTGTCCATGTCCCTGCTTCCGTGCCTTAACGCATGAGTTCATGTGTTTTTTTTTTTTTTTTAGAAATCAAGTAAACTTCAGGTTTTTAGCTTAGGGTTTCTTGAATTACATTGTTACTGTGAATGTATTTTATAATAGATAGCTGCATCCAGTAAAAACCCAACAGAATACTCACTGCCTCAGGCAAGGGAGACAAAATAATGCAGCTTGTGCTAATCTGACTGAAAGTGGCAATGTGCAGTACTTGATTCTGGAAATCACTCCCCTGCTAGCATGCCAGCATCCACATTTGTTCATCTATGGGTCACATTGCAGAGCATAGCCTTTCTTTTCGGACTTCGAGGAAGAACATGAAGGAATTTAAACATGTAGGAGTATTTTGTATGTTCAGTTGAGGTTGGTTAAAAAGACCTTTCATTACTGGATGATAATTCAGATGTTGCATATTTACATTTGGCTAAAATCTTTTGTTTGTGCATCTAGAGACAATAGGCACAGGGACTACCTAAATGCAAATAAATAAATAAATGCCATTTCGTGGATGGAAAATTAAATCCTAAAGACCAACATGGCAGCTGGCCAACTGGCAATCATGCTGCGCCTTCAGAATTATCCCTGACATTTATGCACAAAGCAGGTACATGAAGCTTGCCAGGCAGGAGCTAACAAATAAATAGTCCACTGAGCAAACATGAAAACAGAAAAAAAAAAAAAAACAAAAAAACTTAGGTGGTTAGGGGAGAGCTGTGATACTATGGCATTACTTTCAGAAGTGATATATGCAGCAGCTTGCAGCCATGACAATGAAGAAAAATTCCAAAGATGAAAAGGCTATAACAACCCCTTAATCTGCTTCATGCCTGTCCTGTGTGACAAGAAAGTGTCCCTTTGAAATGAGAGAGATATAGTCTAGAAGAGGAAAGTCAGAGCATGAAGAGATTCGGCAACACAGACATAAGGTGAAGTCAGAACAAGGTTATATAGAAACAAGGATGGTTTATGTTTAAGATGCTGATCTGGGACTCCAAATAACTAGATTTTCATCCCGCATCCTTTCTCCTTTTCCTCTGGCAAGTCACTTAATCTCTCCATGTCTCAGTTCCTCAACTAAATAACAAAGCAGTAATATTCCAGATATTTCTTTTGATGCTGGAGAGCATTTATTTGTTGGTTTGTTTGTTTTAACTTGAATTATTTTACAGAACTGTGTGAGAGAGTATTAGGTGAATAGTTAAACAAAGTGAGCTCAGGGGGAAGTATACTCTTGCAAAAGAGGAGTAGTAGTGCCAGGCATCTCTGAGTAGGAATTTTTTACCCTGGACCAACATCAGCCAGAACAGTTTATGCACACATAAAAAGGATTTAGTCAGAGAAAATGCCTAATAAAATCTTGGTTCATTCCAACTAAGTACTGACTTTAAAGTACTATTGTTACTGGATAATACTAGTAATGAGAAGAGAGCTGCCTGTAAGAGTACTGGCCGGCAATTTATCAACTATTGTAGTTATGCAAAGTCAGACTGATTTTACTTAAACCTTGCTGTCCACTTCCACAGGGAATGTTATGGGAAAAACAAATATTCAGTGAGGTTATAGGTGGAAAAGAAACACTGCCTTGGCTTGTCACAAAGAAAGTGCTCCAGGAATATGTCCTGGGAAGGGTCATACAAGGATAACTGCAAGGGCTGGGTAAATAGATCTGTTGTCCTCATTTTTCAGCAGATTTTCTCCACCAGCTTCAGCTACTGTCCTGTACTTATTACACAGCCTATGTCTGAGGGTGACTTATACAAAACCTTACAGGCTTCTGTAGGAGCCAAAAGTATCATTAGAGCTAGCAAATGTATTTTCAGTATAAAATGGTTACTTCACATAACACATAACTATGTGGTACGTTCTGCACACAGAGGAAACGAATCTTTCTGTGTTCTAATAAACTCTTTCAATAACAATATTTATAAGTCATACAAAAATAAAGTTTTGCAGTTAAACGGGAGATAAACACCCCGAACTGAGCCAAAAAAATCACATATGCAGCACAGCCCTATCTACACTTTATATTTTTTTCTGAATGACTTATACAAACCTCAGATAATCCTATGATTTTTATGTCTTTCTCATCTTTATTTTACAGAAAAAGAGAATTTTATGTTATCATCCCCCCCCAAAAAAAAAAAAAAAAAAAAAAAGCAAAGTCATATTTTTAACGCACGTATTTTTATGTTCTGAATATAGCTGTAGGGCTGAATTCCTGCAGGGAAAATCTGTGCAATTACAGTCCGATGACAACACCTTTTAGTTGAAGTTACCATATATGCCAGAAAGTGCTGCAAAATGCTAAAAGTGTAACAGGGAAGTAGAGCAGGAAGTGACTTGAAACAGATAGGCTTAATACAGACATTTGCTTTCCTTATGATTCATTACAAATCTAGTAAAAACAGCACTTAGAGCAGCAACTCATTACCTTTAACCATCTATTTTCTTCATCTGAAAACTCAACTTTGCACGCATAAGATGATGAAAAGCAGCGCTTTTTTTTAACCTGGCTTATTTATTTCTTCCCCTTTGATTCATTGTTTTTTCTGGCAGTCATTCCTTCTAGCTGCATTCTTGAAGGCAATTCAAGATGTACATGAGCTCTCTTGAGGATTTACATGCACACATACTTCCTTTGCTGTAAGTCTTTCTTCAGTCTCCTAGAAGATAGCAACAAAATATACTCTCTAAATATCGGGTTTGCATTCTCCTCATTTACAGTATGAATATTATATATGTATGTATGTGTGTGTGTGTGTGTGTGTGTGCATATACATATACTGTACTAAGTCCTAAAAGCCTTGATTGCACAGAGACTTTTTGTGCTAAACACTCAATGTTTATTGACACAAAGATACTGCCCTGACCACGTAGAATTGTAAAACACACAGGGATGTTAATACCCCTTTTTTGTGGAGTAGCGAGGAAGTGTGGTAAGACAACTTCCCAAGATTACACAGCTTACGGAAACTGAGCTTATATTTTCAGCAAGTCTAACAAGGTGAGTGTTGGTCTTGTGTTTAAAGCAATTAGCTTTAACAAATACTTTGTTAGAAGCCTCTCTTGTAGGGAGAAAATAAGCGTCTTCTTCACTCGGATAGTCGTATCACTAAGAAAATATGGTGATACCTAATGATCAAAGAAGGAGGAGTTGGGATCTGCTTGAAATATTTATCTTCAGATGTAAATCCATTCAGTTCAGGTGTCTGAGAATCCTGGAGCCACAGCTGACCTGTATCCTACTGCTTTTCTGCAAGACTATCTCTAGTGCCCTAACAACTTTTTGGAAGAAACCTGTTATACGAGCACAAAATGGTCTGGATTCTCAGGAGTGCTGTACTCCTGCACCTCCTACTGTCCTCCCTTGATGCTAGGGTATGGCAGCTCTGTGTAGGAGCAGTCCTCTGCCCCTTCCAGGCCCAAACTACAGACCATCTGTGTACATTAGGGCCAGCTTCAAAGGAGGCTGAAAATTTGGCCCCAGAGAAACCAGAGGCAGCACATACAAGAATACTTTCACTGTGTTTTTTTCCAAGCAACTTACCCTGTCCCCCATAACCTGCCCCTTTCAGCAAGGAAGGCTCTGGAGGAAAGCTGGAAATAGAAAATTAGGCTGCAGAAGATCTATTGCATTATTTGAAAATAATCTTTTCCAAAGGGAATATAGACTGGGGACTTTTAAGAATATGGAGCTTTACAGCTGACAAATGTACTAGTGTGTCAATGTGGTAATGAAGTTAGTTCTGCACTGTTTGGAAAACAGTGAATTTCCTTCCAAGGTTTGTGATTAAACATCTAACAGAAAATAATGATTTCCTTGAAGGCACTTAGGCATCAAATATAAAAACACAAAGCGAGAGCCAACCAGAGAATGAACCTGCTAAATATCACTATTGAAAGTCACCATTATCCTAGAATCTTCTTAATATTCACTGTTAATTATATAAACTAATATCTATAGAATTGAAATTCCCAGTGGGAGAAAATATGACATTTAACTTAGAGAATTCCTTCCCCCTTCAATCCTTTCTTACACAAAATTGGTGCTTATTTGGTAAAAATCAGGAGTTGAGGAGGGGGGAAAAGATAGTGTATTGATTTACATGCATATCTTGCTATTGCAGATTTAGCAAAAGATTACCTAAATTAAAAAGCAAAACAAAACAAAACAAAAAAGACAAAAACTGTTTTGTTGCATATAAGCAAAGATTCCTATAATGACCTTAAGTAAGCAGAAAAACAATGTTGGCTTGTCTGGGAAGGGAAGAAGGAGAGAACTCTTTCTTCCCATTGGGATGAGCATGGGAAATTGGACCATTCAGAAGCCTTTACCTGGACCAGCTGGAAGTATTATGTTGAGCAGAGACTCACATTACTGTTGTCTGTTATCAGAATTTGGTTCCTGGAGGAAGTAGAAAATTGTGTCAGATTTCTTGGCTCTGAGTAATTACTGCGCAAGAATGATGCCTACTTGTTTTCTCCCTAAACATTTTTTAGAATCACTGAAACTAGAGGTAGAAGAGCTCACTAGCTTCCTTACGTCATTTGATTTAGCTTCAAACTCAAGCCACACAAAGGAAATTTCTCCTGTGTAAAGCAGGCTCCTATTACTAGTGTATGACTTTGTGTTTTTGAGTATTTTGGCTGTAGACTCTACCGTATAACTGAATAAAGAGCATGTGCATGCCTGGAAATGCTTTGCATTCATAAGCTTCACTTCCAGTTGTATAAGTTAATATGTATTAACTGCAAATCAGTTAAATCAGAATTGCAATTTAATTAAAAACTCTAGGCTAAATGAAGTATTAGAACAAATGGGAAGCTAGTGATATTGAGTAGGAAGTAGGAAGGAGTAGGAAGAATTTTGAAGAAAACTGAACAAATCTAGGTCATGTGCATTACTCTAAAATAATGTTTCATTATTTCTCTCCTTCCTTGTCCTAATTTATATATTGGTGAGGACAAAAATAAAGCAACTCCTTCTCTTCTTGATACATTTGTTCTCTTTTCTGAGAAGCCTTTCCAGAAGACAAACCAAACAAACAAATAAATGGGGAATGGTACATGAACATGATGCCTACAATAATATCTATTTGCAAAACTGGCATAACCTTAAGTAGAAACATGGATACCACAATGAAAAAGGCTGCACGTCCTTTTTCTGTGAGACTGGAATGTCAAAATCAAAGACTTCTTAGTCTTTACTTCCAAACCTTTAATAAGTCCAGACTTAGTTTTGTCAGAATTCTGTCCCTTTTAAAATGAGGCAGCAGCGAATTCTTCTATTTGAGGAATAATCTAGATAAAAGATAAACTGATTTAATAAAAAAAAGTGAAGATTTTATTTGCCAAATTTCTCCCTAGAGAAGACAGCAGCTTCATTTTAAATATGTTGATGTATTCATAATTACTGTGTATATATATTTATGCCAATCAAACGTAACAGGTATGCATTGTAGAACAACTCCAGGATAAATTGAGGGGATGTAGTTCAATACAGCCTAACATAGGTCCCTACATTTAGGCAGGAATAATGAACTGCAAAAACATAAGGGGATGAAGAATAAGCTAAGTAACAGCATGACCAAAAAAAGATTTAGATGTTATCATAGATCATAGGCTGAACAAGACTAAATAGTGTTATGGTGCTGTAAAGAAACACAAACACTTACTGTAATTTACAGGCAGTGTTAGCACCTACAAAACATGAAGTATTTCTTCAGCTCTCCTTGGAGCTGCCTAGGTCCCAGCTGGAACACTCTGTCCAATTTGGGGTATTTCAAGAAAGGTATGGTCCCACTGGAAAAAAATAAAGAAGAGCCAGGGGAAGAGAACAGTAATTATCAGGCTTCTTAAAAACTGACTCATAAGGAAAAGCTGGAGGTTATTTAAGTTTAGACTGAACTTCATCTAAACACCTCAATTTCAAAGAAGAGAAAACAAAGAGGTAAAGTAATAGCAGTTTTCAAATACATAAAAGGTAATTTCGATGAGGAGAGAAATAAGCTGTTCTCTTTGTCTGTTGTGGACAAGGCAGAGCCCTGTTCATTTTGCTCTCATAACTGTTTTCTCATCACTTTTGATACACTCTCTGGGAATTGTCGTGTTACCCAAATAGCACTAAAAATAGTCTTTGCACTGCTACCATTTTCCTGGCGCATTATGAATACACTTACGAAATACAATTCAGGAAAGGCAAAGGGAAGCTGGAGAAAAAGGAAGAAATTTCTTCCTGATGATTGCGGATTGCTCTGCTCCTCTGAACAGCTGCCATCTGAAATTGTTTTCAAAGAACCTTCTCCTCACCTCTGTGGTGAATGAGGCTACAGAAAAGCCTGGCATGAGCTTGATTTGAAATGAAATAACTCCATCTTGGAGCGGACTGCATGATGAAGATGTACTTACAAAATAAATAATGATTCAGCTCTAACGTTCAATTTTGTCCCTATTAAGTTGCTCAACCAGGTGTTGAAGCCAATAGAATTTGCTTTTCCCCCTGTTGGAAAGCTATTTTGAGTGCAGCATGACTGAAGAACAGCCACTTATTAGCTGCTCTGCAGCAGCTTCAGCTTTTCTACTAGAATCGCGTGCAATTGCTTGAACAACACTTTTGCCAATAATAATCTAGTTCAATCAGCAACTATGACCCTGTGGTATGAAATTATGCAGTGGTTGTGATTGTGGTAAGCTGTCTGCTGTTTATTCTAACATCTCTGTTTCATGGCCTGGTGTTGGGGGCGGGGAGGGATGCGCTGGTGATTTAGAGCTTCAGTTTGCTTTTACTTCTCTCTCCACTCCATCCACATAAATTCCCCTGTAGTTTCAGCTCAGTTTGCATCCTGGCTAAAATTCCTGGGTGATGGTGTTACGTATGTTACACAGTTGCCATGTTTTATACTGGAGCTCTTTCTTTCCGTGGTGAGGGATGTAATCCTCCTGCATCCCAACTGGACTGTGAGGATTAATTAAAGTTTGCAATGCATTGTGAGTTCCTTGCATGCTATTGAAGTGGAAATTACTGTTCGTTACAGCCAGTCTGAATGCCATCTGGGGTTTCCATGTTGTTGTCTCAGCTCTGTTGTGCATCACCAAGCTTGAGCTGGTACGATGAACAAAGGATTAGCATTGCACTCTGCTGCATATTCAATGCTGTGTCCAATACTCATGTTAGGCCAAATACATCTTGAGCAGCTGAGCTCAGCGCAGCAGGACTCCATGGGCTTTCATTTGAAGGTTGAAGCCTGAAAGATCCCTTTCCTTTTCCTGCACTCCCACTCTGGAATGGGCTGGATCCACAAAGGTAGATGCCATATTCACCTGTGCCCTTGTCTTGTGCTACAAGTAGTCTTTCAGGGACTGCAAGAAATCATGGTGGAATTGGGCTCTGCAATTTGCAAAAGATGCATCTTTTTCCCACACACCAGAATTATACCCTTTGTATGGCATCTGAAGCTCTCAGGGGACATAGTGAAAGGGGCTGGTCTTGCCTGACACCAAACCAGTGATATTAGAGACACAAATCCATCCTGTAATATTCTTGTATGCTTGTGAAACCTATAAAACTTAACCTAAAACTTGTTTTGCTTGACTGCTGTGAGATCCATCTTCAAGCTTGGCAGTGCCTGAGTTAATGCCTGTGAAGTAAATGGCACAGCTATGATTTTTTTTCCCATTTTTATGCATCAGCTTTAATTCAGCTAAGAAAGCTTAACCAATCCAATGTGCTCATGAGGGTTACCTGGAAAAGAGATCGGTAAGCTATCTGAACTTGACTTACTAATGGACAGGTTTTGCCATACATCTTAAGTAAATTTATATAATTGACTTTCCTAAAAGGAAATGATACAAATACACAGCTATCTCCATACTGATTATATTTTTGTGGAACTGATAGAATGTTGAATGCTGAATGCTAAATTAGCACATGTCCAAATGTTAGACACTGTCCCACTGAGTCTCCTGTTCCCTGCCTGCTCCATAGGATCAGGCTCTCCTCAACCTTTGGGATGTCTGTCCTGGTTTTGTGAACAAGTATGAATAGATTTGTCAAGAATTATGCTCTGTGGAGGGCAATGCCATGTGCATTTGTTTGTCCTCTTCAGGACACATCAGCTTCTGTTTTTATGAAGAAAAGCATATAGAGTATCTTCCCTTCTGGAGAAGTGAAGAGATTCTGGAGTCACCCTAGGGAGGAATGCCTACTTGATAATGTTCAAGCAATCACTCTATATGAATGTATATTTGTTTGTCTCTGCACGTCCCCCAGAAATTTCTGAACCTTTTGTCTGATTTTGATTAATTTTCACTTAGTAGTTTCAGAGATATTAAGCTCTTAAGAATTTCATAAACATAGGCTGCTGGTTATAGAGAGTAAACCACATTAGTGACCCCACCAAGTAATGATTTCAATGAAGGTAACTGATATCTGTGGCACTTGTCCTAATATTAGCAAAGCAGCACGCACAGAACTAAGAAACACGAGCTGCCTCTTGCTCATCCAGCCAGGCTGACTGGGAACAAGGAGATAAAGGTTATGAGGGACAGGAACAGAAAACTCAAAGTGGAACTTCAGGTAAGGCACTGGGGAAAAAAAAGAAAAAAATAAAAAAAAAATAAGTGAACTGTGAAGGAGAAACTATGGTGGATGAACTGGGAAGGACAGAAAACAAACTGGGAATCAGAATGAAAGATATGGGAGAAAATGATGTTTCAATTTTTTATTACAAGATAAATGTAATTTATTGTCATTATAGCTTCTTTAATTACCTTTCAACCTTTTTTTTTAATGATGTCCATATGTTCCAAGTAACAAGGTTTTATGACTTTTGTTCCCGCACCTTTCCCAGCGCTTACGTTCCCCCTTTAATTGTGAGATTTACATCAGATGCCTTGCCTAATGTTTTTGCACCAGTGCTTCCCATTTGTAGCAATAGGCACTTGGGGAAACGAGAACACCTGTCCCTGCTGATGGACGGTACTTGTTGTTCTTGGGGACGTCCACCAGATGGCAAAGCGGGGGGTTCTGTACAGTTTTCAGCACCCCTTCAGAAGATAATTTAACCTAGAGAGCACTAGCTCAACAACAGATCCTTTTCTGCACAGATTAAAAAAGGTGATTAAGTTAAAGTGCGTACACTCTGGGGGGAGGGAGGGAGTTTATTTCCTGGGAAGAATAATTAAAAAAAAAAAGGCACTTAGAAAGTGGTGGTAGTTAGGAATGTGCCATGTTCACTGCAAATCCTATGTGTGAGGAACACAAATCCCACAAATCTTTAAATATCACTACCTCTTTTATTTCTGTTGAAATAAATATCATCATAGAGATGATGATGTTATCTCATGTCTAATCTCTGAAATTCCTGTGACTATCCCAGGTAAGTAAATAAGCCACAAGCAGTTACAATTTCATAGCTTGTGGAATTTTGCGCATCATTTCCCTCTAACCTGTCTTCATGAGAGAAGACTGTAATTATGACAATAAGCACTGGCTTTCTTCCTTCTCTTTCATATATATACACATAGATATATATGTACCATGTTAACCATACTAGTTCAATGACTTCTGTCATTTAATCCTTGAAACTTTCTTGCATGTATATAGTTATACAGTGCAAAGAATTTAGGGAAGCAATGTCTATTTTTTTAATTACTAAGAGGCTATACCAACACAACAGTTGTTATAAACTGATATAACTGCATCAGTAAGTAAGGTCTGTACCAATAAGCTGCACATCTGACATTGTAAGGTATGAAATGTTCTTAAACTATAATCACTTGGCTTAATTTTACATTGCATTGCCCGTTCTTATACTGCACTATCTCTGCTGCAAGGTCCACACAAGAAAAAAAAAAAAAAAGGCAATGAGAAAATCAGGTCCCTTTATCTTCCTCCAAGCAAATAAGCACTTATCTCCCGCAAAAATATCTATGCTGGTATACTCAGAATATGAGTAAGAGCTCACTGGGGTCTCAGTGACCCATTGCCTTCGTCTGGAACAGCTGACCTTCTAAATTGAAAAAAAGGGGGCAAAGTCACCCTTTTTAAAAAAAAACACAATTGCATATTTTCTGCTTTGGCTTCTTTACTAGTGGCAGGAGTAGGGGAAGGATTATTTGTTTTATTTGAATCTTTATTTGCAACCTACAGTTCTGCAGGTTGACTTGGCCACAGCAGAGACCATTACAGCGTTTCTCTTCTGCTGCGTGCTTGATTTGTGGCTGTCAACTCTGCTTTCTCAGTGGCTCCTACATCCTCCTACTCATTTTTCTGAGCATTTCACCAGCAGAAAGATGAGGAGGCCCTTCCCACTACACGCAGAAGTTACTGTGTT
>VZSV01000113.1:0-24340 GCA_013398735.1 Nothocercus julius | reverse complement strand
TGCATTCAAGTTAGAAATGCTGTAACTGGTCAAGCTTCTTTTTCAGGCTAGACAAGAGAGAATCCACTTAATCTTGAAGTGAGTTGTGTTCCTATATTCTAGTGTCACTGGAAAAAGTAAAATCTCATAGGTAGACATGGCAAGGCTGTCTAAGGAGGTATATATTGATATAGCCAAGCCAGTCTGTAACGTTACTCTCTGACATGTGTAAATCTCTTTAGAATGTGATCAGTGGGAAATGGTGTATTCTTTTAAATGTTTTTTATCTTTGGAAGATACTCTTTTAAAAATACGAAAAATTAGCGGCAGTGTCCTGATCCTTTAATTAGCCTGCTCTCTGATGCTTTCAACTGCTAGAAACATTTGAACTAGATTAATGGAAGTGTTCAAGGCCATCACTATAAGCTATTTTTCTTTTAGCATAGGCCCCAGAATTAAATGCTATACAATGCTATTCTCATGTATTGACTAAAATGGACTGCATTTTTGGGAAACCTCAAGTTTTAACAGGATGGAGTACACTAATTCAAAGTTTCATTTTGGAACATTGTAGTTAGGGTTCCTGTGAAGTAAACAGTGAAAATATGCAGTGGCATCAAACATATACCATGCACAGGTAAATAGCAGTATAGCAGTGAGACAACAGAGAGCATTCAGACTGTTCAGCATTCAGCCTCCTCTAAGGTGATGTCACTAAATTCATACAAGCTGTGTTGATGTTATGTTGTGTTTCTAGAAATGGTGGGGTTTTTGTTTTTTATTAACTACCTGCATTCAATCTATAATCCTACTTAGGGTAAAAATTCCTTTGTCCCTGGTGGGAAGATGGTGATGGCTAAAATAATTTCTGATACTTTAGTCCTATCAAAAGGAATGACTTAAATTGTATAAAACTTAAGGAGATACTAGTCAATAATCATTTCTGAGGACAATTAACTTGATAAATTTTATTTAAATACACTCCAGCGGGCCTTTTCAATGGATGACCGCATTGCTTGGACACACATTACAATTCCAGAGTCTTTGAAACAAGGAAATGTGGAGGATGAATGGTACAGCCTGAGTGGAAGGCAGGGTGACGACAAGGAGGGAATGATCAATCTGGTTATGTCATACACGGTAAGTTAAATGTATCTCTGGCCTGAAGAGTGGTGGAGGGGGAGCTTCTGGGACACTGGGGAGGGATATTTTGAACTGTTAGAAGTAGAAGTAGTTCCACTGTGTGTTACTATCTGAATAGTTTGAATTCCTTTGCAAATAACTTATGGTTTAAACTTCATCCTTGTTCTTGATTTCTGGACTTGCTTCCTATTAAGCTGTTGACTTTACACTGATCCATTCAGTAGCCCATGGACTTTAGTCTGACATCTTTGTCTTAGGGAGATGCTGAGTTGTGTGTGCTGCCCTAAATGCCTCCTAATGTGCTTGCATATGGTCAAAAGTTTCAATTTGCTATTGAGTGCAGAAGCTGGAATAGCTGTTTCCTGCTGTTTGAAATTCACACACTGCCCCACATCTGAGTTAGCTGTTCCTTTGATCACAGTGTTCCCTTCTCCTGTGATAACCTTTAAAACTGTAACCTGTGAATATAATGCACATAGGATATCACCTTTTACTATTAATGTTTTCCAAGATCAAGCTGAACAGAAACTGGGGTATAAAAAAAAGGAGTTAAATTGATATTTCTGTTCAAAATGCTTTTTAAGCTGAAAAATAAATTTGAACTTGCTACTAGCAGTGCACTGCTTTTAATAAAATTCAGGCTTTGTTTAAATGTTTACAGTGAGTGTCCAATACTCATTCCACAAGAGCAAGGTGTACAAACCCATATAGCTATCTCTTAAATGCATTTGATTGAGATGCATTAATATGAAACTTGAATAGCCAATTTTAGCAAAGAACTGTTGCAAAAGACTAGTTTAGTATGATGTAATTATACTGAGTTGCATGTAAATTAATTCTCAATTAAAAGGTGGTAGTTCACTTAATTTACCTGAGACTCTATTTAGCCCTTAATTAAAGCTATCATTAAGCATGGAGCACTGATTTGCAGTGTGACTTCTTGCAAATAATATTTTAGTGGCTTATATATATTCCTGAAGTACTTCTAATCTGTCTGTCATGCTCTTTTGTATCAAGTCTTTGCCAGCTGCCATGATGATGCAGCCACAGCCGGTGGTCCTGATGCCCACTGTGTACCAGCAAGGAGTTGGATATGTGCCTATAACAGGTAGGTTTTATTTCCTGAAGACTTTTGGAATCTGGGTCAAGGTTTTGCAAAAGTAATTACCACATTTCTCCTGTATTTCTAAACAGAAAGGGAAGCTCTAAATTATCTAGGCCTTGTGTGTGTGGTGTTTTTTTCCCCTCTATGATATATTTTGTGAGGAGGCGAATGATCAAATGTACCCTCTTTTAAAGAGTTGCAGGAGTTTGAATAAATGGATTAGAACAAATAGCTCAAAACCTTCTTCCCTCTTTCTTTGGGTACCTAGTTTTGATTTATAGTAGGTTTTTAAATAATTAAATCTCTCAGGCTGCACTAATATTGTCTATTCTGTTAATTTATGTGAAGCTGCTCAGACTTCAGAGCACTAAGTGACTCGTGCTGTTAGAACTGCAGCTTAGATTATGAAGTTTCTCTTCTGTGGTCCTTAAAACAATTCTATTGCATGCTTGCTGCACATAGTACATTAAGTGTAGTGGATGTTAAGGATCTCAGATGGAGTTACTTAAATACGTCACAAAGACTTAAGATAGATATGGTCTGTCTTATCCCGTGCAAATAAGTTTGACTTGTATGCGAAGATATTTTTAAATCTGGGTCTTGTAAGTTTTTCTATTAAAGATGAAAAGTTTGAAATATGCTAATAAGCTTGAACAGCTACAAGTTTTTACTTGTAGTTTTTACAAGTCCAAGGTTTCTATTTTTTTATTTACAACTTTTAAACTCCATTTTGTTGTGTTCAGTAAAATATGTACTTTTTAGGGAAAATATAGTTATAGTCCACAAATGTTAGGATTCTTTTTGCTCATAACATTGTGGGGCATAATTACAATGATAAGAGCTGACACGAAACAGATTTTCGTAATTTTAATTCCTCTGTTGAACTTAAATTCTGTGGAAACAAACGTTCAGAACAGAAGCATATAAGACTGGGTAAATAACTTAAGGAATGGTACCTTACCGCTCTAACTGCTGCGTTAAGTTAGAGCAAAGCATGGAAAAAAAATAATTGCTTTATTCCTCAGTGAAAACATACAGTATGCTTCCTTTAAAGTGCTGCTATTTCTAGAGCTTAATTCTCAGGATAAGTCTTGCTTGTGCCAATGGACTAGATTCAACTAGTGGGTATGTCCTGGGGTGTGGTTCCCTTACTGTAAGCCAAACTTCTGTATAACTCTTCTGTGTTCCCGTTAGAGGTTGTATCCTTTTGCTTGTGGGTTCATCCCATCCCTATGGGGTGAAGGGGAAAAGTAGCTGGTATTATCTATTGCAGTGTAGTGGGAGGTGCTCTGTAATTTCTTCAACAGACCTATCAAAATGGCAGATTTCATATTGCAGAATTACTGTGCCAGTCATGCCAGGAACTGTAAAAACTAAACAGAGGTTAGTTTTAGATGAAACTTTACATTCAGGATTGTAAAGCAAGTGTGTAGTGCTGTATCTTTATGTTCAGATCTTGATATTCTCTAAGATTTTTATTGATCTTGAGAATTTGTGGAGGAATACTTACAAAATCTGCTTGGACAAGTTGAGAAACAGCTAACAGCATGTATTAACAGTAAAAATAACTTAATTCTTATGATCAAGTTTGTAACTTTTTTTTTTGGTGTACCTGTTGGTCCATTACCCTTCTACGAAGATACAGCATGTTTATTTTAATTCTGCTGTTTGGGCAATATGGAGAGTATCAAGCTTTATGATGGAAGTAGGGTGGAAGGACCAAAATGTGTTTGCAGAACAACATAATAGTCATTTCTGAAAATGATTATGTTTAAAGAAAAAGTACAGCTTTAACATGAAATGACATTTAGTCAAATTTATTTGTGCCATCACGGCCAAACTGTGTGTGTTTTTTTTTTTTTCTGACCATGAGTAACAGTTTCTATTCAAAAGTCAGTATATATCATAATTAACCTTAAGTAGCTTTTTTTTTTATTTTTTTAAACTATGCCTATAGTGTAGAAGCAAGCAGTCACAGTAGTTAGGAAGCAAGCGAGACTTTGGACCTCAACGTAAGTTCAGCAACTTTCCCCACTGTGGTGTGTATGTACACTGGCCCTTGAGATCTCTACTGTTTGATGGGTTAGGTTGTGAGGGTGTTGGTGTTTTTTCAGAATGCTACAGATGTATGTTGTTCCTTTATGTGCAATAAAATATCCATGCTACAAACACCTGGTGGCTTGTTTACATTGGGAAAAAAAATCCTTTAATTGATATTTCTGTAAGAACAGCACACTTTGGAGACTTGTTCAGAGTATTGCAGCAAATGTGATACTGAAGCCTAGCAGCCTTTAATTTCTGGTTGAATTAGTACTTACCTAACTACCTAAATTCACTCAACTTTGACTTTTAGAAACTAAATGGTTCATTAAAAAAAAAAATAGATTAATATCTCTTTCCCATGTCTTACTCCTTTTCCCTCACCCCTTCATTTTCACCTGTCTTTAGGGCTTGAGTACTTTGCTCTGGGTAAGTTTCCAAGCTCTTTTCTCACTCCCATCTTCATTGACTCCAATTTTTGCACGAACTCATGCAGACAGCCTTTTTTCTTTTCCTTTTTTAATGTTGTGGCACACTGCATCACAAGGTACTGCACCTGGTTTCACAATAAAGGCAATTTAATGTCTCTTTGAGTCTCAAAATGCTTCTTCCAGTTTCAGTCTATTACAATTAAAGTAATTTGTGATAGTGGTGGTAATGGATAAAATGTGGTACTGATTTTTCTTGAAACTTTTTGTGCTAGTGAGCTGTTCTAGGTGACCATATTGGTTTCCTAATAGAGAAATTTTAATGTAAACTTAAGTGAATAATTTGATTCTGCAGTGATGTTCCAGTAAGGTAGCCTGTCAACTGCTTTCTTTGAGCCTTCTTATTCTAAACAGCAACATTTTCATTGGTATATATCTTCTAGTAATAATCTGTTTTAAATTCATGTCAACTTAAGCATCTGATGTGTATTTGAATGAACTTCAAAGGTAAACTGTATTAGGAAATCCATTTACCTTCTCACTTTACTATGCCACCTTTAATTTTGAGTTGTAAGAAGATACTAGGCATCCTTGGATTTTATGGATGTTTAATCAAGTATGTTCAGAAAATTCTAGAATTATATCTTGTGATAGGAAGTCATTTCTTTATGATCAGCATTTCAGAAAGATGACATAAATGAAACAAAACTGATTCTTGGAATATACTGAGTGATGGAATTAAGTCTTTCTGTCAGCCCATAGACTTCATTTTACTTAGCAGTTTACAAAGAGGTAACATTTAAATTATTGAAATGATGGCACACATTCTAGCATTTTCTGTGAGGGAAATATGCATTCACGTGGGTCTTACTGATATCTTTAAAGCAGGTGATCCCAATTTTCTTCCATGAAATGAAAGAATTTGTGCTGAGCATGTTCTCAAACTGATTTTTTGAAGGCACTGTACAAGGAGCTGAGTGGTAGTGATACAAGATATTAAATATAGGGGTCTTGACTGAAAAATAAAGTAAAAGTGTGTAATACCTGGGATGCAGTTTTTTAAATAAAAAGGTGCTGCTTTCATGCTTCTGTTGGTGCTTGTTGCAGTCACAAGGTGCTTTCAGATGACTTGCTGTTGTATGTATTCATTTCATGCCCTGGAACGTCACTGCTCCTGCTGCCTGTTTGCCATTGCTATTCCACCAAACTGGAAAACACTGCTTCATTCTTCTGATTTGTGGGACATAGGGAGCAATACCTAGGTGTATGCAATGCTGTTTATTGCAGTTGCTTATGTGTTTTACCTTTGGTCTTCACTTAGTGAAATGAGCTTCTCAATATGTAAAACAGCTGCTTACTGAACATGAATAAATTTCAAATTTATTATAGCTATGTAATGATTGCATACACATTAAATCATGATATTTAGTTATTAAGTTGATGCAAGAAGTCTTCATTGCTTTTTGTAAATTGGAGATGATGGATGCTTTTCATTTGGAAAATAAAACAAGATACTCTTTTATATTGCTAACCTGTATGGCCTGAATATGGAGCTATTGAAAAATAAGCATTTGTTATGGAAATACAAAATCAATGTGAGATTCCATTTTCTTTGTGTACAATGTAGTTGTAGACAGCATACATAGTAATACTTGAGCTGTAAGGGCAAAGTATGAAAATCATTACCAAAAATAATACTACCAAGAATATTTAAATACAGTATGAATTCTGCCTTTGCAGATATCTGTGGTTTCAGAATTTACTTGGTCTGATGAAACAGTGAGAAGTTGTGACCTTCATGATTTTGACACTGCCAAGGCACCTGAAGTTTTAGTGAGCTGCTTGTCCAGTTGTTACCATAGACTGTTGTGGCACTTGAAGCAAGTTAGATGTTTCATTTCATTTGGATTAATGTTTTAAACTAGCATCTTGCTGGGCAGTTCCTGGGTAACTTAGGCTGGTTATTCAGAAAATCCTCTTCACTTGGGTAATTTTTATAACATTAATACCCTACTGAATAAAATGGAGGCTTGGATAAAAGGCAAAACAGCTATTGGGTGACTCTGTTCTTTGGAGTACTGCGATGCACTTTATTTCCTGATGCCGGACACGTTTGTCTCTTGTATACAGTGAGATTGTTTATGGAAACTGTGGTGAAGGAGTTAGGGACTGTGGCTTAAATGGCATAATCTCTGGAGCCAAATTTTAGGCTGTTGGGGAA
The DNA here is from genome assembly GCA_013398735.1 of Nothocercus julius. NCBI lineage: Eukaryota > Metazoa > Chordata > Aves > Tinamiformes > Tinamidae > Nothocercus > Nothocercus julius. The sequence continues at coordinate 17,424 of VZSV01000113.1, read as the reverse complement.
GAGACTATAAATAACCTTGGGAGTGGGGGTAATGCATAGGACTTGGCAGAGACAGGTTTTTCAATGTGCAGGTTTAGTAAAATGGTGCTAGGAGCTGTTTTTCTAAGTCTAAATATGTATCTTCTTGGAATAGATGCAGCTTGTATGTTAGATTACTTATAGCATCCAACTTTCCCTTTTGCTTCAAAAAAAAGTGCAGAGGTATCTTTTTTTAATTTTGAGGAGATGTCACTTCTGAATAGAAGTGGTATAGTGTAGGAGCAATACTTCTGATCACCTAAATAGTACTTGAGTCCTTTCACTTGGACAAAACAGCAAAGATGCACATTTGAAAATAATGTCAGCTGTCTGATCTAAGTCTGCTTGATATTATGGTACCTGCCACCAGAAGTATGTTCCTTTTTGAACAGTTAGCGATCATAAGAAAAGGAGCTTATGATCTAGTCCTAAGTAATGCGTAGAACTTTGTTCAAAAAAAAAAGAACTTATTTTGAAGATGCCCTATTCATGATTATTCAGGTAGTACATCCTTGATTTAACTTGAGGAAGAATAATGAAGGTCACAAAAGGAAAGCTAAAAAAAAAAAAAAAGTGGACTGAACTGTGTAAAGGCAATGTTAAGCTTTAAGTATATGTAGGTTAAAAAGTAAAGAAGCAGTCTTGAAGGTTACTAAAGTGCTATGGTAGAACAGTAAAGTAGGTAATGAAAGTGAAAGGAGAAGATCTAACCGATTATAAGAGTGTTAAATGATGTATCTAAATTGGTTGGTCAGCAAAGCCTTTGAGGATCAAATGCTTAAAGAAGCAGAAGCTACGGTATCAGTTAAGTGGAGGACTTGAAGTGTGTGTTTGTGTGTGTGTGTATATATATATATATGTAGCTAAGTATTTAAAAAGCAGAACATAAATCGTAACAAGGTGCAATGAGAAGATAGGGTTAGCTTCGAGTGGGGTTATTTTGTTTTCTTGAGGAGTACTGTCAGATCATAATGTTAAGGTTTAAAACAAATTAGGATGATTAGCACAAAAGTAACATTCATTGAATTACTACATATCAGTTGTATATACTGCTAGTGTAAAAGCATCTTGTTCAACACAGCATAAATACAATAAGGTCCATTTAACTGCACAGTGGGTGTTTGGTATGGCTGTTTAGAAAAATAAATCTGATGCCCTTAATGTTTGTTTAGTGATTAGCCTAAACCTGTCTAATTCTGGTTGCATCTAATTGTGAGCTGTATGTGTTGTTGTATTACTGTACATCTAGGACAGATCAGAACTTGGCCAGAGAACCCATTCAAGAAAAAGGACTTCTGGTTGCAACAGCCCAGAGACAAATGTTGCAATGTCTTTTCTGAAGTTATATGTTTGAAAGGGTTTTGAAGTCGGCAGGCTGGGGGTGAGAAAGGCATAAGCCACTTCATTTTTCAAAGCCTTTAATTTTCTTTCATGGTTTTGTCTGCTTGTTTGTCCTCAGGGATGCCTGCGGTCTGTAATCCTGGCATGGTACCTGTGGCAATACCACCTCCTGCGGTCAATCCTCAGCACCTTTGTAATGAAGAAGACCTGAAATCTATTCAGGACATGTTTCCCAACATGGACAAGGAAGTAATCCGCTCAGTGCTAGAAGCTCAGAGGGGGAACAAGGATGTAGCTATCAACTCCTTGCTTCAGATGGCTGAAGAATCATAAATCCCTACTTCCTGCACTGTCCCCATTCTTGATGCCACCTTTATTTTTACTTGCCAAGCCAGGGATTTAGCTAGAGGAAGAATTTCCTAACAGTTTTCTGTTAGCGTATCCTGTGTGAAAGATTGTATCCCCCTTTCTCCATGGACGTTTGGATCTTTTTCACTTTCTTTTTCAGTCTATTTTCAGTTTAGTTTGTGTTCTACAACAGCATTGAAGCATTTTACTATGAGCTGTGCCCTGTGTGGCTATATTCTGATGGGGGAGGCAAGTAATGCTGCTTTTTTCTTTCTCTCCCCTTTTCAAAAAAACAAATTCTTGCAGAGTAACTCTATGCAGGACAGGACATACACTATTTGTTAGATTCAAAAAATTTCTGTGGAGGATTCCCTTTTTAGGATAACTGATTTGTTAAAGTATTTTGGTTTCATCAAGCAGCCTGTTTCTACCAGAAATTAAAAGAAAGACCCTTCTGCTGATTCTGTGGTGTTTAATTATTGCTATGATCTAGTCAAATGTCATTGATGAAAGATTTGAATTGAATAAGCTAAATTCCTTGGGTTGTACTGTTCATATTTGTAACGAGCATCTTCTATTCAACCTAGTCATTGGGCACCAAAGCAATGTATTATCTGCTGTGTGCTTAGGGCTTTATTCTGTCGTGTAGTGCTGTTATGTATCTGTAAAATCTTAACAGATAATTTCTAACTTGTACAGTCTGTATTACTGTAGCAGAGGATGAGCGCTAATGTGCTCCTACAGCTAGTTGCACTCTTATTACTACTTTTGCATTCCCACGTTTATTCCAAAGGATGAATGCAGATGGAAAGATTTTATACCTGGAAAATGAATGATGTGATAAACAATTATTTGAAGTATTGTCCTATATTTAAAAAAAGCAGAAACCTCTGATATGCTTGTAAGACTTTACTCCTAAATGTCAGGCAAATTATCATTTTACATTGATGGGAAAGTTACAATAGTGTTTTTTATGTAATATGAAATAAGCATGAAAAGTAATTTGGGGGATCTTCGAATGGTATTTAAAGTTGCCCGATGACTTGTTAGATTATGGTTGCTTTAATATATTTCACTCAAGTAGGAGTAAATTCATTGAGAGAAGATCTAACATATCTGAATGAGACTTATCCTCAGAAGAGGTTAGAGGTTGCTGATATTTATTGTTAGTATTGTTTTCAGACATCAGCTCGTGTCGGAGCTGCAGAATGTTGAAGTAGGCACCTGTTACCTGTTGGACAAATTCTGCAATGTCTGTTTTTGTAGATGGTGAAGTAATGCACTTTAAGTGGTATGCACCAGTTTATTTTTACCAGTGATGTGCAATGTTGCTGTTTTATCTTTTTAATGTTTGACTTCAAATACTTTCTACAATAGCCATAGACTTTTATACTTTCAAGAGTTGGAATGTGCATTTGAAATGTAGGCTCTTGAGTGATTCATGAGAACTTTAAAGCCAGGTTTTGAATAAGGAAAACAGACCCTTATTCTCCTCTTCCCCACGCTTTGTTTCATTTGCACACTTAAGATATTTTTTCTTATTTGCTGAAAAGCCAGTTTTCCCAACTGCATTCAAGAAGCCTCTAAGTAGTGTTGGTAGAGAATGAATATTTATTTTTTTATGATTAAAAGTGATACTGAAACTTTTAAAATTCAGTATCAAAAATCATCTGTTTTTCTGATCTTCTAAAGCAGACTTTTCATACTGCATGACTTAAAATTTTGTTTTGAATCTCCCTACTGTCTCAAACTTCCTTTTAAAATGTCTATATACATCTTCCTATTGGCCTTCCAATAAAGAGGTATAGTCTCTGTTTTATCTGTAGAGTCACCATATCTTTATTTTAAGACAAACCAGGTGTTTATCAAGAAAATGCTCTTGCCCCTTCTCTACAATTGTGTAAAATTTGAATAGATAGAGGCATTTGGACTTTATCTTCACAGCACAGTGATTTATGGCTTGTCACCTGAAAGGACAAATCTTGGTAAAGATTTTGGTGCTTAGATACCATCTGCAGGATGAGTCCCTTCCTCTGACTTTTACACAGGTAGCATGAATTGTTAGGGGTGAATAATTCAGGGAAGATGTACATATATAAATTTTTATATTAAAATGCTGGGGTCTAGTAACAGCTTTTTATAAAAGCAAGAGATCAAGATTGAACTTAATGGCTGGCAAATTATACGGCATCCTACTACAACTGAATTTCAAGCACAGAATTTCAATTTGAACATTCAGGAGGGGAAGGAGTGTGTTAGGTTAGCCAGGTTCATTCAGAAATGGGACTTCAGACCTCTGAGGGAGCTGTAGCTCCTGTTCTTAAGCATGTGGGTTCTTCTGGTTATTTGTTTGTCTTAGGCAAATATTATGCAAAGCAGGAGTTGTATGAATTGCAGATGGGAGATGTAGGAGCAGTATGGCTGGTAGATGGTTTTCAGCATGTTGTTCAAACTAATCTATTTTTCTGGGGATTTTTGTCTTGATTTAATTTAGCATTATGGCTGAAAATTATGTCAGGATGTGCAACTTCCTAAAAAACACAAAACACTGATCATGAGCCTGCTCAACTTTTCACCATACATATCCTCTCAGTCAAGCTGCTTATGGGCAGGTTTGAATTGGAGAGAGATGTAAAAAGGCAGGGAGTAGTTTTCCAGGGGCCTGGGAAATGAAGGTTTTGGAACTGAATGTGATTTTTTTTTTTTTTTTTTTTTTTTCCAGTTTAAAGCAAATGTCATCACTCATTATGATTGTAGGTTTTGACAAATTCTGTCTATCTGATACTTGGATACTGCTCTTCTGCTCAGCAGTTTCAAGCAGTCTGGAGAGAAAGCCAGCTGTGTAAGACTGACATCTGCTAGAAGTTAGTGCTTTAGAGTTTGAATCTTGCCAAGAACCTAAGCTTCCTAAAGATAGGAACACTTTTTGTCTAGCTAGATCCTTGCTACTTTCTTCTCTACTGCTGTTTGCCTCTGCTGATGGTACTGAATGTCCCCCCCCTCCTTTACAAATGTTACTGCTTGTTTGGTTGATCTGTAATACCATACAGAGGATATTTTTTTGCTGTAATAATTCTGATACTGTTTTTCTCTGTACTGAGGTCCAGTGTGTTTCTTGCACTCTGAAATGCATTAACTTTTTCATTCTAAATTAATAAATGTATCATGTCTCTGTTGGAGAGGAGTGTTATTTGAATCTTTGTAGATGGATCTAGCATGCATCATCTATCAATAGCTACATTTTCTTGAGTCATTAGTTAACTAATTACACTTCAGTTCTTAGAAAAGTGGTCTTCTGCTGGGATTAGTACAGTAAGTGCTCAAAAATATGTGTCTTTTTTGAACTGGTTACTCTTTCAGGAAAGTGTTAGAGTATTGTGGGCCTGAAGGAGTAAGGGAGCAGTGAGGCTGCCTTGTCCAAAGGAGGATAGGGAGGAGGGAAGAGCAGCGCACGTGCGGAGATGCTTTGCAGTGTGAGTGGAGTCAGCGCTTTGCAGAGAAAAACAGTGTAGGAAAGAAGAGTGACAAAGTAGCTTTTCTTTATTTTAACCATGATAACTGCCTTTTTGAGATCTGCTATTATTCAGTCTTTTAAATTACTGAAGTTTAAAACTATGGTTTACAAGTAGGATTTCCCTCTCCAGTCAGCATCTTTGGCTGACTGTAAAGTTAGCCCAGGTCATCCTCTTCATTTACAAGAATTGCTTCACTCAGAATTCATTAATTGCTTGTAGTTTTAATACACTATCAAACTATCACTTGGGGTTTTGCTGTCCAGTTTATAGTGTAACTTTTTTATTGAAAGTTATTTTTAACAAATGACAGTTGAGAGCCTTCACAACTCCATTTCCTTCTGTTTGTTTCCTTAAATTATTGTCTAATTGCCTAATATCAAAAGAAATTGCATTCAGATTATTTCTTTGTGTAACAGTTTCTATCCCACTCCATTTTTCTAAAGCTTACTACTGACTTGCACATTCCTCCACTGCACTGAGAGATTGGGGGGGGGGGTGGAAATGCACTTAGATGTTGCTGTTCTTGTGCTAGCATCTATTAGCATTTGAACTTTGTTAGTGTTTTCATTTCAGTGCTCATAAAGCAGTCATGATATGTGAAGAGAAAGCGGTATAACTTAAATTATCACAGTTAAGTATGCCAGAGAAAATAGGGCATCCAGGAAGAATTACAAATACTTAGAAGGGGAAAAAAAGGAAAACCCATAATAACAATCTTCTGTGCTTCAGTCTTGTCATAGGTTACAGAAGTCTGCTGTTGAAGATCTCCAGGAATCTTGTTTAGAAACCAAGTTGATCTGTTTTCATACTACTGCATGTATGCATTAGAACTGCTTTCTTTGCCATCTTTCCAAAATGCATAATTATGTAGAGAACAGGTAGACTGTACTTAGTTATAACTCCTGAAGTAAAATTCACGAACTGGAGCAGTGAAGTTGTGGAAAGCAAATTAAAATTGACCTTAGCTGCATATGTATTTCAATGTGTGGGAGAATTATGTGGAAAAACTGCTGTTTGCAGTATTCAAATCTTAATATTGAAATACAGCAGAAGTGGTAAAATGCACTTTGGAGATGACTCAGTCCTGTGAGCTACTCTGCATGTTTTTATAGCGGAGGTGATTCATTGCTGCTATCTTCAGCAGGAGGAATTAAAAAAAATCCAACCTTGCCAATGCAGCTGGGAAAACCAAGAGAGCTTTATTATTTCAGAATAGCAGCATAGTCAGCTCTCAGCAAACTGTGTGACTGTAAGGTCCGTGTGTGCCTATCTGTCTACAAGAAAAACACGAAGTTGCTGCTGTGAAAGGTATTAGAAGGCAGCATCTGTGTTTCTTTGATACTGCTTTTATGTTTTAAACTAGAATTCTTGCTTGTGCTGGAATAGGAGATTTGGGAGGGTGGGGGGAGAAGTCTATGCAAGAGAAAAATTGTTAATCTATTCCTTCTGGGGAAAAAATCCAGTTAAGATTGTTTTGTTTCGCTAAAGGGGAAAAGGCAGAGGCTGTAGAAGTAAGATTTAGTTGGAGACAGATCCAAGGTCTGTAGTATCTTGTTTAGTGGTAGAATTAACAATGTAGCTTGTTGATAAGCGAGGATGTGATATGAGCGAATCAAACTCTTTATGCATAATGGTATTGTATTAAAAGATGAGAAATGCTATCAAATGTCAACAGGGAGGGAAGTGAATGGAAGTTGGAAGCTGAAATTAATGAAATATTCTCCTTAAATCTCCACTAGGAGGTGCTCTTTCAAAAGAGAAGAGGACAGGGAATAATTGCACTGAAAGGTAAGAAGGAGAAATGCTGGTATAAAGGGTGAAGTATTTCTCCTGTTATTAAATAATACTTCTATACCACATAAGTATTTCAAAATACTTTTGAGACTTGGAAAGACTGAGAAATAGGGAACTAACTAACTTTATTCCCTGAACTTTGAGCTATCCTTCCTCTGTTCGCAGGAGAATTGGAATAAAAGTCATTTCAAAGATTAGATGAAAAATTTTGTCTTGTTTTACAATCCTCCATCTGATTGGAATCTGGTAGTTTCTATTTGGGAAAGCCCCTGGCAAGCAAGCATAAGTGACTAACGTGGAATGGAAAGTGAAAAGCCCTGCGTAGGAATGTCGTACCAATACCTGATCCAGTTTAGCGTGTTCACTTGTGCTGAATTCTGTCTTCCTGCTTATGAACGCAAGGTACACCACAGATGCCTGTTTAAAGTCTGATTCTTTCACTTGTTTAAGCAACACGGTTTTACAGATGCACTTTCATAGCAGATCAACGTAATCCTTATACCTGCCAGATTTTGGTGTTAGATTCAGACCATAAAACTTGTAAATTATTTGCTAATGGGCTACTTCAAAAATTTTGAACAGCTCATTGAATAATTTGGTCCACAGGTGTGTTTAAAAGACTTTACGTGGAGATATCAGTAGGTGACACTAGCTGGGAATTTTCACCATCCATGTGCATATTGCTACCATAACCATTCTCTGCTGCAACAGGCCCTGTAGTTGCCAAATTAGTTGACAGAGCAAGTTAATGTTCTATTTCTTGGTATAGGTAAATGTATTTCTGTGGTAATTTTAGTGAAACATTAGGATAGCATTTAGTTATGATAAATATCATAGGGTGAATTTTTTTGGATTTTCTGATTAACTTGATACGTTGTAGAAATCACAGGAAGAGCACCCAGGATTCCTTTTAATATGCTGCTACCCACTTTAAATACTAAGCCCTTGACTACTCTGTCGTTCCATGAGTGGATCTGTTTTGTTGCTATATTTTATGTATTTAACATGGATACGATTTTTTTTGCTATTAAACTGACACCTGTGTTGCATTAATTTTATTTCAACTTCTGTGGAGCTTGATGTAGTAGACAATAGCTAAATATATTTCTAAGATAAATGACAACTTTTTCTACATACACATGTAATGTTTTTTATGCAGCTAATTTCTGGTTTAAGGTATCCAATTTTAGAGGTTTCCTAGTTCTGTAGTGCCAACTATAGTACTCATTTTAAAGAAAATCTACTTGTTTGTGACCTGCTGAATTCTGTCTGCATAAAGTGTACAAGTCTCCTGGGTTGTCTTCTGCTTAGGCTTGAGGCAGCGTGGGTGGGGAGAACAGATTTTGCTTTTAAAACTATGGAGACAGTTTTTTAAGGAGATCAGTGAATGCTCAATGGTTTCTAGTATTTCCCAGTGGGAAAAGGCAAGGAACCTCTCCAGGATGATCTCTTGTGAACAGTGAATTGGGGTGTGGATTTTTTCCTAAATGAGTACATACCCACTGAGGCCTGTGCTGGTGAGCGCAAAAACCTCATCACATTTAATTCATAGGCTGCTGGTCAGCTAACTGGAAATAATTTGGTGTCCCACAGTTACAAATAGCCTCTGCATCTTCCTTAATTTAGGTTCAACTGAAGTATTTTCTGTAGAGAAGCAAATATTCACCATTAGGGGGCAGCTTAAGATTTAAATTGGAATGTGCTAACACTTTTGTACCATGCTTGAAATAATTCAGGGAAACAAGCAGGTCAGAAAAAGTGAGGGAAGCCTTTGAACTAGTGAACAAAGTACTCAGACTATACATAGGAACTAAGAGAAAAGGGGAGGAATAACCACAAATCCTGTTGACTTCAGTCTGGTCTCCGCACTGTTAAAGCTAAAGCCAACTTTAAGTGCTCAGTTACTGGGTGAAAGCAAGCCTTAGGAGCAGTACAGCTGTGGGCCCCACTGGCCAAGCTAGTCATTCCGCTGCAATATGTGGACCTGCTGTGGCACAGGCAAAGTGGATAGCTATGAGAAGAATGAATAAAATGCAAAGCTTGCAAGCCTTCTTATTTCTCCACCTTAATTAATACTATGGTTGTTAGACTGTGCCTGAGAAGGCCAAGGACTGGTGCTACTGACTTCATTTACGGTTTGAGTTCTACTTCTAAATAAAAATATATAAAATGTGAAATTACCTGATTTTTTCATTTCCTTCTTTGTTCTTCAGCTAAATCTCTGGGTCATGTTTCAGACTTTTCTTACAACAATTACTGATACAGTAAATACTTCAAACAGTTAAGGTAAAAATAATGAATTTCTGTGGGGAAAATGCAGCCAAATTTTCTGTACTGTAAATCCACTGAAAATCTTGTAGATAATGAAGGAACCATACATAGTGTAATGTAACTTTACTTGTAAATATTGTTGCAAGTTATGAGGAGGAAAATCTTCTGGTTTTACAAAGTTCATTGACTTCACCTTAAATATTCTTTAGTGGCTGGAACTTTCATGCATACTTAAATTTGCTCCTTCAAAATGAAGCACTAGAAATCAACTGTTCACACTGTTGATTTCTAAAGCCAGATGCATTCTAGTCTAACATATAGAATAACAGTGATGAATAATGCTTCCCCTTCCTCTTAATGGACTTTTCTTATGGGCATCTTCTCTAATTATAAGGAAAACAAACTACAGCCTACATCTTTTCTCTCTGCTTTGGGAACTAGAGTACCGTAAGCAAATAGGAACTGCCTCTGAGCATCTTTTCTGCCAGTGAGCAGAACTACTTGGCCATGGATAAGAAATTTAATCTCAAGAAAAGAGTTGCCTTCTTTCCCAAAGGCCACCATAAACAAACACATCTGAGTTTTACAGTCCCTGTCATTTAACTATCCAGCTTCTAGAGAGTGAAAATGGGTATCAAAAAGTCACCAGTCGCCAAACTGGAAAATGCTGAAAGTTTTATTGATCAAATAAGATACAAAATGAACAGGAAAACAGTTTGGTTTTTGTTTTTTTACTCCTGTCACTGACATGTCTGGTAAAAATATTGCATCCATATAAATGATAGGCAATAAAACTTTCTCTAGCCACAAGAGTTGAGACCAGTGTAGCCACAGTGGTTTATGATTCTGTTTTCAGAGAGCCCTTACAACTTTGTCCAAAATACCTTTTTTTGACTGGACTGTTATATCTGCTTATCTCTGATGAACACTGATTATGTTACATGGGCTTCCATTTTTCCTCTTAAATTTTATCATTCAATTTAAGCTTAGTATGTACTTTATTTGACTTCTACCTTTTGACATGTAACAATTGAGAAAAGATCGTATCAGAAACTGAAATTGGATAGCTTAAGAAGGAGCACAAGTCTGGGGATGTATGGTTCCGGTTTTCCTCGGGGCTCTGCCTTCTTTTCCAAGTGATCATCTCTTTCTTCGGCTGCTTTTCTTCCACTGTAGGCCTTCTTTTCCAGGACTTTCTGAAATGCATGCATTTGTGCACTGGCATTTTTCCACGTAGACATAGTTATAGCTGATGCTTGTTCCATTTTGACAAGTCAAGGTCACCTGTCTTGTCTGGCTGTTGAGCTCTTGGCAGCAGCTACAGTTATGTTGCATCTGGTTTGCTTCAGTGGAATACCTATGCCCCATCAGGAGAAAAAGCATATCTTCCCATTAAAAACTGACACACAAAGAAAAAAACTAGTAACTTGTCTATATATGAAAGAGAAAAAAAGAGTGTGTATGTGTATAAATATATATGAATGTTCTTTTAATAAACTGTCCTTTCAATAGTGAAATTTTTCTTGCTTCCATTCAATCTCAGAGTAAGCTCCTCCTCACTTTACTGGGCACATGTTTGGACCTGTTGTTAATAATAGGTCCATACCTGTTGTCATGTGCATAGAGTTCCAAATATAAAACAAAAAATTACATTTTTAATAATGAGTTTTTTAGTTCTTTAACAATCTTCCTTTATGCTAAATTTAGTTCATAGCACATAGATAACAATGAGAAAAATGAAAGCTCTAGGTCAATTGTTGGTATGGAATAAAATTTTCTTGCTAACCTATCTTTAGTTATCTTTGTACTTAGAGAAACGCTTTTTTAATAAATAGTTGTAAATTATGGACCAGTTTATAGATTATACTTTTCCTAGTGAAACTGAAGAAAAGGACTGTCTGTGAATTGGGAGGCAGTGCCACCTTCTACTGTGGGAAATCAGGAATAACTCGGTTAGTACAAATACTAGTTTTACAATGGTGTAAACTGGAAAAGGTTTACAACATGTAGGTTTCTCAAAGATCTGCAACTTATCATTTCCATATTTTACTATTGCTCATACAACATTGAGATTGTTTTATTGTTATGCTGCTAGCTAGTGAGTGGCAATCATATTTGTGTAGCAATGTTGTTAATGCTGCCAAATTCTGAACAAATCTCAGGTCTGTGATCTCATTCAGTTGAATCATTTGCTTCTCATAAGCATATCACATTTGTTGAAATTTTATGATCAGTACCACTTGATTCTCTAAATGAAGAGAGACCATGATTCTGAACAAATCCAAGGAGAAGCTCAGGTAACTTCCCGGAACTTACACTGAGGAGCCAGGACAAGTCCCTTCACAGTATGCCAATTCAACAGGTTCAGGAGATTCGCATTCACCGTGGCGGATCACAGTCTTTTTGCTGTAAGCTTTGCAGTTCCGAGCTTTAGGAAGAGAAACGGAAAGTATAAACAGATTCCTCAAATCTCTAATTGAGAACTAAATGAATACTAAAAATGTATTTTGATATAGATGATATTTGACTATTGAGAATACATATGTAGTAGGAAACAAGGAATATTGTGTGAAGTGGCTGGAGATTTTAGGTTATTTTTTGCCTCTGCTGTAGTCTTTGGAACACAGTAAGGCTAAGGCTTGAGCACTCAGCTTAAGTTACAGAGTTTAGCATCAAACAAACAAATTTATCTTTTGAAGAGATAATTAGTGAAATACAGGATATTTCTCAATAGAGAAAGCATGAATGTAAAGAATCCTCCGTCTACTCAAAAGCAGAAGTTGAATGTTGTGTCTTTAAGCAGTAAATTTGTTCACAGATTTACTTACGTTTACATATCTTGCAGCAGCCGTCAGGTGTAGTCTCTGCTTCGTCCTTTGCAGAAACATAGAGGAAGTTTTTGTATTAGTGCATAGATATCAATCGGGAATGTGAATACTTGTTCGCGTTACTATTACTGGTCGTGAAGCGTCCTCTATGATAAACACCGAAGGTGTTCAGAAACCATAGCAGTCTCGATGGCTGTGTCCCTGCCATGGACGTCTTGCATCCCTGCAGTCTCATATGAAAATACCAGGCTTCTCTTATTAGTAGTGCTGCAGCATTACTAATTAACTCTTAAGGCATTCCTGAAACTTTAGTGAAAGCAATTTTGTCATGTGCTACCTTATCCTTCATGTTCTTTGACATTGTGTTAATAGATTGGAAAAAAAAAATAAAACTTACAAAATCACACTCTTCTGGCTTGAATTCAGGGCATGTTTTTCTAGTTTGGACTGCAACAAATTGATCTTCAATTTTCTCACATTTATAATAGCTGCAGAGATCGAGTGGCAGGGTCTCATTAGGCTAAGAGTGAGAGAAAAGAACGTATGGATTATTTCTGTATTGTTGTTAAGTATAATATGGTTATTTCAGAAGTACTAAACTAAATAAATTCTTACATCTCCAAGATGAACAGATTCTTCCACCATTCTTTCACATGGCAAAGGGGTGTGCCAAACTTTCAACTGTGGCTTAGTTGAAAGCTTAAATGTTGTATCTCAACACTCAGGCAACAACTTAGAAAACTGTAATTGCTGTCTGTCGTCTTTTCAATGGATTAGTTCAGCACTCTGTTTAAAGGATTTGTCTTTTCTAATTAAATGTTCAGTTCTGAAAACTGGCCTCTAGTTTTCAGAGTCATCTCCAGGTTAATTAGGTTTTGCTAGGAAGAAGTGCAAGTTGACTGTTAGCTGGTCTAACCCATATTCACTAAAACAAAGATCTGACAATGAAAAGGGATACTTACACTGAGTACCCGAACAGTGTTATTACTTAGTTTGATTGGGCAGGCTCTTTCATAACACTTCCCACAGCATTCTCCAACCTCTTTCTTGTATTCATAACCCTAGTCACAAAGAAATGAAAGAGAGAGTATATTGAGGCAATGACAGAGAGCTCCCATCCTCTTGTAACTAGGGAGTGACAGCACGGGATGAAGGATGTGGATAAACTCACTAGGCGGCAAGACGTTTCACAGTGAACTGGTTCACACTGCAGAATGTTCCTGTTAGTCTTTGGATCTTTTTCAGAAGTGCAGGTGCAATTCTGACATGAATCAGTGACCACAGACATGCCAACCTGGAAGATGGGGGGGGGAAGCAATCAAACAAAACAGGTCTGTATATAATGATAAGTAGCATGCAAGTAAGACTGAGTTGCTCAACTAACTTGGAATACAAAGTTGTTTTTGCTCTCTGCCTTATAAGAAAAAAAAAATACAGAATAATATTTAGAAAAGTAAAATACAGTTAAGACTGTTTTGAACTACCTCATTAATTTACCAGCTTTTCAATGCTTCATTTTAAGATGATTTTTTCCCTGTTACAGTTGTTATAAAACAGTAACACCTTACTAATGGGGAGTATAATAAATAGATGCATATGCAGATCCATAAGGATGGATACCACTTCATACTTGGACTTTTTGGAAGTTTTTTGGAAGGAGGTTCTAGTGTTTAAGTTTTCTCTAAAAAGCCTTAGGTGTCAATTTTGGCAAAAAATCTAGATATTTCAAGCAGAAATCCTGGATTTATTTTTTAGGGATCTCAGAGGGGAGAGAAAGAGTATCAAAAAATCCATGCCTCTAAAACTGGTGTACTCTTATTTTGTACTCCTTGTCAAAGAATTGTTCTGTAACAGTCTTTAACATCACAAGAAAATAACTTTGAGTTCTCGCTTAGAGATGAAAGGAGATGCATGCGAAAACAGCTAAATGACTTTTGTGATAGAAAGGGCACACATTTCACTCTCAGCAGTATACCCTTGTACAGTATTCTCACCGTGTAAATGGTATCATTAACCAGACAAGTTCCAGGTATTGCATCTGAGGGAGGGGGAAAAAAAAAAAAAAAGTTCAAACTTTGAGATTAACCAAGAAGTCAAGATACAAAGTTGTTACCAAGGGTTGTTAATAACACAATGATTTTGGAGAGCCATATGCTTAAACCTCATTTTTATTATCTTTTTTATTATAACTGGATGTTGAAATAATGGGTGTATCTTTGAAATACGAGGTGAGTTGAGGAAATATTATATTGAACTTGAGCTATATCTGAGAAACACCTTTCTTTCCCTTAGATATCAGGTTCTTTTAAAATTCAGTTAGTTGTTTCCTATTCAAACCCTGGAAGTCCAGTAACCTCAAAACATGTCTTTGCTTTTGCTTTTTTTTTTTTTTATGTCCTCAGAGTGTGGCTTTCATGGATGATTGAGTGGAAGAAAAGCCTGTGGCTACCTGTTCCTCTTGGTTCTTGTATATAAATTAACATATGTAACTGGTGAATTTTAAAATTTTTATTAGCATTACCCAATAATTTAAATATATCTGAATTGTTTATGTACTAAAATAGCTACTGCTTTATGAAAAAGACTTTGATTGACTTGATGCTGTTGCTTCTGTATTGCTTGCTTTTGTTCTTATCTATTAAGCTCTATGCTTGCTTATTTTTTTTGTGCATCTTGTTTAGCTATAGTAATGCTAATGGTAGTATGCTACAATGTTGCATTAATAACACATTAAATAAATAGCATTAATGGCCTTTATGACCTGCAGATAAGGAGATGCTTGAACAATATCAGCTACTTGAAGTCTCTAGATAATATCCACCTCTCCCACCCATTCCAATTTTGTCAGCAAACTTTCATCAAAAATAACATTTTGTTTTTAATTCAGCTTCTAAGGTATATTCAGCCAAAAATGGGTGTTTGTTCACTGAAACATAATAATTTAACAAAAGCTTTGACATTACTATGATTTATATGGCACCTGCTTAGACAATGACAGAAGTGCAAGTGTAATTTACCACAGTATGTAGTCTCATGTGTGCATGTATATATATACCCACACACATCTGTATTTTTAATACTTACGGCATTCAAATTCAGGACAACATGGGTCTTTTGGTAGTACAGACATGGGGACAAATCCTTTTGGACAAACAGGTAGCTCGTCTGATTGGCATGGGGGTGGACGGCATTGCACAGTACTAGTGAGTGGGTCACACATACACTCCTTGCATTCACTCTTCCATTTCTCTCCAGGCTGAAAATATGTAAATGATTCATTCATAAGCATTCTTTTACTCCAGTGTTTCTGAGTCACCTTAAGTTAGACTCTAGAAACTGGCAGAGTTTTCAGCTTAGCATTTTTCTAACATATGATCTCCAGCCTTAAGGACAGGCAAGCTGAATTACAGAATTATCCTATATGTAGAAGGAATAAAATTGTAACACTTCTATAGCTGGTCTACTTATTGTCATGATGTCTAAATTTCTTCTATGAATGAAGTCTCTGCTGTTATATTAGTAAGTGTTCTCATCTCTATTACTAAAAATTTGGCAGTATCCAGATCATTTGTAAGATGAACAAATTTGGTACTGCAATACATGCAAGTTGATATGAGTGAGTTAATAGACAAAAGAAACTGGGTTATATTTTTGCAGTATTAATATATAAAAAAAAAAAAAAAAAATTGGAGAACCACCTTTCGTGGAGGATTGACATCAGTACAGTTTCTTTCTACCGAAGTTGTGAGGGATGTTGCTGCAGTTGGTGAAGCAGAAGAGAATACAGGTTGTACAGATGATGAAACTTGTGCTGTAGTTCCTGGGATTGTTGAAGTGAAAGGAGTTGTTGAAGGACATGGCCCTTGATATAGGTCAACTTCACATTCCTTGTTGCAAAGGGCATAAAAATTACAGCCAGCACTATCTGTTCTGTTGTATACAACTTGCCCTGCAGGAGAAAAAACAGAGGAGAGATTAAAGTAACATAAAAATATTTAGAACATAAAAAGTAATATTAAAAAAAAAATCTATTTAGATGATGTTGAGTGTTTAATTGAATACAGTCCTGGGGTTTCATATTATGGCTGAAAATATTTATAATCATAAAATAAAAAAAAAACATACCTGGAGAAAAAAAATCACCAAGCACATGACAAAAACATGGAGTTGCTTGACTTGTTGTAACATAGGTACTTCCTTCTGTTGCAATAGGTGTGCTGGGGGTAAACGTGAAGGTTGCAGAAGCGCTTCTTGTAAGGTAAGATGATTGTGGTGGACCAGTTGTAGATACTGGTGAGAAGAAGAAATACTTCAGTTCACAGTAAAAGATTGTGGTCTTATAACTGTAGTGTGATGGAAGGGTTTGTTGAATATTCTAGTAGAGCAAAATAATGAATTTGTTACATTCCACTATTTTAGGCATTTCACGAAATGGAGAATTCAGAAGTCAGTGAATATCACCTACGGTTTGATAAATCTCACATAATGCAAAGTGTGTGGAAATGCATGATTCGGGTAAGGTGGAGGCAGTAGAAGGGCATGCTGGAGTCTCAGATGCTACAGTGTGGTTTTTGTGGCAGCGGGCATGGTTGGGGAGCTTGTGTGGTGCCCAGGGGTGTTGTCTTGCAGTATTGATGATCACAGCAGTTGAGCCTGACCTGCTAGTGGAAGAATATAGGAAACTTGCTCATCTGATCCTGAGCTCTAATGCTTTTGAAAGATTCAGTCACCACTCTTTCACTCCAGATTCAAGGCAAAGAATGTGAAAAAATGGAATTCAATTAGATTTGTATATACAGCACAGATAAAAATATGACAAACAGTGATAGAGACAATAATTGGTTTTTGAACTATTTCAGAGTAAAGTGGAATAAGTCAAAGGTAATGATAAGTAATGATAAAAATGTTGTGCTGAAATAACTACACGTAACAAATACCTCAGCTACACAAGGTAATGATACTTGTTGGAAAAGAAGTATTTGGAGAAGAACTGATGGAAGTACCTGCTTCAGTAGAAGAAGAAGGGCTTGGGAGAATGACTGTTGTCCCAGAACTGGTAATCCTTGCCGTACGAGAGATGATAGAGGCAGTAGTAGTGGGTGCTGGCGTCTTGGTTTCTACAGCAGTGGAGCTTTCTGTGGGAAGGGACGGGCCTGGGGAGCTGGTGGTGGTGACTGGGGGTGCTGTCTCTGTCCCGCAGTGTTGCTGGTCGCAGCAGTAGAGCCTCACCTGGTAGTTGAAGCACATGCGGTACTTGCTGATCTGATCCTCGTTTCTGCACACCAGCCCAATGTCGAGGCTGCACTGAA
>VZSV01000112.1:2763285-2805077 GCA_013398735.1 Nothocercus julius | reverse complement strand
AACTGTCTCTCACCTCAAGCAAGCCTCTGCAATGCCAGAACTTCTGTTAGGCTCTATTTTTCTCTAAGTTCCCCTCTCTCAAGCAATTCTCTCACAGGTAGCAGCGCAGATCTGATTGGAGGCACTTTGCAGGGGACTGGCTAGGACCTAGGACCTCACTTCTCCTGAGGAGCCGGAAAGGGGACATCCTTGTATTTAGAAACTCTCAGCCTTTTGCTGGGGAGAAGTTTGTCTAGGCTGTGACCAGTAGAGCAGTTTTGAAGAGAGCCTGTCCAAATGGGGGAATAGAATGTAATTTATCAGCATAAAATGCCAAGCTAGAAATGACAGGAAAGCACAACTTTCCTTTCAATTAGCCAGTGAGTTAAGTTGATGCACAGTTATTTCTCTGGAGCATCTCCAGGTCCTGATGCAGATCTGTCAGTGGCAGTTCCTGACACCAGGGCATGCTGGAGCTCTGCTCCATGGATATGGGTGCGCTTCTCTGTCAACCATCTGCTGCTGTTAACAAGGAGGAGGGTTGCCAGCCTCAGACAAGTTGTTTGATGTGAGCTCTTTTAGAGAGCTGATGTTCTGCTTTTTGCACAAGCTGAGGACCACTGTGGAGTATCCCTATTTGTGCCTTAGCTAGGACTGAGAACCCAAAAGATCCAGTTAGCATAAAGCACCAATTGAAAACTTGTGGAAACACCAGTTTGCCATATCTCGGTCCAGATGTAATCTCATTTCCTTTGCTTTATTGGCTTGGGCATGTTTTTGCTGTTCAAATGTTTGCAGAATTATCACTGACTTTTGATGTAGTTTTGACAAGTATTTTTTTCCTTCTGTTACAGGAATCAAATACAAAATAAAAGCTTGTCGTTTGTTCAGAAATCTTGGTGTTGTTCAGCTTTGCATATCTGGATAGCAATGGAAGACAGTCTGGCTGGTCCATTCCTTTCTCAGGACTCTTCTTCCTTCATCACCTCCTGCACTTGTCCTTTCGTCCTTTCCAGCCCAAATGCAACTGCCAAGAGGTGCTCTCTGCTGTGGAACAGGGGCCAATGGTTCTACAGCCCAGTGATCTCTTGGTATGATAAGATGTAGTTTCTTCAGAGATTGTCCCAAGTCAGTTCAGGGTTATGCTCTACTTATTAAAACATGTAAAGTCAGGATTTTAACCTAGGGAAATAAAGCCTCTGAACTCCTGGTGTTCATGAATGTGCAGGCCTGCACCCTCCTAATAACTGTGAGCCTAGGAGAAGATTTCAGGAGAACCCAACAGCTCAAATCTGACACATTCCTAAGGTTTAATGGCAAATAAAGGATGCAGTAAAGGAGAGAGGCCCTAGAACATCTCAGCCAGGAAAGCTGTAGCACAAGCTTCCCTCCCCAACTCTTGAACACCAGAGAATTTGCACGGAAGATGAAAACATGAAGTTTTTCTCCCTGGAAAAGCCCCCTCTCAGCCTATGTCCTTCTTGCTTGCAGCCAAGCTTTGTTAGCCTTTTGGGTTTCTCCGTATCTTATCCCTTCTCCCCACCTGACAAAAGGCAGCAAGTTTCTTAGCATAAGCCACTACATCAAGTGACCTTTGTCACCAGTGTTGCAGCACACCTCGGTTTCCAGCAGATCCGTCTGCAGCCAGACAGCTGAGGGACCCATTGCTCACCTCCCTCTGGGCCCTATCACATCTCCTGGCTGTACTTTCCCTGCAGGTTTAGGAACCAGAAAGCTCATTAGCCTCTGTAATTTGTCCAGGTTGGGGGGGGCACTTTGTTGAGACATGGGTGAATTCTGCTATTAGAATTATTTCTCTACCTTTGCATGCATATTTTAAAGCCAATTTATTTTGCACTGACAATGCTTCATTGTTTGCTCCCTGCAAGCAAGTACTCATGTTGTCCTAGTCGAAGCATCTGCAGGGAAGTTTATTTTTTATAGAGAGCTCCATTAAGCAATAAGTACCAAGGGCATTCACCCAGTCCAGAAACAGAAATTCTATAGCTCACCCAACCCAAAAAAAAATGAAGCAACAGACTGAATTTCAAATGCTCCTGACCTAACACCACCATCGGTACAAGGAAACAATAGAAGTTGTGTGGAAATAAAAGCTTCGACCCAGCATCCCACACCTGAGAAGAGAGGCAAAGCTCTACATGGCTCTTCCTGGTCAGCTCCCAACTAAACAACATAGCCCTGAGAAAGCCCCTGCCCTGGATATGCTTTGCTTACTGCGCATTATGAGCACCTAAGAGCAGAGAAAATGAGTTTCAGATGTTTTCTATTCTTATTGCATGCAGAAGTGAGAGGCAGCCCCGCCTCTCAGCCAGCCAGAGTGCTCAGCCAGCTAATCACCTTCAAACGCCTGCGCCCAGCCCTGGATAAACACCATTTACTGCTCTCCTGCAGCCAAGGAACACATTATCCAGCATGATTAACTGCCTACCTAATTACCAGAATCACCAGTCCCTTACTTTCACAGCATTCTCCAAACCTATTTAAGCAGCATTTCAGGAACAGAGTCACCTCGTGACTATTATATTATTTTAAAAAATAAGTGCAGCTTTACCTTGCTGTGAAGGGGACCAATAATGATAGCAGTCCTGCAGCTCTGTCTTACAGCATCCAGATAGAGAGAGGCTAGAGGCAATCTCATATGTCCTGCAGGACCAAGCAGTAGAAAAGCAAACAGCCCTGGCACTGATGGATGCTCATTGCTCTCAGCTGGTTCCAAGGAGAAAAGCCAAAGCAGAACAGGGCTGATCTCTGCAGCTTTAAAGGGCTCCATGGGCTGACTCTGGAGACCTGCTGGGAGCTGCAAGGCTATAAAGGCTGGTCCCACCTGCCAGAGGCGGTGGAGTTTTGGCTGGGTTATTATACAATGTCAGTCCTGTGGTACTTGCTCTGCCCGGAGGCAAGGCCAGGGGTTCCCCTTCTGCATCTCCCGGTCCTTCACAGCCCAGCTCCCGGTGAGCCGGGAGGCAATGCCCTGCATGCTGGCAGCACCCTGCCAGGAGGATAGGGACCTGGACTTTAAGGTGCACATGACAGTTCTTCCTCTTGTAAACCATCAAATATTGTCCTCCATTGATTACAGCAGCTGAGATGAGCCATAGACAGCAGCCTCAGGATGTAAATAAATACTGATGCTTTGGAGAGCAGAGCCAGAACAAATGTTGAGCCTGATGTTGAATGGGAAGCTTCATTGTCCATAGCTAGTATCCACATCATTAACTTAGAGCACCATGCCCTGGTAGGAAGGTAATGAGACCTATGACTGTGCTAAGCTTGCTAGTGGGTGAACAACTCTTTCCTGGAGGCCAGGCTCCAAATCCCAGCCAAACTATATAGAAATACAGGGCCAGGCCCTGGGTCTGATGAGGGAAGGAATGAGAGAAAATCTCTGCTGTCACTGATAGTTTGGGGTGTGGTGGCTTTCCCAGGCAGTATCAGCTAAAAGAGCCCTTAGGAGAGAGGGGAGAACAGCCCACGTGAATAGAAAGTAATTTTTCTCATCCCACAAAGCCAGGGGACTCTCCAGAGTGGGGCAGAGACAAGGGAAGAACATTTCTTCCCTTATCTCACAGGGGACACCTGGCAGCTAGGACTTTCTCTCTTCAACAAGGGCTGAGCTCTGGAAGCAGTACAGAGGAGTGATATCTCAGTGGGTACGGATTTTCAGGGGGCTGTCACGAGCAGAGTCACATCACACCAGAGTACAGGCAGCAGTAGCCTTCTCCTGAAGATCATACTTCCCTTGCAACAGATTCACCATGTGTGGATGCAGGGCAAGACCCTCTACCCCAGCAGGGATAGGTTTGGTGTTGCTTGGAGTTTGGTTCCATTTCCCAGCAGTGAAGTGACCCAACTTGTTAAACAGCCACCCCATCACTGGTCTAGTGCCAGAGAGGCACCAGACACAGGCAGGGGATGTCTCCATTCAGCAGTTACCCAGTTAGATGAGATCAAAGTTAACATGAAACTACACACTTCTATAACCATGTCCCCTTTTCAGAAGTGTTCAAATGGACAGAGGCCTGTTGTTCTAAGGACAAAGAAAAAAAAATGAAAGATATTAACTCAAACCTAGAAATAAATTCAGTTTGGAGATGAGAGGGAATTAAGAGTGCTGATCTCTCCACAGATTGGGCTGCAAGGCATAAAACTGCAAAGCAGTTGGAAGTATGGTTAGCCCCCCCCCCAAGCAACTTCAGGGTTCAGAGAGGACACAACCACAGAGACACGTTTTCTATGTTTATTGCATGCAGAATAATGACCCAACCTGAAAACACTCTGGCTCTCTCCACCATTCTGGGCACAACCATGTTTAGTCTACCCCGAGCAGAGTTCGTGCAAACAACTCCACTTTGTTTTCACAGCAGTGCTCGGGGGTTGAGGAGACTGCTATATGCACAGACCTTCTCACACACCACTTCTCCTTGCACGGCCAGGCTGTGTTGGGAAGCAGGGAGAGCCAATATAGAAGACTACACAACCCTAAATGATACTCCATTCCTCTGTGATCGGTCCTGTCACTGGGAAAAGGAGGTGTTGAAGGGATGAACTCCTGATCCCATCCAAACCTGGATACATTCATTGCCTGAATCGTGCGAGCTTGGGGGAATGGCTTGCGTGGTGGTAACGCTGATACCCCTCCAAAGTGGCTGGCAGCAGCAGGAGGCTGCTCAGCGAATCTTTCTGGCAGAGCGCCATGGCTTCCTTGTAATTTATCTTCTCCTTAGTGATGGGGTCAACAAGATCTTTTTCATAGTTGGACTCATCCTGGAGCCTGTTGGCAAGGTCACCTGTTATCATCCCTGTCTGGACAGCTTCTAACAATGGGATGCGACCTGTTTTTTTGGGATCTATGAGCCCTCCAGTGAGATGCTGGACCTCCAAATAGGGGAAAGCACTGTCCTTGGTCATCCATCCCTTCTGAACTGCTTCGCCCACGGACAGCCTCCTCTTGGTCACTGGGTCCTCAATCCCTGTGAAAGCTTTCTGGGCATTGAGCAGTCTCTGCATGTAGGTCCTGTCGATCAGCCCCCTCTCAATTGCCTTGTGGACTGAGAACCGATCATGAGAGATGAGGTCTATGATGCCCCCTGTGGCAGCCTGAGCTTCCAGGAGCTTTTGAGCTGTCATGGGATCGATTAGTTTCCGAGCAATGGCAGATTTGATGTTGAACTTGGTGTCCGTGGTGGTGTCATACACCCCAGCGATGGGAGACGTGTCATCACAGACACCCTTCTGAGAAGCAAGGGGGAAGAAGCTTTGGGTTTGGTGGGTGGTGGGTGATGGGAGTGGGGATTTGGAGATGATGGAGCCAATGGAGAGGGAGGTGGGAGGCTTGGATTCCCCAGCCACCAGCAAGGCAAATTCAGAGATGGGAATCTTGCCGTCCCGATAGAGCTGGTACTCCTCCTTGGTGATCCTTCTCAATCTTAGCGCATCATCGATGGAGTACTGCTTCCCACTTTTCTTGTCAAGGAGGAGTGAGATTTCCCCATTTGGGCCGAGGGTGGTGACTTCCTCCCAGTCACACTCCAGCTCTTGCAGCTGAATGTACTGGCCCCTGTCTATGATACCTTTCTTGTAGGCTTCATAAGGGGACATATCTTTCCCCGTCTCAGGATCCAATATGGAGATCTTAGTGGAGAGGTTTGTCTCTCTCATCTGGGTTTCATGATTGATTTCTTCACGGTTGACCCTGGACTGAAGATCTCGAATGAACCGCTCTTTGTTGTAGATCTGGTCCTTCTCTCTCAGAATATCTGCCTCTAGCAGAGAAAACTCATGTTCCAGCTGCTTCTTCTTTTGCCTGTCATTCTCATTCCGTTGACTGAGCAGCTTGGACTCCTCTCGAAGGAAGAGAACTTTCTGCTGCTTCTGCCTCTCCAGCTCCCTCAGTTCACTCTCCATGTTGGCTCTCTCCTGGATGGCCAGGTTCCTGGCTTTCTGCAGCTCTGTTTCCTCACGAGCCCATGTCCTTTTCATGCCTTCAGCTCTCTCTATCTTCTCTCTGAGCCGCCTTATCTCCTCTTCTGCCTTTTGCTTGGCCCCTCTCTCCCTGTTCAGCAGCTCCCAGATGCGTGCACGTTCACTCTCTAGTGCTCTATCCTTTTCCACTCGAATCACTTCCTTGTAGATGGTCTTCTCTTGGGATTTTTTCTTCTGCAGGACATCAACTTGCATCTGCAGGTTCTTACATTCTCTCTGCAAGTTCAGCACCTCCATCTTCTCACGGTCCAGCTCTAAGCGCAGGCTGCTAGCAGACTGTTCAAGGACTGGATCCTTTTCGAGCTTGACCACTTCTTCCATGATGATCTTTTCCTGCACTGGGACTGGTCTCTCCTCCAGCTCCTTTATCCTCAAGGTTATTTGTCTCATATCCTTCTCCAGTGCAAGCCTCTTACTTCGATCCTCTTGAAAGTTGAGCAACTTCTCTTGCTCTTCCACCAGTGCACGAAGCTGCTGCACGTCACGTTCCAGACGGCGTCTGTTGCTCACCTCCTCATCCAGACACCGACTCAGCCTGTTGTGCTCATCTCGGAGCTTTGGATCCTTTTGAGTCAGAATCACCTCTTGGAAAACTACTTTTTCCTCTGGCTTTCGCCGCTCCAACAACATGTATTTATTCTGCAAGTCATAGATTGCATCCTCTGCAGCTCTCCTCTTCTGAGATATGTTACGCACCTCTTGACGGAGGCGGTCAGCTTCTTTTTCCAAGAGTGGATCATTCTCATATCGGATGACTTCCTTGTTGACCAACTTGGTTTCCACCTTGGATCTCTCCCTCTTCCATTCATCTCTTTCACCCTGCAGCCTAATAAGCTGCTCTTGGGTCCTGCCATTGGTGTTCACTAGTTCATTGAGTTGTTCTTTCAGCCTATCAATTTCTCTAAGAATTTCTGGACTCTTCTCATGTTTCACCACCTCCTCTATAACTTCCTTAAGCTCTACCACTGGTTTCTGTGACCTGAGAATATTGAGCTCTGCTAAGGCCTCTTCCACTTCACTGTCAATCTTTGCCCTTTTAAGAGTAATTTCTTGCAGTTCCCTTTTCAGGTGTGTAATTTCCTTTTCTGTTTCTGGATCCACCAGGAAAATCTCATTGACCCTCTCTTTAATCTCCACCCTTGGTTTTTGCTTCTCTGCAACACTGTACTGGCTTTGCAGCTCTCCCAGCTCACCTGTGAGCATCAAGTTCTTGCTCTTCTCTTCTTCAATCAGAGTTTTAAGCTTAGAAGACTCTTTCAATAACTCTGGGTCCTGCTCTACCTGCTTCACCTCCTTCACAATAATTTTGGGCTCTACTGTTTTAATTAGTTTTTCCACCTCCTCAATCTTGCTCTTCATCTTCTCTATTGCTTCCTCTGCAGATTTCCTCTTGAAGGCCTCCTCATCAATTTGTAGCTGCAAGGTCCTAATGGACTTCAGCGTTTCTGGGTTTTTCTCCAGTTTGATCAGTTCTTTCACCACCACTTTTTCTCTGATGTTAGGCTGCTTTTGCTCCAGAATGTATAGCTCTCTCTTATGTTGCTCAAGCTCAGAAGCAGCAGTCAAACTCTCCTTCTGGAGTCGGTTGATCTCCTGCCGAAGACTGGCTGCTTCACTATCCAAACTCGGATCTCTCTCAATTTTTGTAATCTCTTTGGTAAGGAGCTGGGCAGGGACAGTTGCCTTCTCCTTCCCCATCTGGACAAGCTTTTGGTTCATCATTTCAATGTGCTTTTGAAGGCTCTTCCTCTTTTTGCCTTCCTCTTCAATTTGCTGTGTCATCTTAGACAGGTTGCTCTCTACCTGTGGGTCTCTATAATATTCTACCACTTCCTTTTCTTCCACTCTTTCAATGGGTTTTTGTGCCTTCAACATCAGCAGCTTATTCCTGTTTTCCTCCAGGTCCTCTTCAATCTTGGCCACTTTCCTCCTTTCTTCCTCTAACTGTGATTTCAGCTCCTCAGATTCCCTGCTTGACTTGGTTTGGTTTTCAGATTGATTGGTTTGTTCATGTACAGCTTGAAGGTCCTCATGTACTTCCTTCTACAAGCAAAAAACAAGGTGATCTTTAAAGAAAAGGCAGGGAAACAGAGTCGTTCCTTGAATAGCCTACAAAGATGCTTTACGTTGCCTTGTTGTACCCTGCAACTGAGGGAGCAGGCTCGTGGCAGAGGCACAGAGCACTGCAGTTTAATCACTTGCCCTCTTTGAGCACAGCAAATGAAAGCTGTCCAGACTGGAGTACTTCCCTACTGGTGCATCAAGCCCTAGAAAGACATGAAAGTCCCAGTGGCTTAAGGTGCACCCTCTATGGTTGTAAGCACTAAATTCTGGGCTCGTTCACAGATGAATCTCTAAATTCCTCAGTCTTGAACATTAATTATATATGTAGCTTACAGCAGCCATTAAGATTCTTCTTTTTTTTTTTTCTTTTTTTTTTCTCTCTATCATAAACTACAGCTTCATGAAGGGTTGAGGGCCCACAGAGATGTTGGTCTGAATGTCATGACCATGTCAGTAAAACTGTGGTTACTTTAGTCTTTTCTCATAGGAGTTTCCATTCTGGCCCTTCCTAACACCTTAATACAGAGATCTGGGAGCAGTTTTCGGGATCCCAGGTTGAACAGACCATGGGCAGCTAGGGAAGGCTCATTTCAACACCTCTGGCTGAGCAGTGAGGGTAAAGTACCCCAAAACAAGCTGTTAGCAGGCACCTTCTCAACAATCTTCTTGGCAAACTTCAAGCGGTTGAGTTGCTGTTGGTTTTCTGCTGCCAACTCCATATAGAGCTTGGTTACATCATTTTCCTGAAAAACAAACAGCTATGAGGGCCTTGTCCCACTCAGTCTGGCACTGTCCTGTTGGACAGTGTCACACTCACCCACCTTCCCTTTTACTATAATGCACTTTGTATGCTGCGTCATTCTAGGGATTAGTGTTGTCACCTCTGACTTTCTAAGGAAACTGAGGCACAAAGAGTCTAAGGGCTTGTTTAGGAGATCCAGATTTGGAGAAAACATGACCAAGCAAGCACTGCATTCAGCATAATGCCTGTAAGGGTGGAAAATGACCTACTGTTTGCTAGGCTACTGCAGGAACGAGTCAGTGGTTTGAGGGTCCTCTCAACCCACTCCAGGAAAAATGCTTTGGATTCTTTTGGAAATAGAGCTGTGCCTACACAAAGCCCTGTTTTATATTCAAAAATCAAGTCATACTCAAAGTTCAAGAGAGATCTGGCAAAACAGCAATGATCTACGCTGTTCTTGTTGGTCTGAATGCAGAGAATCAGTAAATAAAAGAGTATGGCAGAGAACATTAAATATACCTACACTGAGCAATGCCTGTGCAACTCCACACACCTGCCCAGTAACATTTATCTTCACGTATATGATATAAGGTAAGGAGATACCATCAGCAGTCTTAGCCAAAGCTACAAGATACACTCCTAGTTCTGGATCCCATGTGCTGTTTTGCCCAGTGGTGTTAGACAAAGAGATCACTGTAATATTTGTCCTTGGGACCAAGACCATCACCAGCTGTGGCTGTAAGAGTGGATTAAGGTCTTTCAGAGAAAACAGGACCAGGTAAGAAGTATACAACAGCATTTCCATGAGTTTCCAGTCTTTCATCTTCATATTTTACCTGCGCCTGGATGCTTTCTTGTAAGGGGGTCACACGCAGCCTCTTGGCAGCAAAGTCTGTCAGGGCAGGTTCCAGAGAGGAGCTATACTTGCCTGCTTGGAGTTCATAGTCCTGTTCGGAGCAGAAACAGAAGAATCAGTTGGGATCTTTTGGGCAGGACACTAGGGGAGTGCTGTGGAGGGGAACTCAGCCATACATTCAGGGTTGACTGTACATTCTGTGATAGTCTGACCACTGCATTCTTCTCAGGTTCCTTTCCTTGGATTTCCTCCACCAGCCTCTGCAGGAAGGACACAATGTTGAGAATGGGTAGAAAGACAGAAGCACATTAACACTCTTGCTAGCAAGGGCTGCAGCTTATCCTGGTAGCAGAGGGGAGGATGGGGACAAGAGAACATGTAGGAAGAGCCTCCTGGCCTATGTAGGATCTTGATTGCACTCTCAGTAGCACGAGACACCTACTCACTGATTTACCACAAGGTTAGGTTTCAGGTTGTGATGTTTGCCCTGGAACAGACCTTCTGTGCCTGCAGCTTGTAACTGATCTGGCTTGGCCCATCCGTGGTCTTGACTTGGTGCTTGGGTAGGTTGTTCATCCAAAACATCAGGTTCTCATTAGAGTTTTGGAACTGCTGGTAGGCAAGGTTGATATTTCTGAGGGTCTTCTCTCTGCACAACATGAAGAGAAACAGAAAAATTCAGGGGCAAAGATGCGCATGTGAGTTTCTAAAATATGTCACTATGATGAATGTTACCACTGCAAACATGAAGATAAAAAACAAGAAGGGACAGCTGGCATGGAGTAGGAAGAACATCTCTGTTCATCAGATTTGTTATTGCAGCCTGAGCACAACTCAGGAGATGAGAGAATCAAAAGGAAAAGGCAGGCAGTAACTAGCATTGCCTGTGAGCAGTGCTAAAGCACTGGGGTTTCCCACAGCAGGGTACCTGGGTCAGGCAGGAGCCACGACTCAGCCACTTAACCTCAGTCTCCTGCAGCTCTTAGGCAACTCAGACAAGGCTGTGCATAAGAAAGTGGGGACTGCACACCACTGCCTGGGCATGGTGCCCAGTACAACAGTAGGGATGTTTGGATCAGGGTCTTGTGATGAAAAACATCTTCTGAGGGCTCTGACTCTAAAGCTTGCCCGTGCTAGCCAAGAGGAAGTCGTGACTCTGCCTGTGTAGAAAATCCCATAGTTCCTCACCGCTGATCCAGCTGGTCTGTGACAGCATGGTAGCGATCATTGAGAACCTGCACCTCCCGCTTCTGCCGGGGAAAGTCAGGGCAATACTCCTGGAAGTTGTTCTGCACAGCACTGCAGCTATGCTCAGCATCCTTGAGACCCCGGTTCAGCTTCAGCACACAGTCTTCTTGGGCCACCAGGTCCCGCTTCATCTTCTGCAGAAGAACAAGACACCTTCAGGTTTGCACTAGTCAATGCACTCAGTCAGAAACACCCTTCTTAGTACTATCCTTGACCACGCAGCAGTCAAGCTTTCCAAGATGGATATGCGATGTGGAAGAGGTAGTATGGTGTAGAAGAAAAATTCAATAAAGAAGGTGGAAAGCAAGGTGGGTTGGATGGTGCATGGAGCAGAAGGGAAGAGGTTTTGGGAAAGGATAAAAGAAATTACTGTGATCCAAGGCAGGAGCTGATGATGGGGCAGGGAGATTGGGAGCAGGAGAGAAAGGAGGGATGGGTGAGGGGCAGAGTAACAGCAAATGCACAGGAGAAAAAGAGCAGGCAAGTGGGCTAGATGTTAGTGGGGGAGTTATAACCTATTTTAGGGACCCTGAAAGTTGTTTGGGAGATAGACTTTTGCTAGCTGGTGAATGCAGGATAGCAGAGCCTTCAAGGAACAAGTTGATATCCTTGAAAAGACATCATCCCTGGTGTCTGAGTGCTCAAACAAGCGAAGTCCAGCTCCTCCATCCATTTCCACCTAAGCTTAGAGATCTCTCATCCCTAACAAAAAGCCTGATGCTCCCCTACCTGCAGGTCATTCGCCCGATCCTGCAGGGCATTGGGGGAGGCAGGAATGATGCTATCCTGAGCCAGCTTGGCCTCAAACGTACTGATGATCTTGTCTGCGTTCTCAATCTGAGTCTCCAGGTTTAGGGAAGCCTCGGCCCTGAGGAAGAAAAGATGACAAGGAAAGGTTAGTTATAGAAGACCCCATTCTTTCCCCTTTCCCTCTGATTCTAGGCTTATTTAACATTAGGGACTCCTGCGACATAGCAAAGAAGCAGCAGCCAGAATGCAGATATGCTGCTCAGTCAGATGTGTTGTGCTCCAACATACAGCATTGCTCAGACATCTGTCTGCAAGGTCTTCTTTCCTCATCCCCCCCAGGCCCTGCCATCATCACTCACTTCTCGCTATACAGATTGGAGAGCATCTTGACATCATTGTATTTGATCCTGAGGGCATTCAGCGTGACAGGAAGCTGGGAGGCTGAGGTGCTGGTAGGTTTCTCAGAAAGGTAGATCTCACACTCCTTCTGCAAGGCATCCTTGGTAGCTCCCAGGTTCTCAAATTTCTTTGTTGTTTCCTGGCACATCAGATGGGAGCAGAGTCACCAAACATAGCCACAGTAGTGCTGTTATAGAAACATGTCTCCCCCATAGGGGATTTAGCTGTGGGGCAAAGGGTGCAGAAGTCCTCTCATAAAATGTGGGCCCTATAGGGGCCCATCCAGACCATGACTGTCTGGCAATGGCAGTGTGTAGAGAATATATCAGAATGAACAGACATGGAGAAATCTAGCTGCTTGAGTCCATCCTTATGCCAGGGATGATGAAGATGTAATGAGCTGAACAACTACAGACTCAGACTTTACCTCAGAGACAAGGAGGGCTTCAGGACACTTATTTTTCTGACCTGTCACACCTACTGGACTGTCCTCCCCATAAGTGAGCCTATTCCCTCTATCTTGTGTCTTTCATGCTAGAGATTTGAAGGTGAGGGGGGAATAGAATCCCCTTGGCAAGGCTGAGGAGTCTCCAAGAATAGCACCTTGTCCAGAGCTCTGAAAAGGACAGACACCAAGGACCCAGCACCACCAAACTTATCCTACCCTTGAGCTACCCTAAGAAACACTGACCTGTTGTTGTTTGATCCTCCTGGCAAGGTCATCTGTGGGATCACCATAGTTCACTGGAGATCTCAGTCGGTTCAAGACCTCCTTCTCTAACTGGACCAGATCCTTGCCAATACTATCCAGCCTGCAGAGAAGCTGGTCAGCTTGGGGATCATCCTGGGCTATGGGTGTGCTTCTAGATGGAGCTGCACCAAGACACAGATTAGGTAAGTCCCATTACTCATTTGACATACCAGTCTTAGCATGTGGCCTTCTCCCCTGATATCTGGCAGATATGGTCCAGCTCCATCTTCC
Source organism: Nothocercus julius (assembly GCA_013398735.1). Taxonomy (NCBI): domain Eukaryota; kingdom Metazoa; phylum Chordata; class Aves; order Tinamiformes; family Tinamidae; genus Nothocercus; species Nothocercus julius. The sequence continues at coordinate 2,792,054 of VZSV01000112.1, read as the reverse complement.
TCTCATGACAGCCCTAATTCATCGCTGTGGGAACTGTGCAGCTAGCCAGGGGCTGGTATTTAGCCACTGCTGCCTCCTTATCCTATGAGTCCCAGCTAAGGAAGAGGAAAAACTGAGAGGAACACAGATACCAAAGGAGGGTTGCAGATACTCTGCAACTGTTGATACCAAAGGAGGGTTGCAGATACTCTGCAACTGTTGATGGAGGAGGTGGTCAATCTCCAATGAATTGCCCAATGAATTGCCCAATGAATTGCCCAAGATCACCCAAGTGAGTCCTTGGCAGCACCCTTTTCAGCAGGACACAGGGCATTCTCACAGCGACCTGCAGGTACCTCTGCCTGCATGTGCTCTTCTTACAGCCATGTCTAGGAGCTCTGCTGAAAGCAGGCAGCAGAGCAAGCACACAGGAAGTGCACGGGCTTGCCATGAGGTGGGTGTGATGAACAGCCATCATGACATACCCTGCTGGCTGAGTCTAACCGGCTCCTTGGGGCTGTGCCTCAGGGTGTTTTGCACTGCTGTGCGCTTCTGCTTCATGGTGTTCAACTCCCCCTCCAGCCTGTGAGCAAAGGGGAGAAGCATCAACTCGAAACCTGCTGCACCGAGCAAGCCTTGACAGAACCCGGCCCAGAACAGCTTTGTGTCTCTGCCGGGAAAGGAGTTCCCAAGGGCAGCAGTAGCCTGAGAATTTGCAGCCTTTTGTAACTCGGAAATTTCCCTTCAGAAAGGGGAGAGCAGAAAGAACATCTGACTGGTGCTTGCAGCTAATTCCTTCCAATGGAGCCAGTGGTTCCCAACTTTTGCCAGAAGCTACAGCATAGTTCTCATGACTGCAGCACTTAGCAGCTTAGTGGAAGGCAGGTATAACTTGCTGCTGCTCTGGCTCTTGTCCTGGAAATGTTGATTTTTTTTTTTTTTTCCTTGCAAGGATGATTCTCTTCCTAATGAAACTAGAGCTGGGAACAGGAAGCTCCAGAAGTACCAAAATCTCTGGGCTGAAAGAAGGCTGGTGGAACCAGGAGTCACTCCTGGACAGACCTTTGAAGGATGAAAGTTAGCTCATATCCTTGCTATGGATTACTTCCATACTACTTCCAAAATCCCTTCATGGGCATGACCAGTTACTGCTGACTCTGAGATTATCCCAGCACATATGCAGTCCTGTTTATCCAAGCACCTAAGGACATGATTGAGGTGATGCCAGATTGCTGTTTTACCTCTGCATTCCATGGGAACCACAGAAACTGAGGAAACACACAGTGAACCCCCACACTGGTTCAAAAAAGCCACATTCCAATCTCCAGCTATGTCTGCCTGAGAACACATATCAGAGCTCAGCTGTCAGGAGATAGTTCTGGCCTGTTTGACAAGTCTCAAGCCCCAAATTGATTCTGAAATGGATTTAGTCAAACCTATGCAAGTCACATGCTTAGGTAAAGGAGTCAAGCCTGACTGCTGGAAATCTCTGACTGTAAGGACTATGCAGCATGCAGTGCTGCTGAAGAAAGGCAGGAAACTGCATGAGATAACCATGAAAAATCCCTCTTCAACAGGGAGACAATATGGTACGGAGTATTTGGCACTAGACTGCTTAGTGCTGGTGAGCCAAGAGGTCTGTTCCAGCTCTCTGCAGCTTGTGCGTGTCAGGCTGCCTATGACCAAAGAATAAGTGCGAATGTCCTGCAAGCAGAGTTCTCCATTGCAGACTCACCTATTGACCTTGTCCACGGACTCAGGGTCTGGTGGAGGGATGGCAAAACAAGCAGCAGGTGCCTCCTGGACAGTGCCAGTGCTGCTTTGCACCACCCACATCTCCTGGTTGCTGTTATCTTTCAGGGTGTACTTGTCACCCCTGGACAGCTGCACCTGGAACAGAGACAGAAAACCCAGTCAGAGTCTTGGCTTTCCTGTGCTGGGCCAGTTCCACTCCTTAGCACCAGCGAGGCTCCTGCTACATAAGAAGGCCACTCTGAAGGGACTGACAGAGCCAGGCTCTTAGGTTTGGCAGGGAACTGTTGCCTTTGCAAGTCTACAGGTGCTTTGGTTCCACCACAGAAACCGTCTCTAGACAGATATTAGTGGGGTGTCCGTCTCCACCCTGGGAAGCCACAAGACACCCAGGAGAACTGTCATCTCCCACACTTGACTTGGGGGAGCTTTACACTGGATTCCTCTCACCTTGGAGCAAAACATGGCTAGATCAACTCAAATGCCCACCTCTTCTGAGAATAACCACTGGTTGGGTCCTCACCTCTCCAGCATCCCAGTCACAAAGGGTATCCAACGTGAGGGGCTGGGAGGAACACATCCTGCGCAGTTTCAGTGGGCTGATCTCTTTACTCCTTCTCTTCAGGTCGGTGATACTCTTCTCTGCCTGCTTCACCGCCTTCTCCTCATTCTAGACAAAGCAGGGAAGACAGGGAAGCAGGTTTGGCACCAACAATTCACGCTGCTGCAAGTATGCTGGAGGCAGTTGTCCATACTTAGGTGGTCACTGCAGCAGGTCTTTGTTCTTTACCCCTCCATGTCCTCTTCTCCCCGCTCTTCATTTTCTACACTCTCCTCTGTTTCATTCACTCATGGTGAAGAAACAGCCTGCCTGAGTTAACCTTGGGTGATCCTCTCTGACTTATTAAATCTGGAGAAGTTTCTCTTCTCAGAAGAGGAGCAGGGACCAGCCAAGAGGCAGCTCCATTTTAGAATCACCAAGGTACCAAACTCCAAGTACTTCTTGGGAGTGAAATGCATTACATGTACGAGAAGATACCATACTGAATGTGTCCCTCCCTTCTCTCCCTGGAAAACACTCTTTTCCTGTCTGCATCTCACCCCTGGGATCAGATTTCTTTGTTCCCTGGGATGTGCTTTCCTGGGAGGGTAATTTACCCACCTCATCTCTTTCCCAGTTCTTATTTACAGAGAGATGCCGTGATGTTTGGTATGTGTATGAGACATAAGACCTCCCTTAAGCCTAGTTAGTGCCATGGACCCTGAAGACCTCACCTCCAGCTGCAGCAGCAGATCTGACACCACTCCAGGGCTGTCTTTGTTGATGTTGCTGTATTTGGTGTCCAAGTCAGAGCTCATCTTCTTCAGGGAGTGGCTCACAGCTTCAGCATCATCCTGGAACTAGACATGTGGGCAGGAATACTGTTAGGGATGGGAAGATACTGCTATCTCCCCACCTCCATGGGGGTCTCAAGGTTCCCACCACAATATGCCTGGGGCTCACGAAAGCCAACAGACTCCTCAAAACTTACGCTTGTACAATGCCTTAACAACAGGAATATTAATTTCAACCAACAGACATTTCCCAGGTAATAACCCTCAGTTATGCCTCTCTCAGTCCTTCATTGCAGCACTAAAGGACTGTGCTCTGAGATACATCTCACCAAAATATCCTAACCAGGTGCAAATGAAAGATCTCTCATCCCAATCCCTTCATTGGCTGTGTTCCCAGGAGTCAGGCTACCCACTCCAGCCTGACACTGCTACACCAAGGCCCATAGTCTCCCCTCCTGCTCTTTACCTTCTTATAGCTCTCCACGCTTTTCAGGTGACTCTCCTGGCAAATGCAGAGATTCAGGAAATTCTGCCACTCGTTCTTCAGGGCTTCCTGGTGAGTCTGCAGGAGGACAAAGCACATCTCAGTGGGATGTGGCTAGTCTTACCACCCCGCAATTTCCTCTCCACCGAAGTTCCAGAGATCAGATGGGAGGTAAAGGCTTTTGTTGAGCAGCAGCAAAGCTGTTCCCAGGCACTGCTTGATCCTTGATACAAGCAAGGACATCTGCTCTGCAGGAATGTGGCTCACACAGAACAGCCACCATTTCTCAAGGAATTTTAGCTCCAACCTATTCTTGTCTCTTGACTCACAGATTATGTAAAGCACTTCCCTTCTCTTACAACATTTTGGAGGAGACTCCTTTTCTCTACCTGGATAGGCTTGACAGCTGGGTGCTTCAGTTCAATCATCCTCTCACCATCATCCTGCAGGTTGTTCACAAACTCCTCCTGGTTAAGCAGCTCATTGGATTTGAAATTCTGAAGGGGAAGAAAAACCTCCCTGCAGTGAGAGTGAGTGGGGAGCACAGAGCATTGTCCCCCTGGGCACCAACCCCATAGGGCAGAGAAAAGGCTCCCTAAAGACCTCTTTTCCCCATGGTCTACAGGCATCTGGGGCACTCTGCTCTCCTTGATGCTCACCTCGTACTCCCGACGCACTGCCTGGACATCTGTCATTTGGTCGCTCCAGTCCTGCTTCAGGATCTTGTTCTGCTGGCTTGCAAGGTAGCCCAGCTCCTTGGCACAACCCTGGAGGTGCTGGTACAGGCTGCCCAGGCTCTGCCCTCGCCAGATGGAGGCTTTCTGCCCATTTACATGAGAGAGACAGAGAGAGAGACAGAGAGAGAGACAGAGAGAGAGACAGAGAGAGAGACAGAGAGAGAGACAGAGAGAGAGACAGAGACATACAGAGAGAGAGAGAGAGACACACACACACACAGAGACAGGGGCCGTATTGGTGCCTAGAAACTGAAGTGTCTAGACTAAGAGGCCCATTGCCCCCCTACACCTCTTCGTCCTCAAGACACCACTCATATTGTGCATCCACTAGGAGATTCCCAGAGAGCTTTAGGAGGCATCTGCCGACACTTGTTTTTATCTGATGGGACATCATTCTTTCTCCCTCCTTCACAAACAGGATGTGTTTGTCTAACCAGAATCTCAGGTGCTGGCTGGTGCCTCAGGGTGTATGAGCACAGCCTCAACTCCAAAATACTTCTCACAAATGCCCTTCTTCATCAATAATCTTTATGGGCTCAGCTGGATAAACCCAAGACCTTTGTCCTGGCCCTCTCCTTTGCTCCAGCAGCTCATTTTCTTTCTGGAGACCTTGTTAGGGACTGGTGCAAACCTCAAAGTTTGCTATGCAGCTTTGGAACATCCTGTGGACTGGGACAGGGTTTCTTGCTGCAGGTATCTGTAACCCTCTGCTCAATGGATCCATAGGCAATTCCAGAACGATGATTCACATAGGAAAGAGGCCCAGATCTCACTCTTAGCACTGCCATGAGAGCAGCAATCGTGCTTTTTATTTACATCCATTTCAAGGTAGGTGAGGAGGAAGGGAAAGAAAATGAGGGACAACTTCAGTGCACAACACTAGAGATAGCTCCTGCCCTGATCTGGTATTCCCTCTCTGTTTTGGGGAAAGAGTCACCCTGCTGCACTGCCCTCACTGTCCAGGAAGCCACTGAGAATCTTACCAGCAAGTCCTTGTACTGGTTCTTCAAATCTGCCACATCCTGGGTTGCAACACATCCGGGACCAAAGGGTAAAAAAAAGAGATAAGAGCTGTTACCAAAAACCCAGCTGTGATAGATGCTGGTAAGCTGAAGGGAAGCACTTCACAAGTCATTCGATAACCATTCCCCTGGCCTCTGTCTAGATAGCTCTGTCCTAGCAAGAGTTAGATAGAGGGACATCTTACCCCAGAGCGGAGGTTCTTGATCTGGAGGCCATAAGCCTCAATCTCCTTCTGGAGGATGTTGTGCTCTGCTATTTGCTTTTCCAGCTCTGGCACACTGGGGCCATACTGTCCTGTGTTGATTTGTTTCTGCACAAAGAGAGTTATGCAAAGATTAATGCAAAAGGTCTTGTTTTACGTAGAGACCAGGGCGAGTCCAGGTAGAACATAAAAGGGTCTGATACTATTCCGGGGGAACGGAAGGGATTTTGCAGTTATTTACCATGATTTCTGTTGGCTACCATTTATTCAGCCACTGAGAGGGGCAAAGAGAAGACAGCCAGGACATTTAAAACCAGTCAGCCCTCCCTCCAGCCTGCAAATCTAAGCTGAGCCAGCCACATTTCCAGTAACAACATGCAGTGGATGCACACAGTTATAGTCAGGCTTTCAAGGCAATCCAACTTGATTCCAAACCAGGCACTCCGCATACCCAAGAATTAAGCATTAAGACGCAGCATTAAGTCATAGGATTTATGGCCATGAAGTTATTGAAGACACCACTTCTCCAACCTTTCAATCCACAGTATCTCCACCTACTTGGCCCCTGGTAGTTCTTAATCTGAACAGGTCAATCTAAAGGTCCTCCTGATGGCTTTAAGAGGTGGGAGTAAAATCCTTCTCCTCCTCCTCAAGGCACTCAGAGTTAGTTCTACCATGTGCCTGATGCTGAGGACTACAGCGCCTGGCAGAGGCCTTCAGCGTCTCAGGAGTAAATGATGAACAATTGCCCAGTTCAGATAACAGAGTGCTCCGCCATGGTGTTCTAGTTGAAGGGAAAGGAGGCAGAAAGATCCCCAATCTCTCCTGTCCTTTTCTTTTTTTGTCAATGGCAGGCACTTTCTGGCCCTGTAGAAGTTATGAGATATATGTAAATACATCTACTGTTACCATCTTCTGGTCCAGGATCCTGGCCCAGTCTACCCTGGGCCCTACATCAGGAATATTCAGTTTTTCGTAGAGGCCCCGGTACTCTGCACACTGCTGTGTCACACGGTCATGGAGCTGCTGGATGCTGCAAGAAGGAAAGGCACATGTGTCTGTTCCGTTTGGAAGGGAGAGAGACCATTCAGGTAGGGTATGTGGAGTCCAAATTTCACCCATAAGACTAAATTGTTGTCTTTTTGTGACACTGCCCTCCTTCAGCAATGGAGGGACATAGCCTCGTGCTCTCAATTTCCAGGAATGTGTCAGACTTTACTTCTCAGAAGAAAGGTGGGAATAACTGCTGGGAGATCCTGTCCCATCCAGGAAACAATTCTCCCTTCCTCATTTCCATCCAGAAGGGCTGGACAGCAGAGCAGAGAGGGAGCAAAGCACTAGAGGCCAACTGAAGTTCTCCCCTTCAAACAGCTAAATGACTCTCTGTGCTTGTATTAGGACAAGCCTCCCTTCTGGGAAAAGTAGAAGAAAAGTACATTTGCCCTATGCACAGAGATCATGAGTGTGGCACACCGTTTAGCTCTGCATTTATCTAGAAGTTTCTACAAGAGGTTGCAGTTAAGGTCAGGGGCTCTTTAGTGCCAGCTGTATACAGACAACAAACACCAAAGTCCGGGTGCGACAGTGATCCCTGATGGCTGCATTGAGGCTTAAGCAAAAGAGGAAAAGGATGAAGCAACTTATACATGGCGATGACTGGAGTCAGCCTAGAACCACAATCTAGCTTGGGCTTCCCCGTTTTTCAGGGCCCTGATGGTGCCAGCTCCCCTGCCACACTCACTCTTTCTCTATCTCAATAGCCTGTGGGTGCTTCAGCCTCTTAGCACGGTCCACGTCCAGAAAGAGGTCTTTTAGCAGCGTCTCAGCCTCCTTCAGGTTCCTGGCATTCTCTTGCTGGAACTCAAAGGCCTTGTTCTTTTGGTAATTGCTGGTGTCCTGGAGCCCAGAGAGGACAGAGGGGAAAAAAAAACCTGGTTGGCCCACACAGACATCTCAACATTCTCCTTAGCTAACACGGAGGGCCTGGATGTTCAACATTCAGAAGGACCCAACTGCAGAGGAATCCTGGTGCAAGGACACAGCTGGGGAGAAGATCTCCATGCAGCACTTGGTTCAGCATCTGCTCCAGGGCATTAGCACCTGGTCAAGCTGGCTGCCTGCATCTGGGTCTACTGGGAGATATAGGGCCAATATAGGGCCATGCTTTTGCACTACAGATGTAGGTGATACAGCCCACGCTGTAGGAAACAGGAGGTTTGAACAATGAGCATAAAACATGAAAACTAGTTATTGGGGATGCTCGAATACACAGGCCCAGATGTGGGTACTCTGTTCCTCCCCAGCTTCAAGTCAGCTCTTAGACCTGCACTGACAACCTGATGCACAGAGCAGGCAGCTGATCTGTTGTCCTGAGCACTGTTTTTTAAGTTATTTCCTTGCTAAAATCCTTTACCTTCTCGCTGCTTTTCACCACAACTCACCTGCTTGAGTTTGGACTGTGTCTCAAGGATGTCCTTCTCCACCTGATCAGCATTTGCCTGCATGCGGGAGATGAGCACAGCCAGCTCATTGGTTGAGGACCTGAGAGAGGGAATAGCAAAACAGTCAGGTGAATAAAGACAACAACCACACTCCTCATCACTGCCCAGGGCCTGAAACAAATCTGGCTCTTCAGGCCTTTACCCCACGTTTTCTCAGCCTCTAAAGAAGTAGTCTAAGCTGTGGCCAAATGTATAGATGCACATCCCCCCTGCGCAGACAAGCAGGTGATGTCTGGGTGTTACCTTCAGTAGGCTGCATGCAAAGGGCAGCACATTCAGAGAGACTGGGCACTTCATACACAGAACTCCTGAGCAAGGGTTGCTGCAAATGCTCTAAAGTTTGTGCTAGTTCAAAAAAAAGTGGAGGGACAAATGAAAACATTGGAGAACTCCCAGACAGACAGATACCATATCTGGGCTGAGAAGTCCTGAAGCCCCAGATAGCTGGAGGCTGAGAGAGCATCCTGTGAAGGTAACACAATATGCTTGCCCTGTTTAGAGGCTGTTCCCTCAGCTTGACTGGTCCCTGCCCTTGACTGCTGGCAGAGGTGGGCTAGATGATCCCTCAGCTTGATGCAAAATGGCCACACCGTGGTCTTGTTTGATGCTAGGTGCTCTGCAGTTGAGCCACAACCTCCTGTGGTGGCAGAGAGTCCAGTGAACACCTCCAGGCACTGCATTGGCTGGGGTAGTCGTGCTGCTTCTTGGTTTCAGAGGACAAATTTCCCATGGCAATAGCAGAACTACAGCCATCCTAGAGCCCAGTGAAGATTCACTGTTTGTCCTCAACACCAACTGTCCCCATCCTACTGTATCTCACCTCAGTGCTGTCACACAACTGCTTGGTACCATCATGATACTTATTCTATCACTTCTAGTACAGATAAGTGCTCAGAGCCCTGCCGAGCAGCTGCAATTTCAAAGCGCCCAGCGGCTAAGGAAGCACAAACAGTAATGCCACCTCTGTCCTTATTTTCTGTGGCTTCTGATAGTGTCTGCCCTTGAGGGCAGAGTTGACCTCACCCTCCAGGCAGGGAGCATGCAGCATACCAGGATGCAGGAGCAGGGATGGACCTAGAGCATCACTCAAGGATTTATGGCACTGGATTGCTTCTGATGGGACAAAGCTTGGCAGAAGCTGAGCTCGGTTAAGTGCTGGCTTTAAGGTCTGAGATAAGGAGCAAAAAGTTTGAGTGGCAGCAGTGGTGCTGTCCTGCTGCTGAGCCATCAACATCCACTTTCCAACTATACCATTTCTCTTCCAGCTCCTGAACTCAGCAAAGAATCAGGGGGATGCTCCTCCACACTGCAGAGCTGTGTTTCACCCAAAACGGATGAGACATCTCTGCAGCTGCAGATTTACTGGCACAGAGAGCCAGGCCAGGCCAAGGCTACATCAAAAATAAACCACATGGACAAAGTGTGTATGCCCGCCTATCTGCAGATGTGCCCATTGCTGGAGTGACGCAGAGGGACAGGAGCGACAGGAGCAACAGGAGGAAGACATTACATCTGTATACAGCCTTTAACTGCCCTACAGGGCTCCAGTTATTGCATAGCTCATATCAAAGGCTAGAGCAGACACCAAGATGTTTATCCATTACAGCCCCACGTAACTGTAAAGCACCAGTTAGTGGTATGGTCTCCCTTGGTGAAGCACTTGGAATCCACAGAGGACATGTTTCCAGTCAGCTCAGCTCACCCTGACCATCGTACCAAGCCCATGCTACTCCAAGCCATAGTGCTCCTGCTCACAGCATCCACCTGATCCCTTTCTCTGACTCCTCCCTCACAAGAGGCCAGCACAGGCCTGCAATGCAGCAGCTTCCAACTCCCTCCAGGGCATTGGGTGAACAGCGTCTCCTGGCCAGACCTCACCTTCCCCGCCTGCAAGACGCAAGGTCAGCAAAGGCAAGGAGGGAACCGCTGTGTTCAGGCGGTGCCCCCTTTAGTAGGGACCCTGGGAACAGAGAGCCTAAGTAGGGCATCATCATCAATAAAATATCACTATCTGCTATGATCTGTCTTCTATATCCCAACTCTGCCTTCCTGGGATAAGCTGCAATGCTCATGGAAACGAAGGATGGCCCCAGGTCCGAAGCACAGCAGGGTGGCCTGAAGGGAGCACCACAGTGCCAGGACATAGTCCCCTTTGAACCTGAACGTGCAGCAGGATGGAAACACCAAGAGATCGCACCTCCCCAGAGGGTTACACAATCTCCCACTCATCCCTGACGCGCCTGGAATGAGGTGGTGTCCCATGAGCAAATACCTGAGCACCACCCAGCTTTCCTGTGAGGGAGGAGAGAGTGAGTCACAGGCTGGCTGGCATCCCAGGGGACAGATGCCTCCCGAGGTGTGCTGGGGAATAGTCTGTCCCCTGCTCAAGAGGTCTGGCTGAATTCAGCTGCCCCATGGAAAGAGTTTGGATGGGATACCAAGCGCAGGTACTGTTATGATGTGACTGGAGATACCTTTGTGTCACTTCCAGCCAGGGAGAACTTGGAATCTAGCCTTCCAAGGGAGGGTAGACTGACTATAAATAAATAAATAAAATCATTTTTGGCTGCAGGGAACACTGGGACACCCCATCTTGGTAGACCTACAGTGTAGACTGTAGAGTCTGCAGAAGACAGTGAGGATGCTTGAGCAGGGCTGAAGCTCTGAGAAGAGATGGCCTGGACGGAGAGGGATGTCTACAGGGAAGGCCTGAATCAGCCACAGCACTGGTCTTGCTGAGAAGTTACTGAGGACAGAAATTAGCAGAGCTCCTCTTCCTCCTCAAGATAAACCGAATAGACCTTCCTCCCTAGGGCTATTGTATGCCTGGAAGAGGCACAGCACTATTAACATCATTATTAACTGGTATTTCTCATACCACTTTCTGTCCCCAAGACAGTAAAGTGCACACAGAGGGATAGTTCCCACTCACTCTAAGCCACATCTGCCAGAGCATGTTCAAGCAGGACTGCATCCCTATCCAAGTCCAGCCCCTCCATTCCTTGCTCCAAACAAGTTTGCCTTACACTCCCTGACTTTGCCCTACTGCAGGATGGACCTCAAAGCTGTGTCCTTTTCCCCTGACACACAGAAGTCCTTACATGTTCTGATCTATCACCCTGAGCCGCTCTCCATGCTGGAAATGGGTATGGCACTCACATAAGGCCTTTGAGCCTGTACCCATCCTCCCAGCAATGGCAGAAACATCGATCCCAGGCAACAATTAAATCCCAGGCTTTGCCAATTACCTCCAAAACCACCCACAGTCCTGGTAAAGATCACACCAGGGCAGCCAGTCCAGCCAAATCTAAGTCAGTCCCATCCTCCCCAGAATTTTCCCTTTCACCCCCACCCTTGCCAAGAGCCCTTTCTTGCCAGAGGCTGGAGTCCTGCTGCCCCAAAGCAGCCACCACCCTCTCGGCAGCTGTTTGCCAACACAGGGTTTGGCCCCCATAAACTGCAGTCAATGCCAGAGCAGGCTGTGTCTGCCCCAGTGCCAGCACACACGGTGTCTGGGACTGCTGCTGCTGGTGTCCGCAATTGACACAGCCGGAACCCCCTCTTCTGAGGAGAAAGAGACCTGCAGCAGAACTTCTGCCCTTGCAGCTTCCTCAGCCTTTCACCCTGGCCAGGCGCAGGGATTCCTGCAGAACCAGGCCCTTGATGCCACAAAGTGCAAAATTGCTGAGGGAAAGGGGAAAATAATCCTGAGATGGAAACTGCAGCTCAGAGAAGGGAGGAGACCTCCGTCTCCTCAGGAACACCTTTGGCCGAGGCTCCCAAGGGAATCATCTCCTCCCCTCCTGGTCCAATCACATCCATTGTCCCCTTAGAGCTCAGTGACTCTCTTTGGAGGAGGACACCACTCTCAGACTCCTTTGGTGCTACCTCAGATGGGCCTGAAAGAAGCCAGCTGAGCTATTTAACCAGCAGAGAACCAGTCTGCCATCATCAAGACTGATCAGAGCAATCACCTTGCCAACAAACCCATCCCTTGCCCATCTCAGTCCTCTGAGAAGAGGGCAGCACCAGACTGAGCGTTTCTGTTGGGATCCCTGTTCCTGGGGCAGCATCACACCAGGCTCTGCCACCAGAAGAGTCATGGGCTCAGGGAAACAAGGAGCTGCACTTACTTGCTAGGCTTGGCAGGAAAAGCTCTGCTTGGGGAGGTCGTTCTTGGGGAGCCTTTGCCCCCCGCCTTGAACATGTTGGCGCGGACACCAGCAGTCTCTGCAGTTGTGGCTCTGCACTCCACTCTGTCGGGTGCGAGGGCAGGACTCTGAGGGCAGAGGTGGCAGCGCACTCAAGAGCGGCTCCCAGCAGGCTCCTCCCCAAGTGCAAGTGAGCAGAAGCGCAGACAGAGGCGTGTTTATGAAAAATGACTCGAAAAACCAGTTTGGGGCAGGGGGAAAGAGCAACACACCAGGAGGAGAGCGGGAGACCTCGCCCTAGCTCCCAGAGTGTTTCGGTGCACACAGATGCAGCAATTCCTGGTAGAGAGACAGAGAGCACAACCTTCGCGGGTGGTAAAAATCTGAAAACGTAACTTTGAGTGTGCTGTGACTGTCAAGACACATTTTAAAGCACCTTCTGATGTTAGTTATTCAAAATGCTAGAGAGGCAGTAGGAGCCGCAGTGATGACATAACCCAGGAGCTTTGCAAAGCAGCAGCATTAGGTTGGGAATCAGCAGTGCACAGAAAATAAACTTATTTTTGCTGTTTGATAATCTTTTGGCTTGACTCAAGCTGGTCCTGGCTCCCAGCAGGATAGCGAGGGCTCCCAGCAAAGCTCAGCTCAGAAGCTGCAGCATCACGAGATCTCAGCCACTGCCCTCTAGGCTCAGGGACAGGTTCAGGCAGCAAAGCCACTAGGACTTGTGGCCAAGGCAGGTCTCTGAGCAGGCTTTGGCTCCGGGCAGCTCCTTCCCCTCTGGAGCACTGGGTCGGTGTCCCAGCTGGACGGTGTGACAACAACTGGGGGTCCCTGTAGATCCTGGGAATATCCATCCAGGCTGTGCCATGTGGCTGCCCAGGTCCATGGCTCTCTGAAACCACAGCACAGACCATCTGCTATAAACATCCTGTTGGGTTTCAGATAAAGCAAAGTTCAGAGTTTCAGTTTTGGCTTTTCCAGAGTGACCTCTATGTCCTTGAATGGATTAAAACTGCAGGGGTTGGAGGGACACAGGCAGGAGGGAATAGGCACAGTATATGAGCTGTAGCCCACAGGACCTGCTGCATTTGCATTCAGAGGTTTAAGGAAAGTTCAGGCCTTGCCAAGGACAAGAGTTCAAAGCATTTAAGGCCCAGGTAGACCTCAGCCACAGTGTGTACCTGTACAAAACAAGTCCGCATGATCCCAAGGGATCCAATGGGATACCCCATTATCTGCATGGCTGTTGGTTACACAAGCAAGGAATCAATCCCTGATGAATCCAAAGGAGCAAAACAAAAGTGGATGAGACCTATTTCCAGAATCCTGTGGTAGAGAACTACAAAACCCAAAACAGAAACATCGCCCAAGCAATCCATCACTCATGGGCTGGAGCTCCGGCCCTGCAAAGTTTCAAAACTGCACTTTCCTCTCCCCAAACCCTTAACAAGACAGCACTGTGATCCTGGAGAGGATCTTTCCAAGCCAGCATCTTAAAGAGAGATCTCTTAAAATCAGAGACTTCGATCTACCACCCTGCACACAGAGACACACGCCCTGGCAGCGGCTCAACCTCCGCGCCGGATGCCAAGAGGGCACAGCTTATCTTGGGACATACTCAGAGAGAGGCAGCATGCTTGGCAGGGTAGCGTGGCTGCTTGCAGACAGCTGGAGCTGCATGCTGTGGAGCTGAGCCTGATTTCCACAGGCAATTCCTGTGGAACAGGAAGCCAGCAAGGTGGCAAGGACAGGCTGCAGGGCTCCGCAGCCCTCGAGCAGGAGGCAGGACCTCCTGCATGCTGGGGTGGGCTTGCTCACTACTTCTTGCCTCCAGCAAAGCCCCTGAGGCTCAAGGACAAGGGGCAGCTCTGCGAGACAGCCAGGGATGCACAGGGAAAGAGCGGAGGGAATGGAGACTGCACAGACAGTGATTAATTTGAACTCATATGGGGAAAGGGCCAAAGCTGCTTGGACAATCGAGCCCTTTGGCATGATCTCAGGTACAGGAGGGCAAGGCTCTCAGAAGAGCATCAACCATGCAATCTCCTGCATCACCACAACATGGCAAAGGGATCTGCCTCCTCTTCAACCAAGCAGGCACTGGCAGGAGGAGAAAGGGAGAGGGCCAGCCTGTTAGTCTCACCTAGGGCCACAGGAGAAGACAAATCTTTGCTTCCTGGTCACCTGAGAGGAGCAGGGTTAGCTTGGCCCTCAGGAAAGGCCAGAGCTCTTGGTCACCATCACAGCCTAGGGAGGCGAGAGTGGCAACTGGAAGCTGCAAGCAGAGCCAAGGAGCGCTATGGGGACAGAAGCTATCACAGTGATGGCTGGACAGCAGCAAAGCCAGAGAGCACATGGTTTCGCCACTGCCAAATATGCTCCTCATGCATCATAGCAGCTGCACCGCAGAGCTCAGGAGCATCTGAGCATAGATCTCTCCAATTCCAGGGGCTGATCTGAGCACTGCCTCTGCAGATGGATATTGTGCAGAGCACTATGGTTAACTGAGTCCATGCAAGAAGCAGCAAGCAATGCATGGAGACCAGTTCAGCTGGTTCAGCCGCCACAGCTATGCCTTGCGCTTGGACCTGAGCCCAGGAATCTTGGTCAGGAGCATCTCAATACAGACTTGTGCCTCTGCCACTAGAAGCCCAAGCACGTCTCCAAGAATCTCCTCCACAACAGAATTACCCACAGCCTCACTATTCCTGGCCATCTCTCATCCCAGGCAATGGGTCTCCATGACACCTTGGCAACATTTCCAACCCAAGAACCCTTCTGCAACCACAGTAGGGACGGAAGCCCTTGCTGACAAGGGTGGTAGAAATTTGTGGTCTGGGCAAGATCATCCATGGGAAGCTGGGTCAGGACATACAGTCTTTATATCATTCCGCATTGATGAGCCTTGGAACACTGCTGCTGAATGAAGTAGCTGATCCAGCAGGAAGTTGTGGCTTGTCCAGGCAGGCTGTGACACCCTTTGGGGAGATACAGACCTTCTGGAGATGCAGACCTTGAGGCTGGCTGGCTTAGCAATGTTTCAGGGGCAACAGGGGATGGTATGAGAAATCACATCTAATCATTATATTTACTTTCCAGAAGAGGACTTAGAGATTCATCCTAGCAGCAGGGAGATGTGCCAAGACATAGACATCTAGCTCTTCAAAGCAATCACATAACCAGATGCTCCCTGCTGCTTACACAGATGAGTAGGTTGCCTCCAGGGACAGATACCAGGCACAGCTGCTTAGAGGACCTTGGCGAGCAGATAACATTTCAAGGAAGTAAGATCTCAAGAAAATAAATCCTGGACTAGGCTTTTATAGATTTGGCCAAAGGAGGATCTTAGAGGATGGACCGCTCTCATGACCAGCCAGACCTCTATTAAGTTTTCAGAAAGGAAACATAGGCTTAATACACCCGTAAATGATTTACTACTAGCCAGAAAGACCATCTGCCACATCTTTTGGATGAAAACATTCTCTGTGCTTTTCTTCACCCCAAAATGTACTGATCAATTTCACTAACAGGGCACCAATGATTGCTGTGAAGAAAGGACTTCCGGTCAGAAATAAGAACTGCAGAGATACCACACTGCTAAATCCTGATGTCAGGACTCCCAATCTGGGCCAACAGCAACATAGAGATGACAGCAGAGGGGCCTGGATCAACTGCTTTGTCCACTGCAGTTAAGTTTCCTCCTTTCAGCAAGAGAGAGAATGGACACTGCTGTAGCATCAGGGGCAGCTGGGTCATTTTGAGGAGGGTCTTTAGGAGGACAGGGAGCTCTGGCCAGCCTCATGCTCCTCCTCTTGAGGAGGAATCCTTGCTGACTCCAAAAGGTGGACTGCAGAAGCAGCAGCAACGTGCCTAGAAATTCTGTGCCAAGACTTGCTGCAAAGGGCACAGTCTTCGCCATTAGAGCCAACAGCAGAGGTGCAGCTAGACGGAACCCCTCCTGCTCTTCTCCAGGGACTATTCTGCTCCCCAGGAATATGAATTAGAGCCCCAGAGACCTTCCTGTGAGCTATCAGAGAGGCCTGGCCCAATGCACCACGAGCAGCCTCCTCTGCCCTGGCAGATCCAGGGACAGCATCCTCTTGTATTTTTTCTTCCCAGCCCTTTTTCCTCATTGCAGAGCAATTTTCATTCAAGCCAAATTGAATTTTCAAAGTCTCAGAAGAGTGCATCTATTAAAAAGAGTGCTATCCCAACAAGAAAATAGAACACTTGCTTTTCTTAAGACTAAAACTGCTCAGCCCTCACCCCTCACTTTGCTTTAACAGCTCCTCTTCTTTATATTCAACAGCTGGTCAGTTGAGTGGTGGCAGCAGCCCCATGGCTGATGCTGATGTCAGCAAACTGCAGGTGACCCAGCCTGGGGCTGGCAGCCTGACCAGGACCTGGCACATGGCCCCAGGACCCAGAAGTGATGCTGCACTCAGAGCAAAGCAAACCTGCAGTCCTAGGCATGCTCAAGGTGGTACCTGCGCTCACCTTCTTTAGAAAGATAAATAAATAAAAGGGAAGGACCCCAGAAAGCACCAATGTCCCTGTACTTCTCCCTACAGGCCTGATTCAAAGGTCATTAAAACACTTCAATGCTCCTTCCCAAACTGCGCTGCAGCCAGAACAAGAAGCCCAAGAGTGGGAGGCCACGGAAGGCCAGGAGCAAGAACCTGGCTGCTCCTCTTCCTCTCAAGCTCTCAAAGGAGTGGAAAATCCAAATCCTGCTCCTTTGCATCTCTCTAAATACAGAGAATGTCTGCACAAGCCATCTCACCTGCTTATTAGCAGTTTGGTCCCTGGGCTTTTATAGGCCACTCATTTCCAGACCCTTCAGACATCAAAAGGACCTACCTGCTTCCCACTCCACAGGCTCTGTGCTCAGTGCAGCAACCCTTGGTTTGTTCCAAGTTCAAGCCCGAGGGCCAGTTTAGCAGACCATCACTGCACTTCCCTACAGCAGCTAGTGCTTTAGCCCGGATTTCCTTTCCCCAGAGGACTAGCAAGGCTTTAATAGTGCTAAGTCAACTAATAGCAGATTCTCAAGACACTTTGGAAAAGTTATAAACAACTTGCAGAATGCAGCCTGCAAATTTTGCTTTATGATCCAGCAACTCTGCTGCAATGAGCTGCTCCACAAACACAGTGATTGGATCTGCCCTGAACGAGATGCAACCTGGATAGGTAAATCTGAAACTGAGAAGTAATCAAGTTACAGGACCAAACACTCCTCTGCAAAAAGACAGCCTTCACCCCTGAAATCAAAGGGGAAGACCTGGACATTTTGGGGGAGATTTCCTTCATGGCTCATGAGGAAGCCCATCCATAGACTCCACACGCAGCACAAGATGAACAGGGAGAGAGGCCAAACTCTTCCTGGGCTACTAACACCTCAAGCCCCAGAAACATACACAGCATCTTCCAGTCCACAAGCCCAAGCACTTTTTGTCTTGCACAAGTCCAAATCTGCTGCAAAACTCCGTTTTTGAGCTGCTGCTCCCCCATGCAATGGTGGGTGTGTTTGTGGCCTGGGCTGAGAGCAGGATGGGATGAATCCATCTGGCAGGACTAATTCTGAGCAGTCAGACTTCCCCTACCCGGAGTTAATTTGCTGCTCTGAGAAAATTAGAAGCTCCCCGGCTTCTGTGGAAAAAGCTAACCACCAAATTTAATTCAAAGGCTTTGAAGCTGCTCTTTAGTCATTCGGGCACCACAAGGAGCACATCGCTTCCTGAACTGACCATGGAGCCGGGAATGAGAGGTGCTAATTCCAAATCACAGCATTTGGGCCTTGGGGAAGTTGCTGCATCTCAGGTCTGTGCCTGGACAGCACTGGCCACCAGCCCAACTCAGGAAGGATGAGAGGACTGTTTCTGTAATGTGAATTTCAACAAGGCAACCGCTGCAGGTGCCCTACAGTGGGGGAGCTCCCCAGAGATGATAGCATGATGGTCCCTAGAAATGCAGCTGGGTCCACACGTGAACTCAGTGGAAGTTGAGTACATGGAAGCAATGCCCTAGGCCATGTGCACCCAACAGACATGCGAACTACCCTTTGACAGCGGTTTCCAACTTCCCCCAGAGAAATGGCTGCTTTTCAGGTGGGAAGGTTTCAGTCCAGGCTACTCGTGCCGGCCCTGGGAAGATGGGGACCAAGAGCAGCCTGCCTGCACACATGTTGCTTGGTGCTATAGGCCAAACATGGAGCTGAGCACCCATATTCCGCTCTCCACCAGGCAGGCGGGGAGGGAAGAACAACCTGTCCAACTGTGCCAACTATTCTGGCTCTCGGGCAAGGACCCTCTGGGCTCTGACACCAGAGCCGAAGGGAGAACCACTTCTGCAAGAGATATGGTTGCAAAGCAAGCAGCAGCTCTGCGGTTCACACTTTGGGAGGAAGCTCGTTTGAGTCAAGCGCACCTCGCCCAGAGGGAGAGGGGCAGGGAGAGGCTACGTTTCACAAGCCTGTTCACCCTCCACACGCATTGGGTGGGTCTGCGAAGCACAAGCCCAGCACTCCCTCCGCAAGCGCACCAGTCTTGACTGGCTGCAGCATCTCACCACCGCGGGACTGAATCCCGGAGTGAAGCTGTTCTGTGTCAAACCATTCAGCTGCTGGGGCCAAAGGGAACATGCAGTTTCCCTACCTAGGTCAAAAAGAGCCTTCTTTCCCCTCAAACCAGACCTGTAATTGAATCCCTGCCCCCTTATAGGCATGCTCAAAGGCCGGTCTTCAATCTTCTGGCTCCTCAAAGCAAAGGCATCCGAAGTTGGAGCACCCAGACTCTAGTGCAGACAGAATTGGCAGCATCCCTGCAGATAGTCACATTTATCCTTAACTGCTGGTGCTGAAAGCCAAGGGCCAAAGCTCACACAGAGCAGTTCTTTGCTAGGCAGACCTACCTCCAGCTGCTCTCATGCTGGAGAAGAGCAATCCAAGCCTGAATTGAGGCAGGAATGGCCACACAGGATCAAGATCACACCATCACTCCAAGTGAGCAAACCTCTAGTTCTTCCACGAGTTGAACACAGGACATTTGTGCTTGCTGGAGTAACGGGGTATTAGCAAGAGACAATGGGAACACTGAGATCTCTCAGGAGATCCATCTTTTCCCAGAAACAGTTCTACTTGCTGTTCCTGTAGCTGGATTTGCTAGACTTAATCCAAGGCTAGCAAGGACTGTAGCCCTTCACTAGCACATATGCCTGATACAAGCTGCCAAACGAATGTGCAACAAGCTCTTGAGCTAAGTTGGCCACAAATTTACTGTCAGTACTCGCTTTGCATTCTTTCCATCTAAACCATCTTGGATTATACACCATTGAGGATCTCCTCTAGTAACCCAATAGCTTCCATTTAAGACACTGATTAAAAAAAAGGAGGCAAAGAGTTATTTAGAAACTCCCAGGCCAGATCACTATCCAGCTCTTGAGCTGAATTCAGCCCAGGTTATCTAGTGCTCTGTATGTTACATTAGTCATTTCAGAGTGTCACATGCCAAGGCTATTCCCTTATAACTGTATTCTAGGCCTTACCTTTGCAATTTCAAGCTCCATTGCATGAGTATGATCCTCAACACACTTCACAGGTCTGGTTTTCATCATACAGGTTACATGAATAACAACATATATTTTTCTCAGTTTCAATTATTTCCTAGCGCCTTATCAGCACCTTCCTCATTATTCAAGTCACAACACTGATTACAAATCCTGTTCTACTCACTTTCTGTCAACATTACAGCAAAACAAGTTACCTCTAAGATCAATGCATGAACCTGAGCCTTCAGAAAGAACATCCTCCTCCAAATCACAGTGATCATTCTCCATGGCTTAAGCAGTCCCAGACTATGTTGCATTCATCACCTGAATGCCTGGGGCGGGCAAGAGTGCTTGGCGTTCTCCATGCTCAGCATGAACTACATGCCTCAGAGATCAGAAATAAGACTTTATTGTTTTCAGACTTCTTATCTATAACTAATCAGTTATCTGCCAAAAGATGTTTAACACAGGGGCCAATTGCTCCTAGCTTTTTGTAACAGTAACCAATTAGAAAGTGGCTGCAATACAAGTTTCACTGGAATGAATCCAGGCACCTCACAGATTTGTGGTAGGGGAACAGAAAGAAGTTTGATTTACAAATCAAACACAAGAATAGTACTCAAAATGATTTGATATAAGACAGAAGGATAGAGTAGTTCAGACTGAAGTATGAAGAACAGGTACCAAGAAGCTGATCACACATCTGATGCTTGGGACTGTTACAGCATGACCTTTCATTGTATCTAAAAAGAAAGGGACTTTCCAGGGAACAGATTTATCTGTCATCCAAGATCATGCTTGCTAGAAATGAGCAGCAGGTGTATAAATACTCCTGATATTTCTTTCAGGTTATAATTTCCCATTTCTCTTGTAAAAGCCCTTGGCACCCAGAGGGAAATATTATACACAGCCAAGACGTTCTTCCTCCTTCTCTTACCTCTTTCTGAGCCCAGAGTCCTCCTTAGAGCTGCTTTGTATTTTGAGAACTCACAAATCAGACCAACTTGGAACAAGAAAAGCAAACATTCATCTTGGGATGAAATCAAGGTAATTGCTAATTCCCTCCCATTCATCTGACAGATGGTGACCTCACACGGAAAATTCCCACAACAATCCAGTCATTCAAAATATTTCCTCCATTTCCACCTCTACTGACTGCAATGCCTAAAAATGGAAAAACAATGCAAAGTCAAGACAACCAGTGAAGAGGAGTTAAAAAGCAGTTAGAAGTAACTGCTGTTTCAACTTCCAGTTACTACAGACTGAGTAAAAACCCAAACACGGCTGTGGAAACTTCCAAATGCTTTATTTAGGAACAGTTTTGCCCACGTGCTGTTGTTTTTCCTGCTTAGCAAACACCATTACAGAATTACCCACATTTTGAAAGTGCCTATCACCACAGCACCTGGGCTCTTTATAAAAATGCTGGCCCATGTGACAGAGATCTATCACTCAAGAGCCTACTGATCTCCTGTTGCTGATTTCTCATTTCAGGTATATCTGCTTACTGACAATGAGGAAAAAACAACAGAAACTCCAGAAAAAGATCATCTTGTTTTCAGGTAAGGTTTAGATCAGAGACAAAATAAACACTGAGAGACCCATCTTCCCAAGAAGAGCAAGTAGCTATTCCTAATGCCACCCATGAATTGTTAAGTTTCCCAGGAAAAGCCTTGTAGAAATGGGTTCTATACTGTATCTAGGCATTTAACAAAAAGTTACCAATGAAGATGGATTCTATCGACCCAGAGTACAAATTCAGGCAACATTCCACCACGGCTGGGATAATCATTAGCATATGATAAGGTACTTCTCATCCTTATTGATAAGGAAAGAGGTTCTACTTCGTCAATTTCAAATGATATATTTTTTTAAAAAGAGACTTCTCTTTAAGTAACTATGTATACTTCTCAGTGGGGAGTGGAAATCAAAATAGAAGGACAAGCTAGCCCCCTTGGCAATTGTTTCATGCCCATCGTGTAGGCAGCCTCATCTTGCTGTTTTAGTTCCTCATCTACCTTTGCCCCTGCTTCCCTACCACGCCCAGAAGGTTTCAGGATCAAGTTACCAAATTATAATGTGAAATAACAGTGGAGAGAAAAGAAAGGAAAAAAAAAAAAAAAAAAAATATCAAGATATGCCTATGTTCTGGCCCATGGCAAGTATATGTGTACTGGCCCTGAACAAGCCACTGGTCACAAAGTAAGCTCCAAATTCTCCAAACAGAATGGATTTTCTCTGTGCTCCAGATATTTTCAGAGATTTATAGTGTACTTATGTCCTTGAATAAACTGTTTGCCTCTAATACACTGGGAGAGAATGCAAATGCACAGACATATACACAGAACATAGGGAAGAAGATGGTAAAACCTCCCTCTGCCAGTTTCAGCTGCAGATGTTTATGTCCTAGAACTTCTTGGAGCTTTTCCTTCAATACAGAATAAAACCTTCATTCCTCAGAGGGGTCCTGGTTAACTTTTGAATCCAAAGATGCCCTTGATATATCCTGTAAGGCCACTTTTGGCCTTCTGCTCCACCTTGTCCTCCAGAGGTGGGAAAGCAACATGGTTAAGGGCCAGGTCAAAGAACAAGGGTTTGCAAGGAATGGGCTGGAACCCCGGAGGAAAGTGCACCAGGCTGACTTGCTTGCTGACAAGAGAAGGATCCAGACAGAAAGTCTCAAACCGTTCAGAGAGTGGCTGAAAGAGATGAATACAGAAACACAAATTAAGCATGTGTCATATCACATCTGACAGAGCCAAACAGGGAAGAGGAGCAAGTGGCACTAAGCAAGCGAAAGCTGATGTTTTCATGTGTGATGTATTGGGCCCTGGAAAACAGTTCTCTACTGTCAAATCTCACTGCAGGTTCTCTGGAAAGTCTTCCCAAGTGCAGGGAAAAAGATAAAAAATAAAATAAAAAAAAAAAATATGACGATTCCACACCAGAAGCTGCAAGAGGCAGCCCAATCCCTACCCAAGAGGCTCCAATCTCTCAACCACTTTCAGGATTTGTGGCAAGGAAAAAAGAAGCCTATTAAAAAACCTTTCAAACATACTAGTTGTAATAGAACTCCAACCAGCCTAGCTGCAGGAAAAAGTCAATATTGTTTTTAAACTGTTACCCAAGAACACTACTAATAATCATGAACCACCTGTGCTTTCAGCTCTTACCTTGCCATCCTTGACCTGAGATGGAGACTCAGTCTCATGGGTATCGTTTGCATCTGCAAATTAAGGAAAAAGTAGTAAGAATAACAGACTAGATCCCTGTGAAAACTAAGAGGTTTTAAGTATGCTCGGCTGTGAGCCTTGCTTCCAGAAGTACACAAGACATTTTCAGCAGAAGCAATTCACTTTCTAGACTAAAAGGGTCACAGATTTAGTTTATAACCATCATAGCTCTCCAGTCCAGCACAGCTGTGAGAAGCACAGATTTGGAGCTAAGCACAAAGCAAATGGCAAAAAGACACAAGCATGGTAGGTACGTCAAAGCAATAAAAGACAAAAAAGTCCCTCATTTCTCTCGGGTTTCCAGCAGTAGGCAGCACAAAGCCAGCAGCCTAGGACATGACAAGGATCATCCATCCCCCTCAAATCCTCCTAACCTGGCTCATATGGTCAAAGAGCACAGTGTCACTGCTCTCCCCCTTTTCTTT
Source organism: Nothocercus julius (assembly GCA_013398735.1). Classification (NCBI taxonomy): domain Eukaryota; kingdom Metazoa; phylum Chordata; class Aves; order Tinamiformes; family Tinamidae; genus Nothocercus; species Nothocercus julius. The sequence goes on along the minus strand of VZSV01000112.1, from coordinate 2,768,684 downwards.
AGTTCCTTTGGTTAGGGTGAAACTGAGACGAGTAAGAATACTGAGTGCTATTACTGAAAATTCTGACTCCAACTTGTCCACAGGGAAAAAAAATAAACACTGACCAGGATGTTCTGTGCAGGTTACCAATAGGTACAAGTTCTCATGAAGAGCTTTCACATTTCTTGCCAGGGAATGAATCACAGAATTGTTAAGGTTGGAAGGGACCTCTAGAGATCATCTAGTCCAACCCCCTTGCACACACAGGGTAACCTAGAGCCTGTGGCTCAGGATTGCGTCCAAACAGGTTTCGAGTATCTCCAGAGAAAGAGATTCCACAACCTCCCTTGGCAACCTGTTCCAGTGCTCTGTCATCCTCACTGTCAAGAAATTTTTCCTTAAGTTCCTGGGGAACTTTTGATGCTTCGATTTGTGGCCGTTTCCTCTAGCCCTATTGCTAGCCACCACTGAAAAGAGGCTGGCCCCATCCTCCTCACTGCCTCCCTTGAGGTATTTATATACACTGATTAGATCCCCTCTCAGGCCCACTCTTCAGGGTGAACAGGCCCAGCTCTCAGTCTTTCCTCATAGGGCAGGTGTTTCAGGCCCCTGACAATCTTTGTACCCTGAGCTGGACTCTCTCTCGTAGCTCCACATCCCTCTTGTGCTGGGGAACCCAGAACTGGGCACAATACTCCAGATGTGGCCTCACCAGGGCTGAGTAGAGGGGCAGGATCACCTCCCTTGACCTGCTGGAGACGCTCTTCCTAATGCACTCCAGGATCCCATTGGCCTTCTTGGCCACGAGGGCACTGCTGCCTCATGGTCAACTTGTCGTCAACCATGACGCCCAGGTCCTTCTCTGCAGAGCTGCTCTCCAGGAGGTCAGTCCCCAGCCTGTACTGGTGTCTGTGGTTATTACTCCCCAGGTGCAGGACCTTGCACTTGCCCTTGTTAAATTTCATAAGGTTTCTCACTGCCCACTTGCCCAGCCTGTCCAGGTCCCTCTGGATGGCAGTGCAGCCCTCTGGGGAATCAGCTACTCCTCAACTTGATGAGGGGGCATTCTGTCCCTTCATCCAGGTCACTGATGAATAAATTGAAGAGGACCGGACCAAGGACTGGACCCCTGGGTAACACCGCTAAATACAGGCCTTCAGCTACACTCTGCACCACTGATCAGAACCCTCTGAGATCTGCCATCCAGCCAGCTGTTAATCCATCTCACTGTCCACTCATCTAATCCACACTTCCAGAGCTTGCCCACAAGGATGTTGTGAGGGACGGTGTCAAAACCCTTGCTGAAGTCCAGATAGATGACATCCACCACTTTCCCCTCATCTACCCAGCCAGTCATTCCATCATAGGCAGCTATCAGGTTGGTGCCTTCCAACCTCAACCACTCTGTGATTCTGTGATTTCCAGGTGGTGAATCCATGCTGACTACTCCTGTGCACCTTCTTGTCCTCCACATGCTTCACACGCTTAGAGACCAGAGAATGAGATGTAAAGTGTCTAGTCAATGGTTTCCTACCTGCATCACACGCAGCTAGAAAAGGCTAGGACTGTGAAGAAACAGTTTTCTATAGCCTACATATATCAAAGTAATGTGGAAAAAAGATTTAGCATTTCAGAAATGTAATGAGAGATGAAATAGCTGGAGAGACAGTACGCAAGAGAGGTTAGACCTCTTGTACGATTGTGCAACTCACCTAATATAGCTGCTGCTTGCAAGGAGTATTTCTCTGCATTGACTTGAGTGATCAGATCCTGAACATCAGGCAGGTCCTAGAGTATTAAAAGCAAATATTTGAGAACTTAAAAGGCACCAGATTTTTGAAGAGTTAGGGCAAAGTTAAAATGTGTCAGAGTAAGGACTAAGTGCCAGCAAGCCTTCCCACAGAGGAAAATCTATGCTATAGTCCTTCAGGCACTACAGAAACAGTATGACAGAAAATACAAATGTGAGAAACACAGAGAAACATTCTAGAATTGTTACAGCAAGTCTGCCTCTCCTGCAAAGCAAGTGGTCAGTTAAAGCATTTGCCAGTCATTAGAGAAGTCTGTAGTATAAAAATGTCAAGAAGTCACACTTATTTTACTCTTCTTGCTACTCAAATATCCGACTTGAATTGTAATGGCTTGGTATCTAACTGCCAATAAATACTGGCTCAAGAGCTTCTTCATTGACTACAGCTCTACATGAAGGGCTGAGTTCCTACCTTCAAGCTGTTCTTATAAGCTCCAGCTTCTGACTGAACTTGACCAGCATATTTCAGCACTCTCTCATATAGAACAAGAGCTTCACTCCACTTCTTCACCAGGACATAGGACTGCGCGATGAAGAAACACCTGCAACAGGGAACAGTTGATCCTCAATTCATCCATATTCTTTGCCCACACCTTTGTGAATGCCAAAACTGATAACAGGAGACAGTAGGCAGCACTGGCCAGTGTCCCCTTAACACTCCCCTCCATTTCACAGAAGGAGGAAGGAAACTGCCTTTAAGATCTGCACAGCCCCTACAGCTGAGGGCTAATAAATTTTGAAGACTTAATGACTGCTAAGCACAACCTGGCTGTTCTCAGTCACCTGTAAGCTTTGTACACTAGCGTCTTCAGTCCAATCTCTTTTTGGAAGTTCTTGTCCTCTTCTAGGCCAGGAAGCTGTGTCAGTTCCACAAGGTTCTGTGCAAAACAGAGTCAGAGCGATGAATTCAGGCAAGCTTTGTTTTTCTCTGGAATCTGATGAAATAAGAGAAAGCTGCTCCTTTTAACAGTCAATAGCAGTCTCTCATGGAAGCAGTTGCTAGCTTTCTAATTGTCAGTATGCTACTCTTGTGAAGGACACTCATGGAAACTTGTATAACTTTGACCCCAGGCTAGACTTCCTGAAAAACAGGCAATAGGACGAAGACTCCTCAGATTTCATATGAATTAATTCTTTCATAAGACATTTCCTTTCCCATTCACAACTGCTCCAGCCACAGCTCCCACAGTTAATTTCTCAGTTTCTCACATAAACGTTAAACTGCTTATAAAGAAGAATGCATTTTAAGTACTTTTAGCTGCCATTTTCATTGGTCCGGAGAAATCATGGCAACTATTAGGATGCTGCAGAGAAGTGTCAGAAGAGAAAACATGGCATGGTATAAAACCAAGATTACTAGTCCTAGCAGTGTCTTCCACTCACAGCTAAATGCATTCTCTCATGCTCTATGCAGATGTGAATATCTTCCACAAGGCTACTATAGTTATCAGGTTGCTCTTCAAAATTCATGTTCAGTTCACCCGCAGTGTTTTACTGGATACCTTTTCATACTGAAGTTTCCCAGCTAGAAAGAACTAGACTTGCTTCCCCTAGTATTACCTGCAAGATGATATCATAAAGACGAATCAGGTCCTGAGGCCGGGGCGTGCGCTTGCCATCCTCTTCTGACCGCTGCTGCTGCAGTAGTGCCTTCTGCAGAGACTTTGCCATGCTCTCATTGCGCTTGATGGCAGTCGACAGCTTGATATAAGTCAAGTAACTAAAAAGATACCATTAACAGACTGTCAGAACTACTCAGATATTACTCTTTGCTCTGACAGAGCCCTCCCTCCTGGCCAAGCTGACATCATTACAGGAAAAAAAAAAAATCTGAAAAACCAACATAAAAGTCTTAAGCAAAATGTTTTTAAGCTGCATGAATCAGATCCTTATCTGTGCGGTTTTTCTTTGAGAGATGAGAGCCCCAGCACAGAAATACACAAACAAAAAAAAAAAAAACAAGTTCTACACATTGTAAGGTGACTGAACCTGACAGAAGAGCATAACTTCTTTGCACGAGTAAAAGCAGCTGTGTTTGCTTATTACCTGTGTAAGTACTGGATGTTGGACACCTTCCCAGAATCCATTTCCAGAGAATGTTCCCGTTGCTTCTGCAAAAATTGGACAAAATACCATATAATTTATTTAGACTAGCAGCTGAAGGAAGAAAACATCAGAAAACACTAAGTTTAAATAAAATCAGGATCAGGCTTCTTGGTAAAAGAGTGAGGGCTTCTACGTAGTTATTCACCCATTCCAATTCTGGAGAGAACCAAATAAAGATGATCAACTCCTGGAGATTTTTTAAATAAAGAAAACCCCAGAACCATTTCTACTGTTTATCGAGTTTAACAACAAAAAAAGCAGTCCCAAAGAGACACTGTGCTATTGAAAGTAGAAACACTGACACTTGATACTTACCTGGTCTGGTTTCAGATCTTCCCGAACAGCCTGAATGGCATCCCTACACTCGCTGAGTAGAGATTCAAACAAACGTTCCTTTGTTTCCTCGTTTTCTGCCTAAGAGCAAAGGAAAGTCAAAAACACCTATTAGACATTTTTGTATTTTGCATCCCATGATGCAAGGATTAACAGAGGAGATTAATTGGAGAGAAATTTGGTTTACTGCCTTAAGGTCTGTGGGTAACTAGAACTCCAACCTGTACCTTTTGCAATACATTCTAGGGGGCAAATTGTCAGAAATTTCAGGAAATCTGCTCAGCACTGAGACTACAGCAGCACTGAGGGCCTAACCCACGCAGCTCTCATCTCATCTCATCTCATCTCATCGATGCCCCCGCTGCCTTCTTAACACTCCTTTCCCTTCCAGGATGGCACCCACGTTGCTTAGAGAACATCTGAGGTTGGACCACACTGTGGAAAGGCCACAGCAGAGGAAGAGCTGAGCATTACTGATCTGACAAATTACCAGCGCAGCCTGCTCCTGCTACATCTATTTAACATTTCTAGTGTGGTAAGAACATCTAGATGATTATCTATTCTACACTCCCACTCCAGTAATGCTCACAGTGGCAACAATTTGCTTGTCATAGGCTTTTTTTTTTTTTTTTTTTTTTTTTTTTTTTTTTAAGTAAATCTGCATTTCAGTAGCAGGAGTTATTGAGTAGTTTCTGCTGTCATCACACGTTTTGTCAAAAAAAATAAGCAGTTTTTGGCCTTCTGTCCCTATAGTACAGTTTGAAAACACCTTTTAAAAACAAGTCGAAGCCTGCTCTTTGCCTAATGGGCTGGTCTGTCGTGTACCTAATTAAACAATGCACCCAAAATCAAACTCCACTTTCAATTCAGCTGACTGAGAAGATAACAAGGCAGGAATCATAACACTCTTACTGATTCTGCAAGAGAAAACCGCCCAGAAACAAACCCCAACCTTACCAAATGAAGGAGGGGTTAATCTGGAAAGAATTAAATATGCCAGCCTTGTGTCATTTGACTTCCATATCTTATAACAAGATGGGATGAACATTTGCTGCAACTAACTTGCAGTTTCCCAGACCAGTGAAAAACTGTAGAAAAACAGAGCTCTGCAATCTCTTCCTCTAGGAGTTAGAATGTCTGTAAAAAGCTGCTGAGCATTACAGTACAAGGC
>VZSV01000112.1:2689158-2755336 GCA_013398735.1 Nothocercus julius | reverse complement strand
CCCCGCCTCGCGGGGCCGGGCCTGCCACGTCCCCCCACCACCGCACAGAAGGATGCTCTCTAGGCCCAGGCTGTCGCCAAAGCCGCCGTCCCGGGGCGCCGACGGCCTCTCGTTCTCCTTGTTGTCCTCGGCGGCGCCGCCGCCGCCTCCTCCTCCCGCGCCACCCCGGCCGCCACAGCCACCTCCTGCCCGCTCCGCCGCCATCTTGCGGCCCGGCCACCACCGCGCTGCATCATGGGCTGGGGGAGGAGAGGCGCGCGCAGAGGCCATGGCGGGAGGCACCACCCCCGCCGCGGGGGATGACGGGACAGGGGAGGCCATGGGGAGGGGTGGGTGAGGGTGGGTTAGGGATGTCCCTTGATGCGGGATGCGGATGGGGCCTCGATCCGCGTTTGGGTCCCTCGAGCGTTGGGAGGCAGCGATCGGCCCTGCCCCGCTGCGCTGTCCCATGACTAAGCACCCAGGAGCAGCTTCTGTCCTATGGCCGAGCCCTCAGGAGCACCCTGATCCGCCCCCTGGATCAGCTCCGTGGCCCCTGACCTGCCCCATCGTTCATCCTGCAGTCCTCAGGAGCAGCTGCCCCCTAGAAAAGTCCCATCCCTATATCCCCTGCCCTGCCCCATGGCTGATCCTGCATCCCCAGGATTATCCCCACAGCCCCTGCCTCCATGTCAGGGCTGAGCCTACAGGCTTCCCCGCCTTTCCCCCAAGATTCATGAGGCAGCAGTGTGCCCTTGTGGCCAAGAAGGCCAATGGGATCCTGGCCTGCATTAGGAGTGTTGCCAGCAGGTCGAGAGAGGGGATCTTGCCTTCTGCTCAGCTCTGGTGAGGCCGCACCTGGAGTACTGGGTGCAGTTCTGGGCTCCCCAGGACAAGAGGGACGTGGAGCTTCTAGACAGAGTCCAGCGTAGAGTGACAAAGATGATTAAGGGACTGGAGCATCTATCTTATGAGGAAAGACTAAGCGAGCTGGCCCTGTTTAGCCTGGAGAAGCCTGAGAGGAGATCTGATCAATACGTGTAAGTACCTGAGGGGTGAGTGTAGGGAGGATGGGGCCAAACTCCTCCAGTGGTGGCCAGTGACAGGACAAGGAGTAATAGGCACAAATTAAAACAAAGGAAGTTCCATGTCCATATGAGGAAGAACTACTGTGAGGGGTAGAGAGCCCTGGAACAGGCTGCCCAGAGAGGTTGTGGAATCTCCTTCTCTGGAGATCTTCCAAACCCACCTGGATGCCACCCTGTGCCACGTGCTCTAGGTGTCCCTGCTTGAGCCGGCGGTTGGACTAGAAGATCTCTAGAGGTCCCTTCCAACCTCAAGTGTTCTATGATTCTGTGATTTGGGCCTTTGGCCCCATCCTCCTCCCCCATTCCAAGCCCAGACCCACTGATCCAGCACCCTGCAGTTCTGGAGCCATGGCCTGCCCTGCCCCTTTGCTGGCTCCTGCATGCCAGAGCTGGCAGGGGCTGCTGGATCTGGGGCCAGCTGCACAGCTTGAACCTGCTGCATGTCCCCATGGGGCACCCCAGCGCCCTTGTGGCCAAGGGTGATGGGATAGGAGCCATGGCACTTAGTCACCCCAGGTACCATGTCTCTGATGTCCTCATGGAGAAGCCACCTAGATCCACCTAGACTGGAAAGGAGCATCCTGCCCATATCCCTGCCTTACTGCAGCTCTGGTTATCATCAGGCCCTAGCTAGCAGGATGCCTCTGGCTCTGCTTCAGTGCCAGCTACACAGCAGAAACATCTGTGAAACTATGTCTGTCCTACCAAAATAAAAGTAATTTTTGGTAGGGGGTGGGTTGAGATGCTAAGGAAAAGTCCCTCTCGTTTCCAGCACCGTGAGCTCACTGAGCAGGGCTGAGGAGCCTGAGAGCACCAGGCACACACTGGGGACTCTCCAGGGCATTTTCCTACGATACCACATTCCTAAGACACCTTCCAGCCTCATAGTCTGGGCTTTAGGAGCCCTTTAGGAGGGTGGATTTAAATCTTCCAAAACCTTCCACACCAGCCCCAAACATCACCAACGTTCAGAAATGGTTCCCTGCATCTTCATTGGTGGTATAAACCCCCATGGAAGGAGTTGAGACCAGCTCCTCCTCCCCAAACATGTGGATCAGACTTAAAGATGCTTCTTTAGGGATCAGCAGAAAACTGCATCACTTAATAAACTGTCCCAAATACACAGGCCTGCCATTTGCTTCACTTGCTGCTAAATCTTTTTAAATCTAAATCAAATTGTGTTTCAAGGTCATGTTTGAGCCAGGCAGAGACACATCACTCCAAGTGCCTTATCTCAGCATCCCACCATCTCTGCGCTACGTGCACTCAGAGTCCCCATGCAAACACACACATGTTCTGCAGCAAGCGCTAGCCAACGCGGGAGCTGCCACAGGGCTCAGCACAAGCACGTTTCTGCCACGCTGCTTCCTCCTCCTCGGGGCTAAAGCCTTGCTGGAGTCTCTAAGCGGGAGGATAAAACTGTCAAGTACTGGCTCCGCGCGCACATTCCTGCACAGACCTTGTTCGTCTCCTCCTCTCCTGGTCCTTTTGCTTTCGGGACGCCCTTGGAGGACACGTCCCTTGCTCAGAGCAAGGTGGCTGCGTCTCTGGCCAAGTGATCCCATCTCAAGCCAAGGGAGGAATACATTTTGCAAGGAAGAGGGAGGGCCGAGCACATGAAGGGGAACCAGCCTGGCATTCTGAAGGGGGATCCTGCAATTGGAAAGGAGTCGGGGCGGGGTTCAGCAGTTTCACTCTGCAGCAGGAGGGGAGGCCCAGCCTCCCTGCAAGCTGCCACAGGCGCAAGGATCTCTGGAACAGATTCCTTATGGGAGCTGCTGATACATTCAATGTTTCTCAACATAGGAGGGAAGCGGGGCAGCTCGTGAGGAGACAAAGTGTCCATGGAGCCCTAAGGCTGGTCCTGAAACCTCCACTTGGGAAGGCTCTGAAGGACCAAACCAGGCAATTTTGCAGGCAACAAAGGTGACATTTGAGAGATTTGCTACTACAGCTTAGCCTGATCCTCCTCCCTTAAAGGAGGAAAAAGATTTTCCCACAAAACAGGAGTTTTGTGGGAAAGAGTTCCCCTTTGGGACATTTTGGTGCAAGCCATGCACGTTTGCACTCCGGGGGAGCTCCCCCCCCACACACACACACACACATACACACAGACCTCCCTGCAATAAACTGACCTCAAAACAGCCCCCTCAGGGCGCTGTGGGCGGCAGCCCTGGGGTGCCACGGGGACGGCTCCAGAGTGCTCAGCCCCAGCTGTTGGCTGCCATTTCTGGATGTCCTCCCGCCGAGCACCGTTTTGCCTCCCAAAATCCGGGTGCGCTCGGGGCCGCAACCCCGGAGGGGAAGCGGAGGTTCCCTGGCCCCGGTTCAGGTTCTGTGGCCGCAGTCCCGTCCCGGCGGGAGGAGGAGCCGCCGCCAGCGGGGCCGGGCCGGAGGTGGGGGGAGCGGCGGGGAAGCTCAGGCGGCTCCGGGGCGCCGCCGCCGCACTCCCTGGGCACCCCCGCACCCCCCTCGCATCCCCAGGGCTCTCCTTGAGCACCCACCCCGCGTTCCCGGCGCACTCTCCGGACACTCTCGTGCACACCCGGTGCCCGCGCCATCCCTCCCACCGCATTCCTGGTGCACTCCCCGTGCCCTCCGCCCGCCACCCTGCATCCCGGTGCACTCTCCGTGCACTTTCCAGCACGCTCTCTGTCCACTCTGTGCATCTCCGCACGCACCCGCTGCATCCCCTGCGTACTTGCAGCCATGAACGGGTCGGCAAGCGGTGCGGGGGGCTGGCAGCCCGAGTCGGTGATCATCCCTCTGCTCTACCTGCTCATCTTCCTTGTGGGCACTGTGGGCAACTGCCTGGTCCTGGCTGTGCTGCTTCGCAATGGGCAGGTGAACAACACCACCAACCTCTTCATCCTCAACCTGGGGGTAGCCGACCTCTGCTTCATCCTCTTCTGCGTCCCCTTCCAAGCCACCATCTACACACTGGAGGGCTGGGTGTTTGGGCCCTTCCTCTGCAAGGCTGTCCACTTCTTCATCTTCCTCACCATGTATGCGAGCAGCTTCACCCTGGCCACCGTCTCCCTGGACAGGTAGGAAGCAGGGGGGGCTCTTTGCACTCTGCAGCTCTCCCTCTCTTCAAGGGAACAGACGAGGCCCCTGGGATTCCCCAGCTTGCTGGGATAGGGTGGGAGGGAGCAGGGCACCTCTTAGGAGCCATGAGGGAATGGGGAGCATTTCTTGAGGTCGCTTGTGCAAGGAAATACAAGTGACGAGCTCTGATACGGGGAACTGCTGCCAGGCTGGGAAGGGCTGTGCTGTCCCCCTGCAGGAGCTCGGATCCTGCTCCAAAGCAGTGGGATCGGGGCTACCCCTCAGGATTGGGTAGGAAACTAGAGAGATCCAGAGCTTTGCCCCTTCTCCATCCTGGCCACAGCAAGTGGCAGCCCTGGCTCACAGAGAGCTGTGGAGAGGCCGTGGTGGAGCAGGAGAACCACGAAAAGGAGAGGACACAGAGGTGGTTTAGAGGGGACAGCTCTTGTCCCCTCTCCCTGCTCATTAGTGGGAAGCTCATTTCTCTCAAGGCTGTGTCCCTGGTGGCAGTGACCACCCCAGGCGGGGCAGAGCAGTGAGCCTGGTTCTGGTGTCTACACTTGCCCCTGTGTCAGTTCTGCAAGGGCTGTCCCGGTACTGACACCCTCAAGAAAAGCCAGAAGCCCCTGGAGCTGCTCTGCAGCCACAGGAAGCGCAGGGGGCTTCGGAGCTGGCACAGTGCAAAGAGACCCCGTGGATGTCCCCTGAGGTGAGTTGGGGCAGCCCCAAGCAGAGCTGGCTCTGTACGGCCCCATCCTCAACCCCAGGAGCTGCCGAGGAAAGCATGTCACTAAAATACACCCGGACACTGATTCCCACTGTCACCTGTGGGAGCTGAACTAAAGATCAGGTGTGGAGCTGTGGTTTTACGAAGGGAACAGGACAGAAGTGGACCAGCCCTTGTCTTCTCCCTGGAACACAGATGGGAGCAGAGAGCAGCACTGACCTCAGGGGATGGGTCCCAAATCGCTGCCCCGGCCTTTGATCTCCCAGGTTACTTGAAGTCCCAGGCAATCACACATGCTGCATAGGGGGACCCTTAAACACAGAATTAGCCCAGGAGAAATAAAGTCCATCACTTTAGCCCTTCCTCGAGGCAGCTCTCCTCGAGGCAGCTCCTAGCACAGAGGTTCGTGCTGGGGCAGAGCTGCAGCTGCTTCTCTCCTCCTCCACGCAGGTATCTGGCCATACGCTATCCCCTGCACTCCCGTGAGCTGAGGACACCCAGGAACGCCCTCCTGGCCATTTGCTTCATCTGGGCTCTTTCCTTCATTTTCTCGGGCCCTTACCTCAGTTACTACCAGGAGTTTCAGGTGGCCAACCTGACCGTCTGCCACCCCATCTGGGAGATCTCCCGTCGCAAGGTCATGGACATCTGCACGTTTGTCTTCAGCTACATCATCCCTGTCCTGATCCTGATTCTCACGTACATGCGGACTATCCGCTACCTCTGGAGGTCTGTGGACCCTCTCCAAGACGTGTCGGAGTCCAAAAAAGCCAAGCGGAAGGTGACCAGGATGATCATCATTGTAGCTGTCCTGTTCTGCCTCTGTTGGTTGCCCCACCACCTGGTCATCCTTTGTGTCTGGTTTGGGTATTTCCCCCTCAATCATGTCACCTACGTGCTCCGCATCCTCTCCCATCTCATCTCCTATGCCAACTCCTGTGTGAACCCCATCGTCTATGCCCTGGTCTCCAAACACTTCCGCAAAGGCTTCAAGAAGATCTTCATCTGCCTTCTGCATAAGAAGGCAGCCAACAAGGTGCATGTTGTACAGGGGATGAACACGGTGAGCACGCTAGAGGCAGAGCTCACCGATGTGACCCACCTGAGCGAAACCCTGCCTGGCCAGGCCTCCTCACGCCGTAAGAGCCCGTCCCAGCCCTGGGTGGAGGCAGAGGCAGCAGGACAGCAGCAGAAAGCGCCCGGCTCCTTGCTCACCTTCAGCATTGCCTAGCAGAACTGCTTCCCCCTGCCCCTGGCTTTGCAGCATTCCCAAGCCTGGGCACGGACTACACTATGTTTAATGCATCAGTTTTCACCCTTTTCCCTTTCAAATGCTCCCAAACTGTTCAAGCAGTGCTACTTTCTGAGCACTCAGCTAAGTAAACTCCCGAGGATCCAAGTGCAGGATTTGCTTCCCCTGAACATTTGCTGAGAGATCAAAACCCTCGATCAATTTTCGGATGAAATCACCTGTTGCTACATATTGCTCTTGCCTTTCCACACAGCCAAGGTTCTGTGGAGGTCACTGCAGAGCTGCCAGGGGTGGAGGCCGTTTTCCAGGTGGGACGCAGGACAGAGCGGGGCTCCTTGGATGCAGCCAGCAGTAGGGGCTTGGGTCACACTGGCAGGGGATACAGGAAAGCCAGGGGAATCCATGGCCTTTGAGGGAGCCTCAATAAAGATGACATCCCCCTCCTGTGTCCGAGTGCTTTGGATATCCACAGCTTCCTTTTCCCTCCTGCTAGGGTTGAATCAATACCAGGGCCGGGGAGGGCGGTAGAAACTCAGATAATGGGCAATCGTGGAGGCAGCGGATGCGGGTTATGTCCGAGCACAACCACAGGGGTGGCAGCGAGGGACAGTTCCCCATCCCTGTGACCGCTTACCTGCGGCTGTGTCCTCATGTGAGGTGGTCCTAAATGTCATGCTACCCTCTGGCTGTCCTGTCACCCCGAGAAGTGCTTGCTGTCTGCCGCTCGTTTTTCCCCTGCTGAGTGTTATTCTAACTAGATCTCCCTCTCCTCACACAGAGGACCATAAATTGGCCCCTGCCTCCTATCAACAACAATTATATTTAGACTAGGCTTGCTCTCTCAGCATAAGTCCCAGAGAGTGAGTCTATAAACAGCACTATTACTTATATCGGCATCTATCTCTTCTGCAGGACCTCTTGCAGCTGGGGAAAACACTTAATCAGGCACAGCAGAACGGCCTCATCTCCAGCTTCCCGTCTTCATCCAGCTCCGCCTGGAGATGGACGAGGTCCCACAATGGTGGTTGCCACTCTGCCCGGTGATGGAGGCCTTGCTTGCTCTGCCCCTGGCCAAACCTGGGAGGCTCTGCTCACCCCTAGAGCAACCAGCCCCCAGAGGATGCAGAGACATCCACTTGTGACACCGCTCGAGCCCTGGTATCAGGTCCCCAACTCACCCCAGGCTCGTTGCCCCTTCACATCCGGCTGCAAGCACCAGTCCTGACCTGAGGGGACTGTCTTGTCCCCATGGGAAGTGTCAGGGAGTGGGCGCCAGCCCCCATTGTGCCCTGTGTGCAGGGCTAACCAAGGAGAGGTTATTGCTTCACAGCTCATCTGTTTATAGTGTTCAAAACAACATAAAAGTATCCAAATTGCAGGTCTGCGAGGCAGCCAGCAAGTGTAAATCCCTGCACTGGCCCCTGAAGGGGGGTTCAGAATCAGCACCTGGAGCCCATTCTGCACTGCCGCCAGAGCACCTCCTGCAGACACTGAGCCACCAAGGAGGCTTCTTGCCTGTCCCCCACCTCAAGCGAGCATCACCTTTGCTGCTGCCATCAGCTTCCCCATCTTCTCTCAGGGACACACGTGGATTTACTGTATCTCCTGGAATGACTCCTCGTGCCTTGATTTTTCCAAGATTTCACTGCAGCCACTTTCCTATAGAAAGGAGTGTGGAAGAAGCAGTGCCACAGAGACCTCTCCAAACCCAGCTCTCCATGTCAAACAAGCCCAGCTGGTGAGGGGCATCACGGAGGCACTTGGGCAAGGAAAACACACTTGGATGGGGCCGAGCAGGTTCAGGAACAAACCGCACAAGTGCCAGGGCACTGGAGCACCTCTGGGAAGAGCCTGACTGTACCTTCTGGGCACAGTGAGCCAGGAGCAGCCTTCCAGGAACCCTGGGGAAGGACCAAGATGCCCGGAGGAAAAAGAGGAGTAAGAAACATAGATGCAGGCAGCAAGTCTTACCACAGATCTGGGGTGTTTGCGCTGGGCTGCCCCTCGTCTTCCCCCTTCTCCTGCCGAGGCTCCTTCCGCACCAAGACAGAGGAAACAGACAGGGAGCAGGAGGTCGCTGATGGGAGACCAGCCAAAAATGTGGAGCCCTGTTTTTATAGCAAGGTGGGCAGGACATAGCTGCCAACACATCCCCAAAGCAAAGCAAGCTTGAAGCCAGCCCCTTGCACTGTCCCTTCTTTCCCCTCATTCCCCCTTCCTATCAGCCCAGTGCTACCTCCTTCAGGATCAACTCCCATCACCGGGAGCCTTGGAGAGCACAGGGTTTTGCTGCTAACACGGAAACATGGGGGGGAAAAGACCTTCCTCCAGGGAGGCAGAGCCTGAGAGTCTGCCCAACAGCACACACACAGTGGGACGCAGAGATGCAGTGCAGCCACACACCAACAATGCTACGTGTGGCCAGCTCTCCCCTCCATCTTTCTCTTTTAAACCTTACTGACAGGTCCAGTGGTGCAGTTAAAGTTTAATAGAAGCAGATGCACCTGAGAATGGAAAATAAATAGGCTAAATTCAGTTTCCATCAAGTCCAACTGCTCAGGGAGGAAAGGAATCACTTGACAGAAATGTTGAGCTCGGCAGAAAGCAGCTGCATGGTAGGTGGGAGCTTCATGCAGGCAGCATGGGGGGAAGGATGGAGAAGGGGGGGGACAGAGGCCAAGACCGAGACCTTTGAGGCTCCCAGTCCTGGTGATGGCAACCCTGGGGGTGGCAGGGACCCCACATCAAGGTCCCATCCTGGTGCCTGTGCCAGGCTGCTGGCCTCAGGCAACAGAAGTAAGAAAAAGGGGATTCTGGCCCCAAAACAGTGAAGGCTGGGGGGCAGACGCTTAGCGGACACGCTGGTCCCAACCGTGGCGGGGCTGGGGACCTGTTAGAGAGGAGCAAAGAGGAGGGTGTTAAAACACTGGGGGACCTGGGGCAGATGAGGGGGCATCTCCCCTCATTGCACCTCCCGGTCCAGGGCAAGGGGACAAGGCGCTCGCTTGTGCGCGTGGTGGGGAGTGAGTGCAGGCCCCAGTGTGCACTATGGTGGGACGCTGCCCAGACATTCCTTACCATAAAAAGCCAAGGAGCAGCTGGTGCCGTCCTTGAAGCGTTGGTGTCTGAAACACCTTCAGCGAGCCCAGGCAGCAAAATGGGGCCAGAGGGACGAGTGGATCCACCAGCCCAGGGTGGGCCTGGCTCCTGCCAACACCCATGCAGGAGCTGCACAGACAGGAGTGACAGAAGCCACCTCCTCTCCAGGGTGGTCACCACCTCCATCAGCACCATGGCCCCCTCCTCACTGTGCGGCAAATGTTGAAATGGGTCCTCACGACCCACCTCGTTCCCTCAAACAAGATTTGAGGGTAGAAAGGCACCAGGGTAGAAAGAAGAGGGTCCAGAGCATTTTGCACCATCTTCCCTCTCCAACTGCTTTTCCCCATCTCTGAGATGAGCTGGGCCAGAGCCTCTCTAGCCACAGACCAGCACAGCTTTCCTGGCAGGTTACAGTCAGCCCAGGCATGCAGATGGACCTTACATTGCTCAGGCTTTTCCCCTACCTTCTTTCTGGCTTATCCATTGCACATATGCACAACACTTCGAGCAGAAAGACTGTTTTCACTGACCTGAAGGAGCATTGTCAGCTGCTGTTGCATCAAATCTCTGGTCAGCCCAAGAGCCTCAAGGACAACACCAACCTTTGCTATAAAGCTCAGATGCTCCAGAAAGGTTGTAGGTGCTCTGCTAAGCTCCCCGCTTCCCTCCCCCTTCCTTGGGCTGTAACTGCTCTCGGAGAATCGCCTTGTGCTAGAATCAGCTGTAATAAAGTATATGTTTTATAGCCTCATCTTGAGGATGTCAACAAATTCCACACGCTCTTCTGGAGGGAGAAAAATCGGATCAGACTGCTGCTGCAGTGCAGACAGATCCATAAAGATGAAATCCAGCTCCTTCTGGACAATGTCAGCGTGTGTATCCAGTGCACTCAGTGCAGTATGTAACACAAGCCAGGAATGCTTTTGCTTATGCTTAAACATTCTGTCCAGAGCCTGCCAGCCTTTGAGAAGCTCTCAGAACTAGCAGAGAAAAGGAAAGGAAAACAGAACAAAACAAACAATCACAAAATCAGCAACAAAGCCAACTGCTAGAATAGGAGTCTTAGGTATCCTCTGCATCTGACATCAGAAAGGAGGAAGGGTCCCCACAGAGCACAGTGCTCAAACCAGGACTATGAGCCTGCATGACAAGCCAGACAAGTGAAGAACAGCCCTGCAGATGGGATAGATTTAAAGATCACAGTGGACCAGACCAGGGCTGAATCAGCCTGTCAAAAAGGATGCTTTTTTTTCAGCTGTTTTTTATGCCACTTTGTGGGTAGCATCCCAAATCACATCAAGGTCCAGGCTGAGGATCAGATGAGGGGACCAGAGTTGATGGGAGTACTTGTTGTCCCTACAGTTCTGATAGAAAAAAAGGGCAGGAACTACCTGGAAAACAGTTGCAGAGGCAGCCACACAGATGGGTGGCTGGCTCTGCCATTGCAGGACCTGTGTTTTCAACCTGGCTCTAACATCCAACTATTGCATGACACTGGGCAGGACATGCTACCTCTCTGCCCTTTGCCAGCTGGTCTGTCTTACTTACCAGGTACCAAAACTGCCTGGAACAAATCATTCCTAGGATATGCAACCCCAACCTTATGCGAGTTAAAGGCTCCACCTCTTAGCTCTGACTCACTCAGCAGAGAGAGCAACCTCTTCTGCTAGGAAAAGACAATATTGATGGATGCAGAAGAGCAGAAGAGTTAAAGTAGTTCTCTACCGTTCTGTCATCCTGTTCTCACCCTGTTTCACACCAAGGCTTGCCTTGTCTCCCTGCCCTCACCACCTCCTCATGCTGCTTGCAGTGCCCTGGGTAGTGGCACAATGGCCATTTCACTGCTGGGCTAATTAGACACCAATAAACATTTGTTCCTGGGAGCACAGGTGAATAATGGATTTGCTCCAAATTACAAAGTAGCAGCTATTGTGAATGCTTCCAGCTCTATGGAAACCCTCTATTTCAAGTGTTACTGTACACAAATAATGGAGAAGTCTCCACAATACAGCAAGCTGCAAGAGCTGGTGAGATGGGAACAGGAGGTGCCTGGCCAAAGACCACAGGAACATGCGAAGGCTCCAACAGTCTTAGCATGAAGATGGATGACTCCAGCTACAGTAGTCATGTCTGCTACTATCACTTCAGCACATGCCTTTGACTGATCTTGCCCCACAAGAGCAGCATTTGTTTCTCATGTGGTGCCCATGGGTTACAGGAACGGGATGGACTTGTACCACCACATTGTAACAATTAAGAAACCCCAGAATCAGTGTCTGGCCCCAACACTGAACTAAGTTTCCCCACTGTTACTCCTGATCCATCATTCTGGGGGATTCCACAAAACTGAGGTTCTCGTAATACACCAGGAAGGAAAGTGCTTGGAGCCTCCTTTTCTGAGGGGACTGTATTTATCTGGATCTACTTACTCACCCATCTTGATTATGTATCAAAGCATGAACACTTACAAGCAGGGCTGAAGCTGTGCAAATATAAGATCCCAATACACTGCTGCAATGGACATCTGGTGTCTTTGCTCAGGACCCATGGAAGAAGGTATGGACAGCCAGGAGAGCGTTTCCACATTTTTATAAATCTGATAAATACAAGTATAACACCCTGCCCACAACAATGGGACAGGGGAGAAGGAAAGGGAGTCCCAAAGGTTGCTGAGAAAATGCTGCCTCATACTTGGCAGCTAGAAGGTACAAGATAGCTGGATTTATGCTGATGTGTCAAAAAGCTTCTCAATCATCTCGCCCACCTGGTCGACCTGATATTTGATGTACTTCTCAGGGTTCTTGGTGAAGGGCACATTGCCATACCTGCAAATGAGACAACCCCTGAGTGACAGGCAGTAGGAATTGAGCAAGAGATACCCTCTGCCTCACATTCTCCACAGGGAGAAAAGCTGCTCCCTCTTATATCCTTCCTATGCCAGAGAAAACAGCTCCACTCCAGCACATCCCACTTGACCCTGACCCCTAGGGTATCTAGTAGTGAGCAACTGACCTAGTTGCAATTGGTCTCATGAGGTTTACACAAACACCTCAGGGTGGCTCAGAGCATTGTGCTAGCTAGAACACTCATTTTGTACTGAACGAGTATCAGGGTGACTGCAGATCCCCATATCACCCAGAGCTGTTGATATGTTCTAGCATGAGATACGAAGCTTCACAGAAGTGTTACAGCGCTGTCTGGCTGCTCTAGGCCCCAAAGAGCTCAGTGGATGTCAGAGATGATAATTTTGTAAAGGGTTGTCACCTGTTCAAGAAGGCACCATAGGTATCTTTCACAATTGTTTTCTGTGCCCATCGGATTTTGTCCCGTTGCTCCACATCTGGAATGGCCCAGGCCTTCTGGATCTTGCACAACTCCTCCAGGCCATCATTAAAACCCTGTTTAAAACAGAACACAATGACCATTCTCATATTCAAAGTCTCTCCACAGATCTGATGGACTTTCCCTCCACCACTGACCCTGTTGGACTGTACTAACCACCAAGGGGATGTTCTCCTGCCATTCAAGGGCTCCTTACCTTAAAGCGCTCCTTTATCATCTGTCTTTCTTTATCCTTTAGCTGCAACAAGAAGGGAAAGGATTTTTCTTAGTCTTCCAGAAATAAATTTCAAAGAAATTCACCATTTGCTCCCCAACTCCCTATCAAATCTAAAGTGATGCCTCCCTACCTATTTGGACCAAATTGCCTCTGCTAAAGCAGAGATAAGAGAAAGCTACACTGAGCAGCTCATCCTACATTCACTGGCTGGCTTTCATCTAAAGTAGGCTTAAAGAGAGTAATTTTCAGCCAGAACAGACATAAAAATAGACTTCTTTATGCTTTGGACCCTTTCTAAGGGAAGTGTTCAGGATTTTGCCAACGTAAAATAACAGCATTTGTTCAGGTAAAAAGATGAGAATGGAGGCAGAGATAAAGAGACTTGCATGAATCTGGGACAGGGGAGATTAGAAGCCAATGCTGCTCTCCATCTTGTCCCATCCACAGTATTTACTGGTAAGAGAAAGAGAAGATCTCTGAGGATTTCTAAATACAAGAAGGGAAATAATTCTGACCATTTCTATCATCTCAAAACCATCCCTGTCTATCTCCTCACCTTCACTCCTGGTTGAAATACAGGCAGGTTTCTCTCCATAATGTAATCTGTCACCTTCAACCAGCTACAATTGAAATGAGTTGGAAAAAAGGCAAAGAGAAGGGGTTACTCACCAGAACATCTGTGTCTCCACCCACAACCCAAAAGGCACTACAGACAACACACATTTACACCAGTCCACAGCAAAGGCTTTCGCACTTGCATTAATCATTTGGAAATCACCACACAGGCTGTTCTGTTTAGGCTCATCCCTCCCACCACTCCAGCAGCATTGGGCAAGGAGCTCTCAAATTGCAAAAAAGGAAAGGGAAGAACACACAATGCTACTCAACCTGCGCTGGTAAGTCTGGATCTGCTGTTCAATGAGCTCCCGGTAAGATCTCTCTGCTGTTTTCTGTGTCACAGCCACCAACTGGATCAGCTCAGACCTGAAAGAAAAACCAGAAAACCTGAGAACAGCTGGCTCTTGCACCTCCTCAAGGCCACTATGAAGGCTGGATATATTTCAAGACCTATCAAGAAAGATCTTTTGCTCTTGTGCCTCCTCAAGGCCACTATCAGGATGGCCATATTTCAAGCTCTATCAGAAAGATCTTCTGCACTGTTTACAATAAAGGGTACCTTGAAAAGTACAAGCAAGGAGAGAGGCTACTCCAAGCTAATTTCCAAAGCCATGCCCACCATCCTCCTGAGATCAAAAGATTCCCTGCAACCCAAGGCATCTCTGCTGCTTTTATCTTCTATCCCCATGTGAATGACGTAAGAATCTGGCTGGACTTCAGGGAAGTTTATCCAGATACTATGGAAGAATTGCTTGAAAAGGGGAAACTTAAGAGAAAAACTATAGCCTAACAGCAGTTTTGGCATTCCAGGGGCTTGCTTGGGGTGTTGCACAGTTGCCACTTCTAGGATGGTTGGTAGGCCCAGACTCCGCTCCTCCACGGTTCCCTAGGCTACGCAATCTGCCCTCCTTGCCGCTAAAAAGAGGAGTAACAGAGGGTGGAGCGGAGTGAAGACACCGCGGCCAAACTCCGTTGCACTCCCTGTGCTGGGCCGCTGATAAGACGCACAGTAGCTGTCCAATGGGAGATGTACGATAACATGTCCGGTGCTGAGCCAGCAAGAGTGGCAAATCACTCCTTTCAGATGAACTTTGCTTGAACTTTGCTCATTATAAGCTCATTATAATGTCAAAACACACCTCCATCCCAAAAGTTACCTGCTTCCAAGGTACAACCACTCCTCACTGAGCATGCGCTCTAGATTTTCAACTGACTGTACCTTTAAATGGAAATGAGAAACTTTTGCACCAATCAATAACAATGTTAAGTATTACTATAGTCACTCAAGCTCCACCTGAATGTAAAGAAAAGTATAAAAGGTGAACTAAGGAGGCGAAGGATGAGGAAGGAAGACTCCATCATAAATTTTGGATTAGTCGAGGCTGATCCCCCTTTCCTCTCCTCCGGCTGGGAGGCTGCTTGAGGAGACTAAGAAGCAAGGAGGGAAGATTCCATCATAACTCCTGGGTCAGTTGACGGGCTGATCCTCCTTTCCTCCCCTTGGGTTGGGATGCTGCCTGAGGAGACTCGAGACGGAGAGCCCTCTCCCATCTTCTGTGGTGAGCAGTGATTGCAGATTTGTACATCAGAGCTAGCTAAAAACCCCACGCTGTAGTATAGAATTTCCTGTACTGACATCTGAAACCTGCTTTGTTGCATTTGAATAAATCATGCTGTTCATGAACTCGACTACTTGTTTGAGGGGGAGATCGGACCTACAGTGGGCAGACCGTTCGTGAATTCAATACTGCCAGAGTCGAGCTTATTGTTGATCACACTATTTGGGAACTCGATTCACTCCTAGGAAGGCAATCGCACCTACGGTCGGCAGACTTCGTGAATCCAATATTGTCAGAGTGAGGCATATAGCTAACACAGTCTTTGATATCTCCTTCCCCCCCCCCCACCATGGCTTTCAAACTGCAACAGATACACACTTACTTCTCCAGAGATTTCAGGATGTAGTTGTAGTTGTTATGCAGAAAAATGGCACTCAAGGCTGGGTCTTCATAAACCTTGGATTTACTAAGAAGGTTAAGCTGCAAGTTCCCCAGCACTTTGCCTTAAACAGGAAACACATGACAGAAGATTTGCATGGAGTTCTGTCACTACTGGCAACCCAAACCCAGTGCCCTGCAGTACTATGGCACTCTAGCATCACCTTGAAGTCTGGTTGAACTGACAGCAAAGAAATGGCACATATTCCCAACTGCACATACACACAAAGTTACATTCATGGGTACTTAAAAAGCCAACAGATGTTGGGCTTGAAAGGTCCAACACAGACAATCAGACTCAGCCCACGTACAAGACAGACTCAGGTCTCCAAGGAGCCGAGAGATAAGAGCTCTGCAGCACAGGAAACTGCTGCTTTGTCCTGTCCCAAGTTTGCAGTCCAACCTTTTAACTCCATCCCTCCCATCAGATTCCAACTCAGACATGGCCAGTAAGAGACACAGCTCATTCTTCACCCAAGAACGTGCCAAGTGGAGAACAACAGATGGGCAGAAAGGAAAAGGTAGCACAGTACTCACAGATATAGGTGCTCAGTAGCCGTCTGCTGAACTCTGAACTGTAGCTACTAGCTGAAGAGCTGGTCTCTGAAAAGGAAAGAGTCTTACACCACTTAAAATGCCATGGAGAAGGGGAGTACATCTGTGGTCAGCCTGTCTTTATTCTAACAAGCCATTTCCTTGTTGCTATGGATTTAGTGCAGTGTCAATAGCCAAATTAGTTCCTTCCTTCAATGTTGACTGTCAGCAGATTATCCAGGGAAAGGGTGGAAAAGTTCTACACTTTATGATCCTTGTATCTGCATCAAGTGCTGGATACTCTGGCAGAAATCTCTCCTTTCCTTCATATGGCTCAGAGGACATCCCCTTGATCAGAAATTGAGCCATTAAACACCTCCTCCCCATCATTTTCTCCCACTTGAAAAGACTTTTGAAGCATTAGAAATTTGCGATTAGAAAACACATGAGCTGAAGCGGCTAGCTGCAGGCACACAACAGTAATTGAAACAAGCAGGAGGGCTCTGGAAAGTTTCAGCCATCCCTATGGTTGCTGATAGGGGCCTGCCTAGATCTGCACAAAGGACTGTGCCAGCACAGGAGCCTGCCCACGCAAGCAATGACTTCGGACTGGCACAGGTTCCTCTGTCTGTAAGTGAGAAATGGCTTCCTGCCCTTGAGAGCTTGTGACTTTGGGTCCCAGGTAACACGTACAGCAGATATCCCCTCCTCCCCAGCCAAGGAATTTAGCAGCTGGGCCTTGTTGGGGCGGACCCAGTTCATAAGCACTCCATGGGAAAGGCTGAGGCTCCTGCTGCTGGGAGCTGAGCATATGTAGCACAAGGTGTGATACAGAGAGGGTCTTCAGCCTCTTTCACTTCATGGGACATCCCTCATGGCCTGAAGGTGACAAGTTCTCCCTAATCTCTGCAGACCACTGGCAAGATTTACTTACTCTTTTTACTTCTCAATTATGTGTTGATTTATTTACCACTCGTACAGGATAAAGAACAACAACATACATCACCAGAGTCCATGGTAATATGAACAAGTACATATAGGTAAGTTTGCTTACCTCTGGGGTCTAAAGGAATATTGTATGTGTCCCCAAGAACTACAAAGATTAAGCCAGAGCAGAGAGAAAAGGGAGGGAGAAGAGAAGGAAATGCAAAGTGCAAAAAGACAGGTTAGAGACCACCATCCCTTCAAGAACAAAGCAGATATTAACACAGAGCAGCCAGACAGCCACACAGACGAGCAGGCAGGAGTCCCTCCAAGGCCACAGATGGAGCTGGAGATGACAGAAGAAAGGCCAAGTCTACAACCTTCTTTCCCTGCTAAAGGCATTCACATGTCATTGCTTATACAGAGTGAGATGCCTCAAGCCAAGTCAGTTGAAACCTGCTTTCAAGACAAGGGGAAGTCTCCCTTCACTTCACAGGGGCAGTCCAGCTGCTCCTTGAAGACATTCACCCTATACCTTTCTGGGAAGCTGATTCATTTGACCTAGTGACCAGAAACTGCCATTAGAATAGCACTCACAAGGGTAATTCACCATTTCAAAGCAGATGTCTTGGTCAGAAGTCTCTCCCCCTGAGTTCAGCTGATATAATCACCTCTGGTGATTATATATTAGGCCCTGCTGCTCCACAGGGACCACAGCGCTCAGTATTCAGTGCATAACTTGGAAGGAGATGTAATGCAACAAACAGCTTTGTCCCCTATCAGTGTCCTGTGCTGGAGCAGGCCTAACTTTTGGATCAAGCAACAGAGCTGTTTTTGCATGAGAAAACTCCACTGGCACAAAGCAAGGAGCATCTAGCACCAGATGGTCCCAAAGGCCAAACCACAGAAGGAAAGAGCAGGATTTACAATACTTGGACTTCGGGTTACCTCACGCATGGCTCTGAGGTACTATATGTCAGCTTAAGTTTCCAAATGAGTTATGATTATACCTCACACTTAACTAATTGAATAGACTACAAGGAGGCATTTCCCCACCTCAAGCTGTCTTTACTCAGCATGATCCCTCTATACTTGATGGGACAATTAGCCCCAATTAAAAAGAAAATAGCTTAACCACATCTCTGACATTTTGTTATATGACCAATATAAGAAGAAAACCTACTTTTAATCAGCCCTTATGACAGATGATCTCACTCCCACACTGAGAATGGACCAATCTCCCAGGACTGTTTTGAGGTTAAATAGCTGAGGTACCTCTCGATACTACAGTACACTTTAGCAAAAAACATCATTGAAAAAGTAGCTAATGGGAATATGACCAGCAGAGAAACACACTGCATCCCTTGGTGATCTCCAGGGAACCATCTACATGATCATGACAGATTGGAGGGCAAGATAAACCACAGGGCAAAGGACAGGAAGAGAACATGCTCATAGTGCATGTGGAAATTCGATTTTTTTTTTTTTTTTTAAAGGAAAGATGTTCAGACAATTTAGGGAAGGAAATGCATGCCTTAAGTTCCATGCATGTACCTTGAGATGCCAGCATGGCACCTGCTGTCTCCTGGAAATCCAATAACTGCTGGAGGAAGAGGATGGCCTGGAAGAGATGTGGAGAAGTTAACAGCAACTCGCACTGGGTCTCCTATGCTGTGCTAGGATCACATCCCACCATATCTAAAAGCCTTCAAGAAATACATGACAACAATCTTTTGAGCTGTTTGTTTTTTACTCACGGTCACCTAGCACTTAGCAAGGGTAACTAGCTATTGTCTTAGTGCAGGCCACTTAATCCCCCTTCCATTATCAATATACCTTAATTTAAAGCAAGAAATTCATCTACTACTCTTGTCAAAAGTAGCCTCTGAAGAAGAGATTTTAAAGAAGGGATAGTTCAAATCATTCTCACATACGTTGCTGGTAAGTTCATGAACAGTACCATCTTTTGGCATGTTATATTCCTTGTCTGGATCATTCTAAGAAGGAACAAAAAAAGACAGGGCAAATATGTAAGTAGGAAAAAAAAAGCATGTAAAATAAATGCTGCAAGTGAATGCAGGCTTATTTACACAGTATCCTCAGGGCCAGCATACACAGTGCCATCTCCTGGTGCTCAGAAACCACACCTCCCAAGGACTAGCTGCTCAGGACTACAGGGGCTTTGTTCTGCAGGTCACTGCCAGAAGTTCAGCCCACAGTATGGGCAGTGCATTCACTGCCCCCAGCCTTATGCTAAGGCAGTTTAAAGTGAGCCTAGCAATACTTTTGCATTCAGCAATATTCCTTTCCTTTCAAATAGGATTGAAGTCTCAGACATTGACTTAACGTCTGCAGAGACCTGGAAGTGTGTGTACACTTATTTGTAGTATGCCTGTTGGGGGTCTTAGGCAAAGGCCCTTGTTTAATTCTAGGCATATTTGAAAACAGGGGCACAAAGCAAGGATTTTCCTCCTGTATTACAAATTAGTATCCAGCAAGCACAGCTCTGCTTAAAGGTCAGATAAAACATGGTCTTGTTGAAAACAAGAAGCTGAACTAGGGGCCCTGCTCACAGAGAAAAAAAAAAACACGTCTTCCAAACCTGCTGGCTTTCCTAGAGAGAACAAGGGCAACCCTACCTTAATGTTGTCTGCAAACTCTTCCAATGCCTTTGCACCCGTAGTCTCCATTGAGGTGATCAGCCCTGGCAGCTTGTTCTTTGTGCCTGCTGCAGTTCCCTGGAACAGTGCCATAACAGATCAGAGAAAACGAATAATCAGTATCTGATTTTGGCACCTACCACCCACTCCAGTATTTCATTGTCATGCCAGAAGAAAGACTGCATTCATTGGCCAGCTAGGAAAGGAAAATACTGTTCCCCTTTGGCAGCACTTAATATAGGAGGACTGGTCTATGAGTCATGACCTTCAGCTGGAAGCAAGTGAAGAGAAACCTCACTAAACCTGGATGCTATAGTTTTTACGGGTAATAAACAATGTGGGAACTTGCTAGAATTCTCCTCAACACAGATGATCTTCAACGTATCAGCAAGCTTCATCTAAACTAAGCTTAACATTTTCAGAGATGAAACACCTTAGAGGGCATGGATACAGCAGAATAACCCAGACAGTCCATCAGCAGCTTGTCACTTCAACTGGAGAAAACTGCTGCTGAGGGATACAGGCTGGCCCAGCATCTCAGCACGTTGCATCTGTGTCACCCCCAGCCCATACTGGGAGACAGCATCAGCACAGCTACTGATAACCTAGACTTTCACTAAGCATTTCTGGCAGCCTGAGCCATAGGGCCCTCTCTAATTCCAGTACACTTACCTGCAAGACCTGATCAAATTCTGGCTTCATCTGCTTCAGATGCTTGAGGACAGGGAAGATGGTGAGCACAGCCGAATAGTCATGCCGTATGATGGCTTTCCGGGCTGCTGAGACAATGTTATCCCCCTCCATGATCAAGTTATCCAGCGACTCCTGCAATAAAGTCAGACTGTCAGAAAGCAGCAGTGTAAGCTTTGCTCAGGTAACATAATACAGCAACAGGAGACCTGTTAAAGATGCTGATTTAGCTGGCAGGTCATCAGTGGTACCCAGCATTGGAACATGAGAGACTCAGAGCAGTTTTTCTCCAGGGCCACTATCCCAGTTTATGAACAGTTTCTGTAGAATAACCCCAGCAGAAATGGTGCTCTTGGACGCCCAGAGTAGGCAGATGAAATCACATCCTCACAAGGAGGAAAGGAAAAATGATTTGCACAGATCCTTTACAAGAGTGGCCAAGATGAAAGGTGTAACTGACCTGGATGAGAGAATCAAAGGTCTTCTTCTGGTGGTGCTCTGGGACAATTTCTGTCAGGAGCTGGTATTCACTCTGGGCCAGTTTGACAAAGGCACTAACACAGTGGATGTACGCATCAATTTCGATGTCGAACACATCATCTCTCCCTGTGGGGGCAAGGCAGCTTTAAGAAACAGCCAAACTCACACTGAGCTTCCAGCAGTTCTGCTCACTCCAAGGCCTTGGTTTACCCAAGGAACACAAGTTTCTTCTGGAACAGGCACTACTGGTTTGGCACCCATTCTGGCATAAGATCATGAACTATTTTCTCACCAGGCCTGTCTCCTGGGTTTATACATGGAAAGCTGCACAAACCCCACAGGAGGCACAAAGTCATCAGCAGTTTGGCAAACGGGCACATCAGGACATCACCAGCAGTTTCCAGCATCATGAAAGAAGGCATGGTTGGAGTCTAGAAGGCATTTCTGGGACAAAGCTTAAATTTAATCACGGGCTTTATCAAAGAGTACTAAAATAGGGAAGTCTTGCGGTGAATTGTTCAATATCTATGGTTGTATTTTTAGAATTCCTTATCTCCATCTATCATGCAGATGAGCACTGCCACTTTGCATCAACTCTTCTGGGAAAATCCAGGCTGTCCTGAAAAGCAGGCAGGTGAACATTTAAATCCTGCAGAGCAGGCATATCGGCACCATTATGGATCTGCCACACAGCACTGCAGACAAATGTAAAAATTCCAGTCCTGGTTTCTGAGTATGTCAGACATCCACACTCTAGCAAAAAACTCACCTGGTAGGCATGAGAAATGCTGGAAAGATAAAAGGACACACACTAACTCATGCCAACCACTAGCTGGATGTGTCAGCAGGATGGACACAAAAGGACTCATATAGTTGTTATTCAGAGATCAGTAACAACCACTGCAGAGCAACAAAAATAGGCAGAGAGAGGTCCTTCTCTAAGCAATGGGCTGTGCTGCTTTCCTCCTCCCAGCAGGATCTGCAGCTTTTGATGGAGAAAGAACAAAATCTTTGCTATGCTTGCAGGCCCCTCAGGATGATCTTTCAAAAACTTATGGCCAACAGCTGACACACAAACATGTCTCAGGATCTTTAGAACACGCCCTACAGTGGAGAGGTCCATTACACATGATCCCAACCCATCTGCTTCACCTCAGAACCAAACAAGCCAGTAGATGCCTAAAGGAAAGAGCCCCTCAGCGTGGTGGCTGCCAGCCTTTGGTTTGACAAAGCTGGGGTCCCTGTCTGGGGACAAGGGGTGTGTGCGATTAGTAGGAGTGAATTCTATTGAGAAGAGCCAGAGGTTTATAGCCAGAGAAGGCCCATGCTTCAGGACTGCCCGTGTAGATGAATAGCCACTGGCTACTACTGTGAAACATGCTGAAAAGAAGGGATGTTAGCCAGCTTGTTATGAAGTGACAATGTGGTACTTACCAGTGGCTGGCCCATGCTTGTCGCTCAGGGTATCGGAAAGGTGTTTAACTCGTAAATCATGCTCATGACCTAGTGAGATGTCAGCCGGCACAAACAGAAGGCGCAATTTATCCAGGGTGGTTACAGCATGGATGCTCACACTGGCTGGAAGCCACTTCAAGCTTGGCTCATTTGGTCTGATGGAATTTTTTCTACATAATCCTGGGAACACTACCTAACCAAAGCCCTTTGTTGGGTTATGTAGCAGTTGCAACCTTTCAAAACCTGATGAAAAGTGTGAAGAAATCATTTTTGCCATGTCACAAATGTCCCTTGAAACTCTTGGCATAAGCTCTGAAGGAGAAAGCAGGTACCAGAAGTCTAATCTGTATCTGTGACTCTTACAGGCCAAACACAAAGCTCTTCTCCAGCTCAACACTACTGAATGATTGTCACCATCCAGGATTCAGTAGACTATGATATAGGCACTGAGGAGATCTATATCAAATGAAGATGTAGCAGGAGGCAAAGAGGTCTTACCAATGCTTTGAAGCCAGTGACCTCTATTTTTCCCTACCTGGTACAATCTTTCTGAGCAGAGGAGATCAGAATACAAGAGGAGATCCCGATTGTTTAGGTAGGCAATCAAACGGAAATGTACAGGCAGTGCCACATAAGGCTAGTTGTGGTCTGACACTTCTGCATCAGGTTTGGAAAGGTCACTTGGAAACTGAAGGTCTCAAAGACCAAGCAAAAGGAAAAAAAAGAACAAAAACACTAAAGGCAGATGTCGCCAGAGCAGAACAGAGCTTCCATTAGCCCAGGTGGCTGTGGTTGTTTTACTGCTTTAAGGCAAGATTCCGTTATTTGTGCTCGTGTGCAAATGCTTCAAAATTCAAACACTCAGTTCAGAGAAGTGATGTGGGCCTCCAGTGTCTCCCTGGTTCCCCAGGACTGCTCTATCTGATGCTGTCCACCGAGCACCGGGCTAATGGAAGCCCTACCTGGAAAAGCAAGGCTGATATACAGAGAAGCTCAAGGGTGAAGTAAGCTAGAGCTGTGATTACCTTCCATAGGAATGAGGTTAGAGGCCCCCTTTTTCCCATCTAGACCATGCTGAGAGTACTGTTTCAGAAGGTTCTGAGCCTTCCGGATCGTGCCTGTCACCAGAGCCAGAGAGAAGAAACAAGACCTAGAAAATGAGCGAAAGAAAACAAAACCAGAACACCAGCCCTCCACCAGCAACAGTCACCTGGCCCAGGGAGAGGACATTGGGCACTGATGAGCATGCTCAGTACAGCAATATGAGTCCCAAATGTATGTCCAAGTGTGCCAATGCAGTGGCATTTCCAGAATGTTTTCCTTCTTTGAGCAAGGGCATAAATTCCAATCAATGCTACAGATTCAGGGAGCATTTGGTGAGGCGATATGGCTGGGTGAGAAGATGTAACCAGAGAAGGAAAGCAACAAACATCCTTCCCTGCAATAGCTCTACTTAAGCGAGTATGATACATCCAAGCACACAAGGCCTAGTGCCTTCCCTGGGATGCAGAAGCAGGACTTTGTGCTATGCCCAGTCTTACTGCCAGCCACAAAACACTGCCTGCTCCCAGAGCTGCAATCCCAGCTGCTTGGTTAGATCTGCAGGAGATGTCCTTTCTGAGCAATATTTTCTGAGCATGCTCGATATAGATCCATCAGGAGCCCAATAGCCAAGACAAGGAATAACCTCTGGCTTTACAAAAAGCAATGAGAGGGTGATAACCTCAGGGCTCAAGAAAGCAATTTCAGCAGCAATTTCCATCATAGAAATAACAGATGGATTCTGCCCACCTGTGTCTAGCTCTCCACCCTACTCTAAATCACTTCTCTTCTAAGGAACTAGAAATCACTTAAAACCATGGGGAAAAAAAAGAAGACACTTGAGTTAAAAGAGTTTTACTTAAACAAAAGACAGAAGTGAACAAAAGCTGATGCTAGATATGCAGCTATGAAGCACAAAACAAAGCATTAACAGGACAACTGAAAAACAAGCACTGTTTCCATGTTAAATAAAGTTAGTGGTCATCCAAAAAGCTACAATGATCACAAGTATATGGAGACTTCCCACAGCAGAGCCTTGATGTTGCCTGTGCAACAGAGAAATGAAAGTTTGGGGAAGGTACGAGTTTGTATAAGAAACCCAGATGAAATAGAACAGGATTGAGCAAACAAAAAAAGGGTCTAAAATAAAAGTGATGCAGCCAAAATTAGGAAGTGTTTTGTTTAAAGGTAATAAAAGGTTAAAACATGCACAAATCCTGACTTCCACCATCAGCTATAGCACAGCCTGGAAGTGAGTGTGGTCTGTCCCAATGCTGGGGACTGCTGTCCTGAGGCAAAGTCTAAGTGCACACTGCAGAAGAGTGACCTGCTGTTGGGAAAGAACTTCATCCCATAAAGAGAAATATGACAGGGAGAAGAAAATATCAAGTCCCTCCAGGCCCTTAAGGCACATCCGTCTGGCAGGGAACTTTCCCCTCTATACCACAGCTGGGAAGGGGAAGGCTCATAACCAACTTTGAGAGCAATGCAACTTCTTTCAAGTTTCTTGATGCTTTTTACACTTCCACTTTACTCTTAGCTGCTTTCAGAGAAACCTTAAACACTAACCTCGACCTCTTGGCTACAACAGAACACCCCTCTAAGCCAAGCAACAGCCATGAGCAGGGCCACTGCAAGCTCTGCAGATGTGCTCTAAGCCCTTCGTTACTGCTGGCACCATAGCCTAGCTGATACACAGCAACTTGACCCACAGATTGCTCTATCAGGTTTCTTTCAATTTCCCATTTCTTTTAAGGATAAAAAAAAGTAAATCTGATTGAAAACCTGAAAAACAAGTAGATGGGACAACTGCTGCTTTTGTCAACAGGATCTCATTTCACGGGTACGCAGTGCATTTCTCCACAGCCTGCCCTGGCAGTTCTTCTCCAAATAGAGCTGCATTTCTTGTTCTCCAGAAAGACCTGCACTTCTTGTGCTGCATCGTATTTGCATAAGCAGTTACCTGCGTTTACACTGACACGCTCTAAGGGTTTCCAGGTATCACCTCAGTGCTGCTGTATCGCCGGTACTTAGCACTGTAATTAGGCTTTAATGGATTCCAGTGGAAACCAAACATCTTTGTTCTATGATGAGCTCACAAACCAAATGGGATGACATTTCAGCTACTAATGGAAACATCGCCTTCCAGCTCAGCAGTGATCAATACAGGAAGCGGGGACAGGCTCTCTGCTCTGCCATAGACTCCTCAGCCTTCCCTCAAGCAGCACTTCACTCTTTATTAAATTGGAGCAGTAAGTTAACAGTAAAAGGGCTCACATGCATCTTGGTAAGAGACAAAAAAATCTCCCGATGCTTTTGCTTCTGTAGCCCGATTGTTAAATAAACTTTTTTTTTTTTTTTTTGTTAAGGTTTTAAGGAATGTATGAGACAGTTTTCCAATTCTTTCTTCTCTTGTTTCTCTCCTCCACTAGGCAGCTTCCAAATTAAAAAGGACAATGTATCCTCTTCTCCTGAGCACTGACTGCAGGAGTCAGAATAAAACTAGCTGAAGCTCTCTGACTTTTCTGGCTTAAGCAGCCAGACTAGGTGCCCCTAATGGTTTCTTATGGCTTGATCCTTCACAAGCTCCTAGCAATTGAGCCAGTTTTTAGCTACATGCTGCTCTCAAGCCAACAGAAGAGCACAGGATCTACAGGCATCATGGAGAAAAGGAAATATTTTTTCCTTAATATTTTATGGACAGATGTTTGCAATAGAAGATTTTAGAATCTGAAAACACATGTACTTGCAGACAGATGGCTAACATTTCAAGCCAAAACTGAAGAAAAAAAGTCCACAGATTTCTCCATCAGTCCAGTTTGCCTTGGCAAATTTCAGTGAAAAGGAGACGACCTTGCTTTAAAAGCACTTACATCTCCAGTATTTGCAGATCTGCAACTGCATGTTGTAATAATGGGGGAAAACACAAGGTAAACCAACAGATGAAACAACAATGGAGACAAGGGTGTTCAGAAACAATACATGACTATGGAGCCTATTCCCTAGGATCCAACTTACTGCCTGGAGATTTCTGCCTTGTTGCCTTGTCCCCAGTAACTCACCTTCTCCTCCATTACTATTACCCTTGCACTTTGCTTTGTGGGTAAAAAAAACATTGCAGCACAGCAGATTTAGTTTGTTATTTATCCTTTGCAACAGGTGAAGTGTTTAATTCGGGCATGCACTGGGATATTCCTCCTTAAGGAAGGATAATTTCCTTCCTTTAAGGAAAAAAAAACTTCAACTTGTTGGAACCATGAGAAACCCCTTGTATAAAATACAGTTTTGGGGATAATTGATTTTAACTACTGAAGCAATAGCACAGAAAAAAAAAAAAGAAGTCTTTGTCCACATTTAAAGAAAGGTTAAAGATCAGGAGAATCAAATGCCACCAGATAAATATTGCTATGAAGAAGGCCACCATGCCAGTGTGCAGAAGTTTATACCTTCAACTTGGGAGTGTTCCTCAAAAGCTGATGCAACTGCAGGAAGAGCAATCTCCACTCAGAGACTGTTTTTTCCACCTACATTTCACCTCTCTTTTGAACAATTTAGTATTTGCAAGAGATGGCTGGTGTATGAAGTTTAACTGCTGCCATCCTTCAACAGCACCAGGATGGTTCTCTCTCCTTATTCACAGGAAATTGGAGATACATTAATCACTTTTCCTTGAGATTGACAATACCTCAATGGATCGTGAGAAATACATCTCCCTTCATATATTTTGAGTTCTGCAAGAGCATTCAGACTGTTCTGTGCCTGCTGTCACAAACTCAGAGCAAGCTGAGCGGAAAGAGGCTGAGATCTGTTAGTGAATCTAGAGCTGAGACACTACAATGAAAAATAATTCTGGATGTCCACATGCATCCATATTGGAAGAGCCATGTTCAGACAGAACATACGATTGTGCTTTCTAAACATGCGGGCTCCTTTCTGTGCTCTCTACGTGAACATCCAGGATCTGAAGTTCATTTGAAAAAAAAAAAAAAAGCCTTTTTAAAAAATAAAATAAAAATTACCCATGGAACTCTCTACCTCTGACTAACTTAGAGTTTCTATTTGCTGACCACTTCACAGCAGTCAAACTCCAAAGATCTTTTCAGTGTCAGGTAGTAACTGTGAACTGCAGACCAAATCCTATGCCAGAATTTGCTGCTTGCGTTTCCCATGACTCCAGTTAACTTGTGCCAAAAACTCTCAACTACAACAGATCCTCACCTGGCATTCTTCCCATTGAAAAAACTATGGAACCACAGAAAAATTTTACCTAGTGGAATCATCTTGTCAGGTAAGGGCCACTGTTGAGGAGCTCAGCACAAATGTCTGCTTCATGCTTTGCAGCAGCATTAAATATTGCTTTCTATCCATCTGCAGTTCACTAATTCTGCTTGGCAGGAGGATATTGCCCTCTATAGGCCTTCTAATACTGAGGGCAAATTCTGTGGCAAATAACCAACTCTCATACTCTAGAGGAAGGCTAAGTGTGGTGTAAGGTATCTCTTTACCAGGTAAGTCTCTAATGTCAGGGAAAAAAAAAAGAAATCTTTAAGACAAATTCACCACACTCAGGAATCATTTGATACATCAGCTCTCAGGAACAGCTCCAGGGCACAGCAGCAGTGGCACAGATTGACATAAAAAGCCCAGAGAAGCCAGCTCTGGATATCCCAGCCTTCCTCAGGCAAATCTTCCTTTCCAAATATCCCAGGCACACCCTCTGCTTTAGCAAGGAGGGCCCCCACAAAGCCTCTCTGTACACAGAAGTGAAGAGCAAGCACCAGGGCCAGGATACGCACACATAGACACACATTACCTGGGATGAGGACTGCATTCACATCAGGCGTATGAAAATAAACACAACACAATTAAAATGAATATTTCTTTTCCTCCCTCACACCTTCCCATCCATTCCCCATCTCCATCTGCATCTCAAGTCATATTTTTTCCCTGAATCTGGTAAAGTTATTTAGGCAACACAGGAAAAATACCGGGGAGGGAGGAGATACTTGCCAGGCAAGCCCCACATTTTTCTGACTTCTGTCACCATTACATGGGTGACAACCGGGAGCTGTGGCACATGGAGGGACAACATCACTGTGCTGCTGTGGGAGGTTAAGTGCCACCTTTTGCGGACTCTCCTCATGGTCACGCTTCCACTAGATAGCACGTTTCAGAGAATGAGTTTCAGGACAAATTCATCTCCGTCACTCCAGAAGAGGCAGCACACTGGAGTGACCAGCCTCACAGCTGCAGAGAAAGCAGCAAAACTCCACTATGAGGAAGGGTGTCACATTCCTATTTCTTTCAGAGATAGGCTGAGGCACAAGTTTTAATAACTTTTTAAACAACTTAAGAAACAACTTTCCAAAGTTTTATTAAGAATGGCTTTGTATATCATGTTCATAACCACCTAGTTTCCGTTTCAAGTCCAAATGAGTTCTTGGCTTTCTAGTACCGTAATAGTTTACTCTAAACTAGCATTTAAACTGGTGTGTTTTAACAGATCCACGTTTTCCATCTGCAGTGGCACAACCTATGTTCTGTGCTGCAAGGATCAAGCTGTTCCCATTGAGATGGGCCCAATCATATTAATTTTTTAGCCCTCACAGGTCTCTCTCTACTGATGCCCTTAACAGCCTCTTCTCTCCCTGGTCACAGGTGCTCTCCTCCTTTTACATCCGCACAGAAAACAGACATGACAACTTTGACAAATCAAGACAGAATGGGCCACAATCTCAGTGCTGAATCCAGTGCAGAGCAGAGGTGTTTTTCTCCAAATTCCTACTCCTACCCTGAAGGCACCTTCCAGACCTAAAGGCTGGCTCAGCAGTGAGAAGGCCTGTGCAGGTGTATTTGCTACCCAGACAAGATGATAAACAGCACAGTTGTCCCCTCCACTTTAGGGACTCACCTGGCCTCTTGATGGGCTTTTTGGTGGGGGTGTCCTTCCTTTTGTTCTGAATAGCAGGGGAGTAGGGGACTCCCGAGGAGGAGCTGTTCTTACGGAAATGATCTTTCAGACCCTTGATGGAGCGGTCCAACTGGATAGATCGGATTTGGAAGTAAACGGTCATGAAATCTAAGGAGACAAGGCAGAAGGAGGATTGTAAGCAAACAACAAACACTCTGTATAACAAAAAAAACCTTTTCTGAAACACACTGTGTCCCAAGAGGAACTTACCAGCATTGACATGGTGGTAAGACCCCCGTAAGTCTTTCTTCTGTTTTAGGCATCTGGGCCTCTTTGGAAAGGCAGCATCACTTTATGTTTGTATAGTGTTTGGGACAAGAGGACCTTTCCAGACCCAAATTGCTAATATCACTGCACTATGCAGTAAATAGACTTCCACAGAGTTCTGCAAACCCCAAATGCAACAGAAAGAAGCCAGAATACAAATAGATTAAATGGAAAGTACAACTTGGCACAGAAGAGACAAGCGTTTGTCACAACTGAGAAACTGGAGCAGACATGCTGACTAATATCTCAAAAGATCACAAAGTCTGAAGCAGAATCCAGACAACCACTAGGAATTCATCATTCCTAGAGAAAACCTTTCCTGTCCTGACACAGTGTTGATATGCCATCTTTTGAATTCAAAAATGACAAGTGCCTTGTTACATTTATCACACTCCTGAAGAGCTATGGTCTCTCTGTCCCACATGTAGCCACAAGTAATCCACTGCAGACCACCAAGAACCTTGGGGCAAGGCTGGACACCTTCTGCAAAGCCGTGATAGGGCTGAGGGAACCAGCAGGACACAGGTATCACCTACTTCTTTGTGCATGATGAGCAAAACTGATCTTTTCTTTTTTTTTCTCTCTCTCCTTACCAAAGACTAAACTCTTCAACACTGAACATCCACAGTTTAGACAGGCCCTATTTTCTTCTAGAACAGCCTTCTTTCCGTGCAGTGTTCACCAAGCCTTCCCACCACACACAAACTGCCTGCCACGACCAAGAATGGACTGGTTTTGGTGCTCATTTTCCGAAAGTAGAATAAAAAATTGCCTAACAAAATAAGATACATATATATATGCTGGAGTTGTCTCCTTGGATCATGAAAGAGAGTTCATATGCAACTCTTAAGAATGATTGCCATACTCAGTAAGCATACTAAACTCCACTCAGAAGTAAAATAAATTATTGACTTGGAGAATAATTCTAGTATTTGCATGTATGCAAGAGTACAAATTTCCTGTGATGAGTTCACAAAGTCGTTCATTCCAAAAGAAAGTCAAAAAAGGAATATAAAGCCAACTGCAACCCACAAGCAAAGTTGCACAGTGCCACAAACAACTCAACACTCCACTTTTGCTTTCAATTACTTGGGATAACCCATTAGAGAGTACTGGAGAGCTACAGAGAAGCAACACGCAAGGCTACCAACCTTGATTCCTGCCGTTTTCCACTAGCCAGCCAGAAATGCGGATGATATCGTGCAGGACACTTTCTGGGAGGTGCTCCAGAGACATCTCCTCCTGGGTCTCCATTTCATCGTCCCCACTGATGAGGTCCAGGATGAGGATGGGTGGGACTGGCTTTGTGTGTCGTGTCATCAGGCTGCGAAACTCCGATTCCAGGGACTCTTTCCCCCTCTCAAAGAGGGATTTCTGGCACAGAATAGCAGGATAGAAGACACACAGGGTTTCTGCCATCAGTCACCCAGGAGTCAAAACAATCACTCTGCAGTGTTCCTAACCACTGCAAAGAGCCACATGCTTCAAACTCCAACAACACTTGTAACTAAGAGATTTTTAAAGTGAATTAAGCACAAAAAATGCCTGAAAGTTGTTCAGACTTCAAGTAGGATTGAAACTGCTTCCCCAATCTGCTCAAGCAGTTAAAGGACTGACAAGAGCTACTCAGAGGGAAGTTCAATCAACTCCAACACATGCAAGATACGCTCTCAAAAGTCCTACTGGCACAAAACATGAAAAGAGCAAAATGCCACAAGCAGAAATGCTGCTGCATTCACAGCAAAAGCCCAAGCAACTGCTCCTTCAGCTGTGCCCAAACACCTCCTTTGCCAGGCAACAAGCCCATGAGCCACTTACAGCGGGACAGTGAGTTGCAGGGCAATGTTTGTCCCTCTCTCACCCTTTCCAGGTTTCAAACCCAGGACCTACCACACGATTCAACTCTGGGCTGTCTGGATTGTTGTCCTGGAAGTATTCCACTGCCTTCTGGATTTTGTCCATGCAATTCAAATACTCCTCTAGCCTTCCAGTGGGACTAAGAAAAAAAACAAAATAAAGAAATCAAAATGACTACAGTGATCCAAGGAGAGAAGGAAGAAGATAAAGATATCAATAAAGGACCAGAAAAGACTCTGGATGGACACAGAAGGGAAAACTTCAATTCCCTTTTCTCCTGCTAGGAGATAACAGGATTCCTTTCACCTCCACTCAGTGCCACAACAGAAAACCCAACTCCTGCCGCAAGGGCAGGAGTACTGGTCACTCAGCAGCCCACAGCTCTCAGCCTTATCTTCCTCTCCCAGCCAGACCCTAACAGGAAGCTAAATGAAGCTGCACACCCCATCCCAGAGAAAGGACCATCACAACACGCTACCAGAGATGGAGAACATCTCAATTTATCCTATATGTGGTGACAACACTGACAGGGCATGAAGAATCTTTGTAAAAAGGTCCTCAGAAAAGTGCTGAAGGTCTAGTCAATAAGTTTCCTAGGAGATAGGTGTTGGGAATGAGGGCAGAAGAGATACAAGGAACACCAAGATAAATGTAGGGTGTTGGTTCTGAGCTCTGTCCCAAAAATGGGCTGAAGTTCTCCTATAAGATCTAGCTGCTCAATTCACCCTTCTTTTATGATCTTCTCTGTGTCCTTAGCCACATGGTAGTAACTGATGACATGATCCAAGCAGGACAGGGTCTTCTCCACATTCTCCTGCAGGCGCTGCAAGTTCTCTGTCTGTTTATGGACAGGGATGATCGAGTTCTCCAACTTCATCAAACGACTTTCAAAGGAGGACAGGATAGAAACCTACTTGCCAAGAGAGAAAGAGAATTGAGGACATTCTTCCACATGGATCCACACAGTAAGTTAACACCAAGAGCAGGACAGCCAGGGACTTTCAGGTCCCAGCTGGTCTTTTTGTTCTTTTACTCATTTGATATGGCTCCTTCAGCTGGCTGTTAAACCCCTTCTACATCCAAATTTCCATTAATACTTAGAACACAGATCATCTGCTGTTGAGATGATCAATCAAGATCAATCCTGAATTAATTGTTGGGAAAGGAGGCAAATAACATACCAAGACAGTACAAAGAACAACAAAGTTTTATTTGAGAGTAGAAAACAGATCCACAGGAACTGCTTGGATGTACCTTAAATAACAAGGGCAGAAAAAGCAGAACCTAGCATCCACTTTGCTCCACAAACCCAAAACATGGGGGGGGGGGGGGGAGAAAAAACACACACACACACACACACACACACACACACACACAGGAATGACCGCTCTGACCATCTCTTGCATCACTAACACTTGTTTTTTTAACAGATACTGTGATAGCACTTCTGAAGGATGGAAAACCTCAGTAGACATCTCGGCACCCAACTGATTGTCACCTATTCTGTTCAAGAATACTGCGTTTTCCAAACTTCTCAGGTGGTGCCTCTATGACTTCCCTCAATTGCTGAGCTCAAAACTGGACACAGATTGCTAGCTGAGGGCTCACTAGCACTAATGAGAGCAAAATAATTACTTTCTACCTCTTATACAAAACACTCCTAAAATAAACTCCAAACAAAACCTGCCTATATGAAGCAACAACATGATGCTGTTGCATAATCCAATTTGGGGTCTATTAATACCTCTTCCCACAAGGGAAGACAACTCGTAAAGGACAAGACCAAGAGCTCATTTGAGCCCAGCTCATCTCAGGAGAGAAGTTTAAGACTGAAACATTCACCAACAATCTCCTTTGCCCCACTTGCTAAGGCTAAAACAACTGCTGAGTGATGTCTTCCTGCATGCATCTCTGATGTGCACACCGAGAACCTGGAAAAGGATCCTCCTAAAATAGAGCAGCTCCAGGCCTAACTTTTGGGCTGAACTTCAAAATTCTCCTTACCATGTTTTTTGTGAGCTGGTCACTTTTCTCAAGGCTCTCTTTGATGAAGGACAGAGTTTCTTCTTCCTATTAGGAAGAAAAAAAAGTACTCTTCAATTCTGAACATTGACGGTTTAACAGACACAAGATGAGGACCAAACTGCATGTCTGGGTTTTTATAATTCCTGTTAAACACCACAGCAAACAATGACTGACTTGATAGTAAGACCAGGTTTTAACATGACACCTCTTAACAGAAAGCAGGATAATTAATACAAGGTGAGAGACCTATTACAAGAGAAAGAAGGGTTTTAAGGATTACACATTTCACATTTTTCTCCAACACCTTAGCAAGCCCCAGCACCCCAAAACCTTAACAGCACACTTTGCAGTTAAAGCACAGAGCATAACATTAACATTTTGGAGACAGAGGTGTCCTGATTCAGGCCACACCTTTCCCTGAGTGCTCTATCGGGGTATTTTGCAGGCACCACATTTCAGAGGCCTTGTGAGCCCAAAGCAAAGCAATGGCCACAGGCAAGTTTCAAGCCACCAAGGCCCAGTGAAGGGGGCTACGTGGATACTGGCCCCCTCAAAGGCAGAGGGCCACGGGAAAGACGAGGTCCTGGTCAGGAGCAGAAGCTCCGAGTCCCTCGGGCCCTGGGAGACCCCGCAGGCCCCATCATCGGGGGGAACCCGGGTCTCCCTGTCAGGCGACAAGCATGGACTCAGCCCGGCAACCCCAGCAGCGGCTCCCCGGCACAGGCTCACCTGTTTGAGCTTGTCCTCGATCTCCCTCCGCCGCGCCGACACCTCTTCGGTAGGGATCATGGTAGCGCGAACCGCCCTCCGTTCACAACCACCACAATCACCCCCTTCCGCCGCCCGTCACCGACTCAGCACCATCTTGGGACCGGCAAGGCGTATCGCGCATGCGCATCAGCGCCGCCCGCCATCTGGAGTGTGGCCTGTACGTAACGGGGTCGGAAAGGGCAGGGCAGGCGAGGCGCATGCGCAATTGGCCCAGTAGGTGTGGACATTACGCGTGCGCGCCGCCTGGCAGCCATATTGGGAGTGGTGTGGGTGTCTCCCGAGTGCGCCCTTCCCCCGCCACTCTGCGTGGGAAGTGGGCCTGGCTCCCGGGATCGCCATTGCTCCTAGTGAGGTAGTCCAGGCCCTTTGACCCACACGCGTGGGACGGGGCTGTTCCCACACCCATTTGGCAACAACCACCAGGGATGAGAGGAAGCACAGGCCACCCTTCTCACTCTGCCATGAGTGTTGGTCCAAACTTACCAGGCAGCCCCTCTTCTCCTGGCTCCATTCCGTGCTCCACCCTCTGGGCCCTCATGGCTGCAGTCCACACTCGGGAGTCACTGAGGATGAGCCCAGGGCTGCCGCACATCCTCCAGCACCAATGTTCTCCCCCACGGACAAACCTGGGAAGGCTCTGGGGACCTCGGCACTGTACTCCTTCTGTTACAAATTAAACATACACTTCCCGTAAGAAGCAGGGACAATCAGCTCGGAAGCACCGCAGGGTCCGACTGTGGTGGGATGTGCGTGCAACACACAAATTTGTGTCTTTACAAATAAGGGAGTTACCCCACAAGGCCGATGAGCAGGACAAAGGAATATATGCAGAGTGGGGGGAGAAATGGAGTGTGGGAGAGAGTGGGACAAAAAGCATATGCCAAGAGTTGGGTGCCTTTACAAAGCAGGGAATTGCTGCCCATTCTTTGGCAAGGGGGACAAAGGAGTCAGCTGAGCTCAGGTGAGAACAGGAGGAAGTAGGCAGGAAATTTAGTAGAGGCGGGCTGGGAAGGCTGTAATTTCTGAGTGCCTTGGCCAATGGGGAAAAGAATAGGGCGTACCTCGGTGGGGAAATTAGGATAAAAGGGGCTGTGTCTTCCAGCAATTTGAGAGACCCCATAGGGGTATGCTCGGTGGACTCTCCCTTTATTTGGGTAAAGTTTTAGAACCTCTGTCTCCTTTTTGGACATTCAGTTCTTGACAGCAAGATTTTCCGCACACGTGTAACCCTCTGTGGAGCCAGAGGGAGACGGGGGCATTGAGGATGGGGACGCAGGTTAGCTCCAGCTGTGGAGAGCAGCCAGAGCTGAAAGGAAATCCCTCCTTTGTCAAGGCTAGGGAAGGATACGGCACACGTGCTGGTCTCTCTTCAAGTGCCATCTCCTCCTCTGGGCTTGGATGCCAAAGGTGTGGGGAAACGATGGCCTTGACAATCCAGTTATAGAGTTTTATATATTCTGCAAAGCCAGTAAAAAGGCTCTGTTTACCTGCCATGGGATAACCTTCCCCTCGGAACGGAGCAGAGGCTCTGGATTAGCCATGTGAAGCCGTGTCCTGCTGGCTGTTTCCCTCCTTCCCTTTGCAGGGCAGCATGATGCCCACTGTCATTGCCCCAGTGCTACTAAGCCCCTTTCTCACCTGTGTGCTGCGGTGCCCACGTGCACTCACTTCACTCTGGAGCGGAGCAGACACTGTCCACTGCATCCCACGTCCTTTGCGGAGAGGAAACTGGGAAGCAGGGATGGGGTTGGGGTAAAAATACTGCAGTGTTAACACACAGGCACAAAGCAAACTACATCTGGCACCTTCAGACTGCAAAACATCCCCCAGCTTAATGCGTTTCCACAGCCCTACAGGGCCAGTGCCACTAGCGCCGCCTCCTCCGCGCGCTGCCCTGCCGCCATCCCGGCCTCCCTTCCCGCCCACGCCTTCCCCCCAGCTGTGCCGCGGGAGGGAGCGCGTTCCCGCCACAGCCGCCCGCTCTCGTGCCGTGACTCAGCACCAGGAAGGCTGAGTCGCCCTGTCCTTTCCATGTGGATGGAGGGGAGTGAAAAAGCCCCTTTCCTCCCTGGGAGGAGGGATTTTCAAACCAGGCATCCAGACTCTGTGCCCAGGTTCTCATTGCACTAACAAATCCATTCGCTGCATGCTCGCCTGGAGTCTCTGGAAGCATCCAAATATGCCAAAAATGTCTTTTCTGTCAAACCTTGGCCAAATTCTGACAGGTTTGATGATCAGGTAGCCCCTGAAGCAAGGAGTTGTCTCACCCTGCCTTGTGGTCAAATACTCTTCCCCCCAGGATGCATTTCTATTTAAAAATGGCCATTTATTGCAAAATAACAATTACGTCTGCCCCCCTCTCCTGCAACCAGGGTTAATGCAGATCCTGGGCACAGCATAAAATTACCCAACTTTCCTTTGGGGCTGAAGGGCTGCAGCAGGTGGAGAGGAGCCCCCACAGGGTGACCCACCCGCAGGATGCGTGGGAACAGGGTCTCTAGTGGCACTGCCACCATGACAAGGCGCCAGCCTCACCGCACTCTGTGGGGGCAGCCACATTGCAAAAGCGATTAATCTTAAGCCACGATAATCTTTAGCTAGGAAAACCAGCTGGCTGAGAAGCCCCCAACTTTCCCTGCAGGATGGGGTTAAAGTGAGAGTGTCTGAAAGGGTGAATGAGGGGGCCTGAAGGCAACATGACCCCAGCACGAATGCACGGGGTGCACCAGGGCACATGCTGCCTGAATTTGAAGGAATAAGAAGGGAGCTGGATGCACTGAATGACTTTGGTCCCCCCAGCTTCGCTTTGATCCTAAGCTGGGTCCAGAGCATCCCAATAAGCCTCAGAAGCCCTGAGTGCTCCCCCAAACCCAACCCCTCATGGCACAGACATTGGCATTTGGGCTCCTGCAGCCTCCCTGTCCAGCCCCACCTTGCCCAGCAGGAATGGGGACAAGACCCCAGCTGGGACTGTGCTAGTGTCACTGCTTGAGGGGGACAGATGTGGCGCGGCCACTTCTGCCCTTAGCACCTGAGCAGGATCCCTCGCTGCAGGACAGGGGTTTCACAGAGGTCAGCCCCAAGCACTAGTCTCAAATCCCCATCTCCGTCACAGACCCAAGCTGTGCTCTTTCTCCCTGTGTTATTTGCAGAGGGAATTAAGGTCCCGCTGGGAAAACCTCCCCTGCACTCGGTTAACTGCCTGCAGAGCTGGCTCTAAAGTGCTTTCTGTAAATGAACGATGAGGATTAGCAAGGTTCCCCTTGCCACCACATACACAGCACTCCGCCCGAGCAGGGGATGCAGCAGAAGGGGATGGATTTAGGTGCCCCCACCAGACCTCTTTGATGACCGATGCACCAGTGCATCCTGGGGATGAGGCGCACGTGGCTGAGCCCTTTGGCTCCACTCCAGATGCAGGGAGAGGAGTTCCAGGATGGGGGGGGACCATGGAGCTGCTGCTGGGGAACACAGCATGGTGACCTTTGGGTGTTTGCACATTCCTGTGGCCTAACATGTCCCGTAAGCAAGAGTCGCCTGAGCAGAGCATTCCCTCCCGCAGGCATGGCCCCTGCTGCCGCTCTGCCCACAGAACCAGCAGCCAGTCTCACATCCCTCCCTGCAGCGACAGGGGCCAGTCCCCAACAGGAACCCCCCAGAAAAGCCAGGATGTCAGTGTTTAGGCTCCTGTACAGCCTTGAGGGGCCACCCACACCTGCTGCTCTTGCCCTCAGACCGGCTGTTGGTGCAAGCGGCTTTTGCTTCACCGTGCTGGGGCTGATCCCCAACTGTGCAGGATTTTCACGTCCAAGAGACTTGCAGCCCTGAGATCCAGGTGGGATCAGCCACAGAATCACCCTATTCCCCCCAGTGCCATCCCTGCTGCTGGCCCTGCCCTGGGGGAGAACCCAAAGGAGAGCTGGGTCCCAGGGGCCTCAGGCCCTGGAATCAAGTAGCAAAGGGGGCGCTTGCTTTGAGTTCGTAAAGTGAGTTTCTACCCATGTGCAAATCAGGAAAAAGAAACAGAAGGAAGCAAGATATCCCTGATACCCCCGACCTGGAGCAAGTCACCTCAAAACCCATATTTTTAAAGACCTCTGGACACTGGCGGTTCCCCTGCAGATGTGCCAGGTTTTGCCCTTGGTGCAACACAGCTTCCCAAGGAGCAGACAGCAACTCTGTGACTCCTCTGGCAGCCCGATCCCACAGACACACACGTTGGGGACAGCCCCGTGTCACCCCTCACCCATGCGCCCTCATTCCCCGGGATGCCTGCAGTGAGCAGAGGCGAAGAAAAGGAGGAGGAGGATGCTCGGGTGGAGGAGGATGCAGGGTAGACAGGGCATTCCTGGCAGTGCTGCGTGACACCGGTCCCGTCAGAGTGTTGCTGGCAGCGCCGCTCCCCCATGCAGGACAAGCCCTGACCTGCCGGCACATTGTGCTGAGGACAACAAGCGTGCGCCCTGTGGATACGGGTGAGGAGGCTCCGTGGCACCCACGTGTGCATGACCCGAAAACACAGGGTGCACTTGAGCAGCCCCGGTCACAGCAGGAGGGTGGAAAGTCCCTCTGGGGCCAGATAAACTGGCTCTGGGCCATGTCCAACCACATCCAAGCACCTCCTTGCCAGCCTCAGTGCCCCATGGAGCTGTTGCATCGCTCACCCATCCCAAGTGAGCGCGGTAGTGAGCGGTGTGAGGTCTCAGCCCAGGCTACAGAAAGATTTTGCCCCCACGCAGGTTTCCAAGCCCCCTTCCCCAAGGTGGCACTGGACTGGGCTCCTGGTGCAGGATGATGCCGACAGGCAGTTCCTGGCCTGGCCCTCGGCTCCTGCACAAATCCCACAGGACAGTGCCCATGGGATATGGCACCGGCAGACGTCTCCTCCGCGAGCCTTTGGATGGAGCCACTTTGGATGGAGCCACTTTGGATGGGAAGTGCTGGGTGCCCGTTCCACACCCTGGCTTTTCCTGAACTTCAGAGGTTCCTTCATTACTATGCAGAGCGAGTCCCAGCCCATCCCATCCCATTACATCCCTCCTCTATCCCATCTCCCCCATGTCAGACTGGGGTGTTAAAACAGGCTGATTTTTTCCCAATGAGAAAAGAAGGGGGGAGGGGCCAGAGAGAAAAAAAATAATCTGGGGGCAGAAAGGGAGGGAAAACAGGAGCCACAACCTCCTCCACCCGCACAGCCCCAAGCCCAGGCAGGGGAGACAAAAGG
Organism: Nothocercus julius; assembly: GCA_013398735.1. Classification (NCBI taxonomy): domain Eukaryota; kingdom Metazoa; phylum Chordata; class Aves; order Tinamiformes; family Tinamidae; genus Nothocercus; species Nothocercus julius. The sequence continues at coordinate 2,716,067 of VZSV01000112.1, read as the reverse complement.
CATCACAATTTGCATTTCCAAACAGAGCTGAAATCTTGGAGCTGTTGATTCTGGGCGTTGATTTTCAATATTTAGGATGATTAGCAAGTGAAAGCAGGCGGTTGCCAGCATGGCCCTGTGCCAGACCCACACTCAATGGAGGAGAGAGACAAGGCGAGAAGAGGAGAGAAAAGAAGGGCTCCTGTGTATATTTTCCCCCCCCCCCCGCGAGCAGGAGATTGGCTTGAGGTGTCACTGTTTGCACATCAGGGAGGGATGATGGACGAAGCCTTGGCTGGGAGAAATAGGAGAAATAAAGGATAATTGTCAAGTGCTCCATAACAGCAACAAGCACTGCAAGTGGCTGGAGCCAGGGTGGGTTTGGGGTCTGGTTGGTCCCCTGGTTTGGGACCACTGCCCAGCAGGGGCAGGGGAGCTGGGGAAACTGCATGAAGCATCTGTCCCCAAAGGCACTTGTCTGCCCACTGCTTCCACCACCTGCCTGGGTGCATCTACGCTCTGCGAGCCCTTGTGAATGGCCTGGGATGGGACCCTGGGAAGTGGCCTTGGTGCCAAGCCATCCGTACCGGACTCTGGAGTCCCAGCCCTCTCCTGTTGCAAATCCCTGCTCTGCACTCCATAATCCATCTAGTGGATTATAGCAGGAGGGGAAAATCCCCAGGGAAACCTTCAGGAGCAGCCATGAATCCCCCTGGCACCATCCCTACCTCCCTCTGCCCAGCATTGGCCAAGGGCTCTGAGCCTGGGACACAAGGAGCAGCAACGTAAGGAAACCCAAGGAGACCCCCTTGTGGCTCCTGCCTCGACCAGCGGTGCCAACAGCACCAGGAAGGCAGCACCAGGTGTCCTGGCGCAGGGTCAGCCCCAGGCGCCCATCCTGGTGCCGTCAGCAAGTCCAGACACGCTGGGGCCGCCACCTCCCTGCTGTCCTTCCCGCATACTCACAGTCTCCCTGCACCTTCCCTGCTGCAAAGGGGGGGGGAGGGGGAAGGAAATCCCCAATCCCTCATTAAAAACAAAATTCCCTTCCAAGTTTGTTTTGTTGCTTTCCAAAGCTGGACAAAACAAGGTTGCTTTGGCCTCGCCTGGTGCCTCCTTTAGGTTCACCCCCACCCCCCCTTTTTTTTTTCCCCCTTTAAAAACCTTGCCTGGCTACAGCAGGGTGGAATTTCTTTTTTTCCTCTTTTTTCCCCCAGCACTGTTGTTTTTTGTCCTGCCCAGGGCAGGGAGGATGCTCTGTGCTCTCCTTCTCCAACAGCAGCTATGCTGCTGTGCCCAGCAAACCAAAGATTAGGAAAACAGAAGACCAGGAGGCTGCCAACTTCCCAATACTTTGCAGCAATCACCATTAATGGGTAAAAATCCAGGCAAGATCCCCCATATCTGAAACAGGGAACCAAGAGGAGGAACAGCCAGTGCTGACTTTACCAATTGCTTTCTAAGCATGTGGGTCTGGTGTCTCTAAACCACCTGCAAAAGCACACTTGGGGCAGCCCTACCTGGTACAGGTGGCTATGCACCCATCCTCCCAGCACCAAGGCAAGCAGAAGCTTGCAGCCATGCAGCTCTTCTTTTGGGCTGAAAGAAGCCAGATTGAGGGCAGCTGGGAGCCATTGGGTACTGCTGGCACAGCCAGGTGCTGCGGCACCAGATGATGGGGCAGCAGCTTGGAGAACATTGAGCCACGTGTTTAACGGTCTGCTTCCGGATGTCAATTGCTGCCAACTTGTCCCACGATTGCTGGGAGCAACATCCAGCCACAGGATATGGGGAGATACCCCTGGCTTCGACTCTAGCTCTGAGCCCAGCACTCGTATGTTGTCCGTCTGCATCCTCCATCCCTCCTCCCCAAACTTCTGTCCTGAGGTCCCGGGTGCTCCTGCTACTAAGCAGAGCAGTTGTTTGTGCCTCAGTTTCCCCACTGGGGGAATAGCTAGGGCCATCCCAGAGCAGGGATGAGCCCCCATGCTGCTCCCTCTGCTGCCTAAGAATTGGGGATTTGGATGCACAAGTAGGTGTGTGATGGAGAGATGTCGGCTGCCTCCTTAAGAGAGGTTTGGACAGGGCCAATCTGTGCCGGAGGGAACGGAGGGAAACAAGGAGGCAAATACCCTCCTTTTTCATTTTTTTTTTTTTTTTTAGTTTGTAAATAACTTCCAATGAAAAAAGGGTTAAATTGCACATGTATCTTTGCAGTTCTTCAGCATCAGTGTGGAGGACACATTGAAAAATGAGAAAATGCAGAGGCATCATGGAGGGTTTCAGCTGCTGCAGAGCTGAGCTGTGGGGCTGGAAAAACAAGGGGCTGGTAGAAATCACTCCCTGCCCCTATATGTAGCACCAGGAGGTGGATGACAGAGTGATGGGGACTTGATGTCCCAGCCCTCCCCATGCTGTGCTGGCAGATCCCGGACTTGTGATCCCTCTGCCAGCAAGGAACCCCCCCTTGCAAAGCTCTCTGTTTGCGACCTCAGATCCAAACTATTACCAGTGGTTTCTTTCAGGCTAATTTATTGTATTTTACGCTACAGCTAAACTCCAACTAAGTTATGTTGCTCACATCAAAGGTCCTAAATTCTTCTGTAACCAAAAAAGAAAATCTTTATAATCTTCCATTCTTCGGCAAGTCTAAGACACACTACTGAAGCTACGGCTTTTACCTTGCACTTTCTAGCAGCTACTTTAACCCTAATAACCTGTAGCAAAGGAGAGGCGAAGAATCCAGTTCTATAGAGCTTCAAATAAAGTTTTAGCACAGTTTTGCTTGGCTACTGTAATGTTTCTATGCTGCCTAGACCTACTTTGCAGATGTCCTGCCATGTTGTCTTGGCAAGCAGAGTCCAAGGGCCAGATCTCCAGTCCGGGTAAATCACCACTGCCTTGGCAGCAATCCTAGGTGATGGTCAGATGGTTTCCCAGCTCCGTGGCGGGGTCTCCTCTCTGCTGTTGTTCCCAGAGTCTGTTGCACATAGAGTCTTTGGCTTGAGACCCATGGAAAGAGCTTGGATCCAGATTTTATTCTTCCTTGGTTCCATCGGAGAACATTATATTTTCCAGACAAAGAGCGATGCCATTGGTGACTGCTGCCGTTGAGTTGGCTGTGTGGGACTGTGTGCAATACACAGTGGCTCTTGTCCCTGCTCCTTGCCCACAGCTCCTCCAAAAGTGTGTCCTTAATTGGGGTCCCGCGTCATCCCCTTGACTGCTCTGAGCCTAACAGATGAGCAAAAGATGGAGAGGGCAACAGATTCAGACCAGAAAAGGGAGAGAGGTTTTGCCAGCTGCTGAAAGACAGAGAAGGTTTACGGTGGTGTAAGGCTAGACCTACAGCAACCAGGGCAAGGATGTCAGGTACAGAAATAAGAAAGTCCCTGTTGCCCCCTGCCGTGTTCGTTTGCTGGATCCATGGTGAAACCTGTTGTTGCCACTGCAGGAATCCTCCCTTGCATATTTTGCCAGAGCAGACATGCCGTGTACTTCATTCTTAGTTTGCACAGTGCAAGCCCTTATGTGTTAAAAATATAAAACCACCCTCAAAAGGTATTTCCCCTACTTCTCACTAAAAAGAAAATCTAGTGCTAAAAATATAGGTTTCTTTGAATATATAATATATAATAGATTATATAAAAACATCTAAAGAGGCAGACTTGCGGATTTGTATCTGAATTTACAGACCTTTTCTTCTTCTCTAGGCACAATTCAGGAGGGAGGTTGAACCCAGAGAATCCAGAAGGGACCTTTGTCTGCTTGTCTGCTAGCTAATTATCACATGTTATACCTAGGAACTTCCCTGGACAGAAAAGAAAAAAAAAAAAAAGAGAAGAAGAGAAAGAGAGAGAAACAAATAGAGAGAAGAAGGATTGAGGAAATTGCACGTAGTCTACAGAGTCCTAAGTCACCAGGAATCTCATTTCTTAGATCTAGTTTAGGAGATGCTCGCTTTTAACCCAAAAGAAACTTGTGCTTTGTCCATTTCCATGAAAAAAGTGATAATTCACATTTCCTTCTTTAAAAGTAAAAAAAAAAAAAAAAAAAAAAAGTACTGTTATATATCTTCTTTTGAGGAAACTCAATGACCAGAGACTTGTGATGTGTCCTTCAAAGATGTACCAAGGGATTCTGCGTTACTTTTTTTCTTCCTCCCAATATTTCCATGAATATTCTTGCTATGAAGCTAATAAAAGTCACTATATTTGTCTCTGTCACTAGAAAATCTTGTCCCTTGTAAGTTCCAGCAGCGTTGAGGGAGCATCCTGCTAGTAGGAAATGTTTATGTGAGCTTGATGCGGTCCTTTGAGTCATGAATGGCCTCTTATAAAACGGACCCCACACTGATCCAGTCGTTCAAATCCGCTGGCAAACAAGTGTTGCTGAATTCAAACAACTGATCCATGTTGACGGCGTTGGAGAGGTAATCATTGCTCCCTTCATCCCAGGGATGCTGAAGGTAAGATGTGGCCATGAAGGTTTCATCAAAGTCCAGGCTGTTCTGGTTGGTTTCGGTCAGGACCTGGTCATGCCTAACAGGGCACCACTCCTGTGGACAGTCGATGTGTTGGCCGTGCACCATCAAGTCCACGTCTCGAGTTATTGGGTTGATGGGAGGTGTAAGCTCCAGATCCTCAAAAGAGGAGAAATCACCAGTCAGGGTGGTGTCAAAGATGGCTTCCCAGTCAAAGTCACCTTTCAGCGATCCCAGCTCCGTTTGTTCTTCCTGGGTGAGCAAGGGCGAGCTGGAAAGCCGAGCCGACTTGGCCGTCCGTTTGGGCATTGGTTTCTTGCGCTTGTGGCCTGCTTTTCCATCTGCTGGATTCTGGTTCTGGTCACTGGTGACTTCTTCAAACTCTTTCAGCAGCTGCTGTGACTCCATGTTGACATTAAGGACATTGTTGCTGGTCCAGGAGGAAACTGCTGGGCCAGAGACGGACTTTGCTTCTTGCTGGACTCTATTGGTAAAGGCTGGGTGGATTTGAACTGGGGGCATCCTCCGTTTTTTGAAGGTGCCATTCATGAGCCGGTCGGCATATTGGGGGTCAATCTTCCAGAAGCCGCCCTTTCCTGGCTCATCCTTCTCTCGGGGCACCTTGATGAAGCACTTGTTCAAGGACAGGTTGTGCCGGATGGAGTTCTAAACCCGAAAGAGAAAACAGCAAAGTTGACAGTCTGCTCTCCACCTTGAGACCTACCTGGAGGGGCAAGTTGGAGAAGCTGGTGGAAAAGCACATCCTCAGCAAGGACCTCTGGCAAAGAGATAACAGAAATCGTGAACATGGAAGACTTTCCAGGGTAGGTGCCCAGCAGAAACTCCCCTGCTCCAAGTCATTAGGGCAGTTTTCTTGCCTCCCATCTCATCAATCCCAAAATGGCAGCAGCCAAGGGGCTCAAGCTGGGACTTGCCAACCAGCAGGAAATATCCGAGAAGCTTTCCTTGGCTTTAGATGGGGACATGGGGCTTTAGATCAAACAGTTCATTGGGGAAAAAAAAAAAAAAAAAAGCCTAATCTGCTCTAAGCATGAAGTTCAACATCATGCCCTGACTAGTGGCTATGGAAAAAGAGCAGGGACTTTACACTAGTGTGGCCACAGCCCCATCACAAATGGCAATATACAGTCCATTTGTATTTAATACTAATGTCGAGGGGAAAATACCTTACCAAAAATTAGCCCTAGAGCCTCCCTGCTCTAGAGGCTAATCTAGACCCTCTGTTTCAGGCTGGCACTAGAAACAATGTGGGTCAAACAGGATGGGCACATGGGCTCTCTGCAGGTCCCGAGCAGCCCTAGGCCAGCTGGGCTGGGGTCTCCCTGGCAGATGTGGATCCAGGGTGCTGGGACTTGCACACCCAGAGGTTGAGCTCCCTCAGTTCGCCTGTCCCAGAGGTGCCTCCTGCAATGAAATCACCGCGTTTTATTTCCTTGCACTGAAATCACCACATCTTCATCTACCACACCCCAAACTAGCGGGGGCAGGAAAAAAAAAAAAATCTGCTCCCGTTGTGCTGTTTGGAAACCTTGAATGTGCTTACGGTGATGTGAATAACTAGAAAGGAAACTCAGTTATTGGGTAAATAACACAGCACTGGATTCCACAAAGCCAAGACGGTATTAAGAGATTGGATATGACAGAGATTTTTTTTTTTTTAATGTTGCCTGGATATCTTTATGCTTATTCATCCATAATCCGTAGTGTCGAGTGGCAAAAACAAGGCTTGAATGCTCAGAACTGTTGAAAAACACGTACACGCACATGTGCACACACACACACACACACACACACACACACGCCCCAAAACCCTCCTCTCAGCTGCAGCTCCTTGGGTGTGTTGGCTGCTCTCCAAAGCACTCAGCTCCCACAGGAATATATCCCTCTCCCCCTGGAGCATGGGTGGCATGACCTTTCAAGACTGTCTTCACATACAGGAAGCGGGGTGAGGGATGAGAACATAGCCTCAATAGGCAAAAAGAAAAAAAGCAAAAGAAAAAAACTTGCAATGTTCCAGACAGCAGAAATTCCAAATTTACAATTTAATGAAATTTTACAAGGGTCAGAGAATTGCAGGATGAATTCTCTGCTGCCCTTCACCCCTCCCCATCCTAGATTTCATTCAGCCTGCCTGGGTTGCCGTTGTTATTACCCGGCCAGTTAACATATTTATCATTCCTCCCTGCAACAAGCCAGCGAACCCCCTGCATGTCTGCAGAGAGGGACTGAAAACCCTTCTTTCTTTTTTAATAAACCCATTTAATTAAAAAGAAGGTGATTATCCAGCCAGGAGTTTGCAGGAGAAAGTCAAAATGGGGCACGAGTGCTCCCCTGCCCAACACTTGGTCAGATCCACCAGCATGGAGGAAGGCTGGGATCATGCTGGTTTTCCAAGGAGGAAACCTCCCAGGATTCCTGTTTGTGTGACCCTCCTGTCCTTATGTGGGTGCCACGTGTGCTGGCAGTCCCTTTGCATGGCAGAAGAGCCACCATGGTCACACAATGACCCTGGGGATGCAAGCCCTGCTCCCAGGGGATGGGGAGGCCCTTTGGTCTGTTGAGGCCTGACCAGCTCGTCACAGTGATGGACTCAGCAGCCCATCTCTGTTGGAAAAGAGGGGCAAACTTTCCCTTCTCTCTCGGAAAGCAGCAGCATCCTTGCCCTAAGCAGCCCTGTGCAGGTTCCTCCTGACAAATGACACCTCCCTGCGGGTCCCCCGCGTCCCCGCTCCTCTTCCCCTTGCCATCAGCACCCACAGAAAACTCGGCTCGGTGTCATTAGGTGTTTGCTGAGCCCCATGGCGGCTCACAGGGCCCTGGGAGGTGGAGGAGGGACGCAGGGACACGGGCCCACAGGGGCTGGCCCTGTTGCCACGAGGTGCCACAGACACACACAGCCCTATGGTCACCTTCCCACCCCTAAAATGGCCCTGTCTCTTCCCGAAATGGCTCCCGGCTCCTTTTCAAATGGCAAAGCTCCAGCCGGGGCTCTTTGCCCCTTGCAGGTCCCTCTCGGCACCCTGTCCGCAGCCCTTTCCCTTCCCACCTGCCTCTCTCTCTTCCCCATCCCGAATCCTCCCCTCTTCAGTTGGGAAAGGAGAAAATCTGGGTCTCTCATCGGCCTCGCTGGATAATAACTAACTTGACAAGGGCAAATTCCTGCTTGCACTAGGTGCATCCCTGCAGCCAGCTCTGACGAGCACCTCGGTGGGGAGGAAGAGCTGCTATTGCTGCCAGGAAGGGTCTTCTGCTCTAGGTGCTTGGGCTACGGAGACCCTCTCATCCCTGCAGACCTATCTGAAACTGGCAGCAAGGTCTCCATGGCCCACAGAGGGACAGGGCGCACTGGCAACACCGCAGCATGCGGCCTCCTCCTTGTTTCTGTGACACTTGGGTACTCAGCCTCACTTCCATGGCAGAAGTTGCAGCAAGTCCTATCCCAGCCCCACATGCCGGTCCGACTCCAAGGAGATAGGGAGGAGGAAAGAGGAGAAGGTTCCCTGGCCACCTACCTGCCAGGTGGGATCAGCATGCCGAAAGTAGCAGAAGTTGTCGGTGATCCACTTGTAGATGGCAGAGAGGGTGATTTTCGTCTTCTTACTGGCTTCCATCGCCATGCAGATGAGCGTGGCATACGAGTAGGGTGGCTTCACATGTGGGTTGGTCTTGTAGTCTATGTCTTCCACAGGCTGTGCGTTCAGGCCCACGCCAACGTGTGCGGTCCTGGGCGTTGAGGAGGAGGTGGGCTTGCCCGGCGTGTGGGGCATCCCCATGCATGCAGGGTCGGCAGCGAGCGGGGAGCACGGCGCTGCTGAGCTGGGGACCTTGTGGTTGTCATGTGGGTCAGCCCCACCAGGCGACGAAGATGACTTCCCCACGCTGGCATTGAGGATGGAGAACTCCTGGAGCCACTGGAGGCTCGTGAGGCTGTCATCCAGGTTGCTTGAGTCGACCATGCTGCTCTCCTGCCAGTTCTCCTCTTCCGAGCGAAGGTTCAACCAGCCATCAGCCATGCTCAGGGAGCCTGGAGCGGGATGGTCCCGCATCCACGGGGCACCTGGCGGGATAGGGAGACCAGGGGGCAGATCCTGCAAGAGCAAATGGGAGACATTCAAGGTCCCCAGTGGGCAGATGGCCCCCGTGCCCAGCACTCCGCAAGCTGCTCAGTGAAGCCCATCCCTGGGGCCCCTCCTCCTCCTCTTCCTCTTGCTCCCAGCAGAGTTCCAGCCCGCAGCAGCTCGGGAGGAACCTCCCTGTGACTCCTGCCCAGGGCACCCTGCTTGGCCCCCAAATCCAGCCATGTGGTCTGGCAAAGCAAGGATGTCCTTCCCATGGGACCACGGGCTGCTGGTGGCCAGCAAAACTGCGGCATGCGACGTGCCAAGGAGACATCTCTGCATTACTCCCTCTCCCAGTCTCTCTAGGTTTTGCTTTATTTTACTTTATTTCCCTCCTGCTGGTAGCTCCGACACCAATGGGGGAGTGAGGGTGAGCTCCCCCACAGCACCCTCGATCGGCCTGTGTCTTTGCCCCCACCTGGGGTAATGCAACATCTAACAGCCGGAGGAAGCACTGGGGCCTGGGTGGGCAAAATCGCCTGCCATGGACCCCCAGATCCCCCTGTGTGAAGCCCTTGCTGCGATGCCCACCCTGGAGGTCCTGAGGGCATCGCAGCAACAGGTTAATAAAACAAATAAATCAAAATAAATGAATTCTCTGCACCAATCCACCGAGCCCCCACCGTGCCCTTCCTCCACCCTCCCGATCCAGGCCCCCCACTCTGGGCCCTCACCCCGTCCCGGCGATGTCCCCCCAGCTGCCAAAGTTGAGGAGCAAGGCAAGGAACGTTCTGGAGAAAGAGTACCAAAAAAAAAAAAAAAAAAAAAAAAAAAAAAAAAAAAAAAAAAAAGAGGACAACTGTGAGAGGACAGAGCCACCCACGCCGGTCAGGGTCTCGCGGCCCCCACCGCGGCCTCGGGGCGCCGTCCGCGCCGCGCTGATTTTGTCACCGCCCGAGCGCGGCCATTAAGTAGCGGCCTCGAAAGGCTTGGGCGGTTGCTAGGGCGACGCGCCGCCCCGGTAAACAGCTTCGCGCGCGCCCATTGGCCGCCGCGTTGCCATGGCGAGCGGCGCGCGCGGAGCCGTTCGGCGCGCGCGGGGCTGCGGAACCCGCCCCCTCCCCTCCCAACCGCCCCCGGGGAGGCAGCCCCCAATTTTATGCTTTTTTCCTGTATTTAATTAGGGGAGCCACATAAGGTGACAGATGAGGGGTGCGGGGCCTCCTGTGGGGCCCCAAGCCTCGACACCCCTCCCCAAAATATTCGCTGCTATTGAAGGGTTTGGTAAAAAAAGCGCTTGTGTGTCCCTCCCCCCGGGACCCTGGGGACAAGGTGCTGCGTGTGGGGAGATGCCCGTCCAGCTGCATCCCCCCTTAATTCCCCCAAAAAACACTCCAGACACAGAGCTGACATAGGATACCCTTTATTAAACGTACTCTTAAAACCCAAAACATGCTCAAAGTGAAGCCGGAAGCAGCAGCCAGTTCCCTTCCCGGCACCTCTGCTGGGTGTGTCCCCAGGGTGAGGAAGCGGCTGCTGCCTCTTCTCCAGCTCTGTCCATCCCAGCTCCTTCCCTCTTGACAGCTCCAGGCGGCCTGGGAGAGCTCCCCCTCCACAGGGAGCCTACCGTGTTCCTGCGAGGAGGAAGGGACATTGCCAGACAGAATCTTCCTGCTGGATTGCACAGCTCAGACCAGCCAAGAAATCCCGGAGTGGAGAGATCGCAGGAAACCCAAGGTCTCCCTGAGCCTCCACAGGTGCCAGTGACTCCTGTGGGCCCGGAGAGCTGAGCCCAGGAGCCTGGAGCTGACTGTGGCTGTGCCCTTGCTCTGGAGAGCATGTCCCCATGTTCCTCCTGCTCCTCTCCCCCCTTAGCAGGTCCCAGCTCACTGAGGGCTTCAACTTCCTCCTGCCCCTAACCATGGGGTCCTGGTCAGGGGGTCAAGAAATCTGGGAAGTGCAAAGCCTGCAGGAGAGCTGTCTCCCATTCCCAAGCACCGAGGCGCGGAGAGGAGGCCAGTGGAGAAAGGAATACTGTGTGCGATGCCAGTCACGATGTCTGGAGGAGGCAGCTGGTGGCTTTGGATCACTCTGGCGCCACTGACAAACCCAGGTGGGAGGAAAGACGGGGCTCAGCCTCCTCATCAGGGCCCAAGCAGCTCCATCAGGAGATAAGTGCGGATCTGGAGCCTCGTGCTTCCCAAAGGCGTCCTAAAGGGACCCTGACCCAGCTGCTTTGTGGGGGCTGCACGGGAGTTGAGCCCCCGCTGCTGGCCTGAACCCTCCATGGGATCCCCCAAAATCCCAGCGAACCAAAGCCACCATATCCTCATCCCTGTCCCGTCGAGCAAATACTAGGGGGAGAACAAAGGGGAGAACAGACGAGGGGATGGAGAGATGGGAGGGGGGCAGCATCCATAGCCCCATCCCTCCCCTGCTACAAAGTGCTCTGGAGAGAGCAGGGCCAAAGCCATGGGCTGGCGCTTTTGGCACTTGTTCCAGAGAGAGGGCCCAGCCCGAGCGCCGCGCGGTGGAAGACAGTGACATTGAAGGAGCCCTGGCCTGGGGGACGGGGCGGTGGGAGCAGAGCTGGGGTGGGAACGTTGTCCTACGCCAGCAAACCCCGCAGGGACAGTCCCCACGCATCCCTCTGCCAGTGTCCGTGAGCGGGAAGAGGAGCACAGGGACACAATGGGCTCTTGTGTCACCTCATCCGTGTGGGGCGAGGTGTGGACGGGGCTCCCCACAGTGCCGGACCCGAGGGGAGGACGTGAGGTTACCGGATTGTGAAGAATCACTATGGCTGCGGCGGAGGAGGGCACAGGGGCCACGGTGCCGCGCGAGGCTCCAGGCAGGCAGCACTCCTGTGTCCCCACCGTGCTGCTGCTGGTGCCACGGCCTGACCCTGGTGGCAGCTGCCTCGAGGCCTGGCGGAGAGAAAGGGCAGTTGAGGGGACAAGCAGGAGACAAGCGGTGGCAGGCGGGTGATGAAGCTGCCCTCATCACTAGCTGGGGATGATTTGGGGCTTAAAGAGAGAAAAAATGCTCTGGAAATGCAACCCTGTGCCCTTTCCCTCCAGTGCGCCAGCAGAGAGCATCGCAGCTCCACCAGGGGAAGGATCCAAAGTTCAGGGCTCCCCCTCAGTGGAGGCAGAGGGTTCCCAAAAAGCAGTGCAGGTCCCCAGCACAGCTGGGGGTACCCAAATGGCTGTGTGCCCCAAGGCAACACGACCTTTGCAGGGATGTAATGAGGATTGTAAAGCCCTGCTGGCAGCTCAGCGGGGCCGCTGGCGAAGGAAAGGAGAGAGCTCCACCTCCCGACGCACTGCTGGTCGCTCTCGCATCACTGAGGCAAGAGCTCGTGCCAATGGCTCTGGCAGCTGCATTCCCAGACTTACTTCTCTGGGCTGGGTGTGGGGATGGGGAGAGCTTGTTAAACCCCTCGTTTGCTTGGAATCCCCATGGGGCCAAATGGAAGAACATGGTAATTTGAGGGCTCTGCCTCTGCCCTCCACAAGGATGTGCAGATGGGCTGAAGATGGGGCCATAAGAGATGGCATATAGGGACGGCCAGATGGGCAATAAGAGGTGGCCACTGAGTCCTGGTCTCGCTGACAAGAGAGCAGACCCTTATGTCCCATGTTCCCACAAAGCCTGGCCCGTGTGGAGATGGGAGCAGGGACCAAGCTGCCTCCTGTGCGAGGGCACGAGGTATGCGCAAGGCTCTTACCTAGTCGTCAATGTCAATGGGGCAGGAGTCCGGCCCGGCAGCTGCGTGCGGGGAGAGAGCAGAAAGCAACGGTGAGCATGGTGAGGAGATGCCGCTGCTGTGTGTCCCAGGGACGCTGCCGGCTGACATGGCACTGGGTCGGTGTCATGCCAGAATGGCCCTTTCCGCCCAGCCATGTCCTGCACCTTTAGCGCCAAGGAAGACCCTGGTGTGAGGGCACCTGATGCCCTGTTGGGACTCGGCCACCTCCCACGCAACCTCCCCGTCCCCTCCTGTCCTGGTTCAAGGGCTGCTTCCGACCTGGGTCAGGGGCAATGGGCTGAGCTGGGGGGTTCCTGCTTTCTGCCACCCCAACACCAGGGGCACATGTAGACCAGGGTGGCTCCCCCAGCCCAGCAAACCTAATCCCCCAATGTCCGCAAGCCAGAAGGGCCCTGCAAGGACACCATGATGGCCATGCTGGCTCGGCCCCGGGGGAGTTTCAAAGAGGAAGCAACAATAAAATAACAACACACTGCTGCTTGCTGATTTATAGAAGGTGACAGCTCCCATTTTGGCCGACTTTTCATGTCAAGCCCACCCAAGGAGCGAGGTGAGTTAAGGTTGCAGATCCTGGAGGGGATGGAGAATTAAACAGGACCTCAAAAAGACACGCGCCAAAATCCCACTAAGCACTCGACATTGCATAAGGCGCGCTGGTGTCACTGCGCCTCTGCACAGGGATTTAGATGAGCCCAGCGTGTCCTTGGAAGGATCAGAGGGAATGTGACTTCAGCCCTCTGGCACACAAGCCATGGGAAGCCATCTCTGCCTTTAGCCTCAGACCTGTCCTGAGCACAGGACCAGCTACCCAAGAGCATCTCAGTGAAACACAGGGGCTTGCTGAGCCTGTCACCTCAATGTACCAGAAATGAGGTTGGGGGAAAAGTGATTTGTTTTTAAGTTTTCATTAAAATAAAACATGTTCCCAAAGTAAAAATCCATATTATTCTTGCCCATTCCATGGACATATGTACAACTGTATCTACAAGAATGGATGAACTGAGTGCAGGGCTGGCAGGGAAGCACCAGCCATGATTTGCCATGGAAAATTTCCACGTTTGTCCAAACTGTGATGCTTGCAGCTCCCTGGCAGCGAGCTCTGGATAGCTCACAGAAGCAGGGAGCTTAACAGACCTCTGGACGAGCACCCACTTTCAGTGCTTTGAAACCAGCCTGCAGGCAAGGCTGCAGAGCTCAAACTCCAGCAGCACTGGCACGAACACTGAGTTGTCCCTCAAATCATGTCCATTGCAAAACTAGCAAGGTCCAAAGGATTGATGTGGCCTGATTAAGCACGCGGGATGTGGCCTGGGGAGAGGGCAGTGTGTAGGCAGCTGGTACAGGGTGAGGAAGGAGCTTCCTCACCGAAGCAACATTGCAAAACCCCATTTGCAGACAGGAGGTTCCCCAGGTGTCCCTTTCCCTTGCACTGTGTGCAGCGAGCCAGGCTGGAGATTTTCCTGCTGCCTCTGCAGGAAGGCAGGCCCAGGGATGCGCTTGCCAAGGGCAGAGTGACATCCTGCATCCCATGAGCTAATTCCCTGCTCGCTCCGTCCCTGAGCTCCATCCCAGCATCAGGATGGCTGGGGCATTTAGGGAGCAAAGCAGCCTTTGCCTCATCCCTCTCTCATTGGCTTGGGAACTGAAAGAGTCCCAGTGCCACCAGGGTGCTCCCATGCCGGGCACCCTTTTCTCAGCACCCAGGGCTTAGATCCCAGCTGCCGGCGTTGAGGAGTATGATGAGGTGTCTGGGCAGCGGCTGCAGTTTCCTGCTTCTCACCACGTTTCTCTGGAGCAGAAGCCACAAGGAACAGGCCAGCCGGGAAGCACGACGGGCAACGGGAGGGAAAGCTTTCCCGGAGGAAACAGAATGGCAAGAAAGGACCTTCCTCCATCCCCAGAGCTGGGCTCTCTGGCACTGGTGGCACTTGCAGGGCTGGTACCTGTCCCAGCTTTTGCATCAAAGAGCAAGGTCAGGCAGAGCTGCAGGGCAGAGCTGCTAATACAAATGTATGGGCACAAGGGTCCCCAGGCCAGGCATCGCTGATACATTTGTCACCCTGCAGCAGGACAGGGATAGGACGCAAGCAGGGGCTGAGGAACCGTGTTGGCACAGAGCGAACATGAACTTCCGCATGGACAGGAGTCTGGGGGGAGGAAGGGGAAGAGAGGGATGGGGAGGGAGGAAATGGAGATGAAAAAGAGGAATAAAAAGTGTGAAGAAATGGAGGAGAGGGATGGGATGGATCCTCAGGGCTCTGCTAGAGCTCAAGCACTTCGCCCTCGACAAAGCAAAAACCCAACGGGCATCAGGAACCCATTGGAAACCCATTGGGGACCTATTGGGATGGGGCATCTTGGCCTCCTGCTGCCAGGTAGCTCCGTGCCTGGTGAGCAGCCCCACAGCAGGATGGATGGTGGGGATAGTGGGATGGAGATGAGGATGGATGACAGTGGGAGAGAAAGGGGAGGAAGATCAGGAGGGCAGGGGGTGACATAAGAACAAAAACATCTCCCCCCACCCGAGTTCATGTTCAGCAGGTGGCCACTCACCAGGTAAGCAGGCCTCAGAGCACAGTTTATTATCCAGCGCTTTCACGTGCGCGATGGCCACGTCATTGTTATTGTCACACCGCAGACCGAGGAAAGCGCCTGTCCTCGGGCCTGAAAGGGAGCGAAGGCTGTTAGAGCCGCGGCTCGGGCAGGCGGTGCGACAGGCAGGGGGCGCAGGGGAGCTCCTGGGTCTTCTCCTCCCTCCTCCCCACTTCTAAAACACGGTAAAGAGATGGAAATGAGGTGTCTAAAGAAGGGGGGAATTGAGAAGGTGACAAGCGGGCAGCAAGGTCGTGCACAGGCACAGTCCCAGCTGCTCCTGTGGGTGCTGGAGGTGGCAAGAAAGAGACGGGAAGCAGCCGTGGAACAGCAAAAAGGTAGCTGAGTGCTGCTGGGGAAGCTACGGAAGTGGCCCACGACAGGACCGTTCCCAGTGTTTCACCTTCTGGTGCCTACAGTCCAGATCCACAATGAGTGGCACGCAGATGCAGGAAAGCATGGAGCCCAGAAGCTCACCCAGCTCCCACCATGTATCCAACTGACCCTTCCTCGAGGCAGAGCTCACGGAGGGGCCGCAGCCACTCCGGCTCCATCCAGGCCCTGCTGGCACTGGGGGGGACATGGCAGCCATGGCAATGCCTGAGGGGGCAGCAGCCCAAGGTGAGCAACAAGAAGCCGTAGCCAAGCCTTGCATGGGCCTGGGGTTGAGGAAGGACAAATAAGATCTGCTCCTTAGCGTGGCCTGAGCCAGTAGATCTGCAGCCAGGTTTTTTTAAGCGCATCTATTTGATGCAAGGGACTAAACTTCAGGAGGGGTGTTCGGACCCAGGATCTCTTCCCAAGGAGCAACCATCCTACTCCCAGGTGCTGGAGCTGGAAAACTTCTGTGACAGGTTTGCTTGCTGGGGCCTGGCACAGCAAGAGTGCAGCACTTCGCATACAGCCCGTACTGAGGAAGCGGGACCTCAGAGATGTCACCGAGTGCCATTAACAACTTCTCTATGCGCTCAGCTTCCCATATTTCCATCACACCCTGAGCAAGAACTTAAGCCCAGGGCAGAGACTATTCCTGCCCATGAGGACACGATGCCGGGGCACAGCGCAGGGCCGGGCTCTTGTTCTCCAGCTTGCCTCAAGGGTGGGGGGAAGTTCAAATTTATTTTTGCCACATGTTGGCAGCCACAGAAGGAGGGGGGGGGCACAAGGAGCATCCCGACCTTTTCCCAGGAGATCCAAGCTGGGAGGTGGCTGATAGTGCGGGCGCGACTGGGAGCCAAGGTGCCCAGGGTGACTTGTTAAACCACGCTGAGAATGGGCAAAAATAATTAATAGAACAGCCTAAAGGAACTGGTCTTGCAACCCTTCCCTAAAGAAAACAACACAGATTGGGAGTATTTAAGAAAAAGTTCTTCAAAGATGCATGGAGAGATCGTGGCTGGCTGGTTCTGCCCGAAGCCTGCGAGCCTCCGTTTAGCAGATGCTTTCCCAAGTGCTCCCAACACCGCCAGCGCTGCCCAGAGATGGACACAAGGACCCCTGGAAGCTGGGGACAATCCAAAGCCTGTGCTGGGTCCCTGTGGTTTTGGAGGGGACAGTCTAACCGCACGTCTGCCTGCTGGTGGCACAGAGCCACAGAGGAGGGGCCGACACTCCGGAGCCTTTTACCGTCTTCCTGTGTGGGAGAGGTGTCCTCGTCCTCCAGCACGTCGTTGCCCTGCAGGGAGAGGCACCGAGCGTGAGCGGCTCCAAGAGTTGAGGTGTCCCGGCTGCTGTTCCCTGGGTCCTCCCAGGTTGCTGACACCAGAGGGCCCATCCCCAGCCCAGGAAAGCAAGGTGGCACGCAGCATAGCTGGAGCTGTGCTGAATGGCCCCAGCTTCCTTTGGGAAGCATCCCAGCATGGGGCAGCATGCCAGGGACATAGGGAAGCCCTTGGTGCTGGCTCTCACCTCGGCATCACGCTCTTCGGCAGAGATGCTGACGAAGTTGAGATCCGGGGATTCCATAGGCGTCGACTGCAGGAGGAAGGTGGAAAAGAAGCAGGAAAAAAGAAGCGAAAATAAATTAGTTGCTGGCAGGTTTGGAGGGGGAGCTTTGTCTTTTGGCCATGGGGTGCACTTGGTGTTGCAAACATCCTTGCCTGCCCTGTGGTCTGGACAGGGTGATGGTGGCCATGCCAGCCCTACCTCTCCTTCAGAGGTCACAGCACTGGCCGCCGCTGGTGATGGGAGCATGTCACCCTCCTCCTCTGTGCCAGGAGCGATGTAAGAGCCTGACATGGAGGAGACGGTGTCGGTGCTGATCTGCGAGTGCTGGCTCTGCGAGGAGGCCATGGACATGACGGACTGGGCCAGACTGCTGCTCACAGGGTCTGGGGGCAGAGCAGAGGCTGAGCCAGGGGGACACGGCCCCCACGGACACCCCGAGGCTGGTCCCAAATGGCAACAGGCACCAGTTATACCTTCTGGGGATGAGATGGTGGAGGAGAGCGGGGTGCCAGTGCACGAGGACTGGTCAATGGCGCCCGACGAGGACAGGGTGAGGTTCTCGCTCTCTGGCGTCACGCCGCATTCCTAGGGTGAGAGAGGAGAGGTTGCAAGACGTTGGTATGGGCTATGTTAGTGGGGATGGAGGAAGGCAGACACCTTGGGGAGTGCAGCCTCCAGCTGGGCGGCTGTGGCTGCTCCGTCTCCCTCTGCCCTTCCCCGAGGTGAGGATGCCCCAGAGAGGAAAACTCAACAAACCCACATGGAGACTGCAGGGCTGAGCAAACTTGCCCCAAATCACCTCCCCAACCCAGCACTTGGCTCCTCATCAATTCGGGAGGGCCAATGCCTCCTCCAGGGGTGCAAACAGGGCTAACAGCATGGCCCAGGCTGGAGTCACCAGCTCCTCACCTCCTCGTGCCGAGCAGGTGACTTCCTTGGGACAATCCTGACCTCCGACTCGCTGTAGGACTTCTCATCATCCTCTTCAGGCAGGATGGAGGAGCTCTGTGAGATAGACCTGGCCAGGGGACAGAGCACAGGGCTTCACTGGATGCCAGCAGACACCAGTGACCCCATAGGACCAGCTGGGGCCTTCCCGAGGGCCCTGTTGGCAGGGACATGGCCCCAACACTCACTTGGACAGGCTCTTCTTCAGCTTGAGCCCCTGGCTGCCACCATCAAGGGGCGAGAGGGCCCGCAGCGGGGGCAGGCGGCCCTCGCAGCCATAGGAGGGCAGGGGCCCCGCACCGCGGCCCTCGCCCAGCGTGCGCAGCGGCGGCTCGGGCGGTGACGGCGCCAGCGGCCCGTTGAGGGCCTCCAGCAAGGACACCACCTCGTAGCCTGGCGGGATGTTCTCCGAGGACTGGCAGGAGCAGAAGATGGGGGTGAGCAGCCTCATTGCTGCCCTCCCTGCCCTGCTCCCGAGGGCACCCGGAAAACCACCCAAATCCTCCCTGCACCGCGGGAACCCCATGCCAGGTCTGATGGGGTCTTTGCTGCCCATGGTGTCCCCAGGTGCCACGTGAAGCCATGGCAGCACTGACCGAGTGCTCCTCTGAGTCAGAGGCCTGTGAGGCAACGATGGGGTTGAAGCTGGTGGGGGACAGTGGGCCCAGCTTTTTCCTCATGGCTCGGATCTGGAGCAAGGCGCGGAAAGCTGCAAGACAGGGAGCGCCAAGGGAAGCAAGAGGTGAAATCCTCAGGCTTAAACATGCCCAAATGCCACGCATCACCATCACCCGTGTGCTGGGGCCTTACGCAGGCGGCAGATGGGGCAGTTGTTGGCCTGGTAGCGCAGCGTGTCGGCGCACGTGTTGCACAAGCAGAGGTGGCGGCAGGGCAGGATGAGGGTGTCGCGCACATCTGAGAGGCACACGACGCACTCGGCGCTGTTGTCGCTCACCTCGTCCTCGGCCACCTGGAGAGGGGGGACACACTCAGCCGCCTGCGGGATCCCCAGGAGGGGCACAGACCCTGGACCCCTCCCCCATGCCAAAACACCCCCTTTTGCCCCCGCGCACCTTGCAGTCCTGCGTGTTGTACTTGTTCTCTATGCCATAGATCTCCTGGAGGAGGTAGCTCACACCGTCCACCTGGAATTGCCAGCAGGGAATCACAGAATTAATAAGGTTGGAAGGGACCTTTGGAGATCATCTAGTCCAACCGCCCCACGCGGGCAGAATCACCTAGAGCATGCGACACAGGATTACATGCAAGTGGGTTTTGGAGATCTCCAGAGAAGGAGATGCCACAACCTCTCTGGGCAGCCTGTTCCAGGGCTCTGTCACCCTCACTGTCAAGAAATTTTTCCTTAAGTTCCTGTGGAACTTTTGGTGCTTCACTTGGTGGTGAGCAGTGGTGGGGAGACCCCCCAGGACATGGGACATGGAGGAAGAGGCTCCCAGTGATGTGGAGCAAGCAATGGGCAGCACTGCTGCAGCTGCCCTGGGACTCCCCTGCGCCCTTCCCATCACCCACACTGGCCCTTTCCCCAACAGGAACAAGGATCCCGTTGGGACATACTCACCACTTGTTTCTGCTTGAGGGGCTTCACGCAGAAGGAGCCATCGGCGTGCTGGGGAGCAAGCGTGTGAGTGAGCGGCGCCATGGGGACAAGGACCGGGACCACCACGCTGCGCGCTGGTACCCGCCCATCCTCCGGGAACTGTGACCCTGCCTTGCTGTCCAAGTGATCGAGCAGCCAATTTTCCAGCAAGACTCGGCTTTTCCTGGCACCTCATGACCCGGGTAAAGGTCGGGATGTCGCCCTGCTGGGGCACATGGTGCAAGGGGATTTCTTGCTTGGTCAGGCACTTGTTGGACCAACAAAGAAAGTGTCAAGAGCAAAAGCCTCAAAACTGGGTGCCTAAAAAATCAAGCACTTTGGGGATATTCCCAAAAGGCAGCAGAGTTTCAGGAGCTGCTCGGAACAGCCCAAACCAAGCCAAGTCCAGAAGGGAAACCAACAGCCTCAGGACGCCCCAGACCAGCGCTTACCTTCTCAAAGGTGGCCAGCAGCACATGACAGTGGCCCATGTGCTCTGAAAGACATGATGAGGTAGGCAGGGCTCAGGGGAGGGCAGCCCTGGTGCCCGGGACTGCCCGGAGCCAGGGGCAGCGGCCCTGGAGACCTCCCCTCTGTGCCAGCATTGCCCTTACCATCCCCTTCATCCACCACAGCGTGCACCACCATGGGGTACACCTCCCGGTCCAGGTCGAAGCCCAGCTGCAGAGACAGAAGGAAGAAGTTACGTGCAAGAAGCAACAGGAGGAATCCCCTCGACCAGCTCCCACCCAAGCCCAGGAGCAATCCCAGGCTGCAGGATGTGCCAGGCAGAGCACGTCCCCATGGGCTGGTCTCCAGCCCTGCAGCTGGTTGCTGCTGGCTCTGCATTTTAGGAATGTTTCCACCACCACCTTGAAATTCAGTAAGGTCCATCTCGCACTGAGCCACAGGGCTCTGGTACCGAGTCTCTGCCAGGACCCCGTATCCGCGAGCGGGAGGGCTCATGTGCTGGACATGTGGCCGTACCTCCTCCTCCAGCCACTCCGAGGGATCCACGGTGTGTGAGGGCATGCAGAACTGCTGGCACACCCCCCGCTTGTAGTGCACTGTCTCCGACTGCAAGCTGTTGTCCTTGGGGATGTAGCTGCCCGGCAGGGACAAGACAAGGTTAGCAGCACCTGGGCCAGCTCTCTGAGGTTTCAGTTCTGATGTCCATGCCTAGCTTGTGGAGACACTGGGAAGGCAGGAGCTGCTTCCCCACTATCCTCCTGGCTGCCTCTCGTGCCCACTGAGGTGAGAAGCCTCTTGAAGGGCTCATCAACCCACAGCTCTCCCGAAGCAGCGAATGTTCAGGCAACTGACCTGATGCTAAGGGGACATGGGGAAGGATTTCATACCCGTGACATGGAGATAACAAGAGGCAGCGAGATGGGAATAGGAATAGGAAAGAGGCAGCTGCCGATGCGGAGGGACAAGGGACAACAGCCACAGCTCAGCGATGGGCACAGCCCAAAACCTGGGAGATGGGTCCAGCAGCACCATGCCAGTGTCCTCACCTTGCCACCCCGTTCTGGAACTCCTCGCTCGCCTGGTAGTAGATGGTTATGGCAACACGGGCATCTGTGTCGAAGGTGAACTCCACGTTGTAGTGCACCTTCGCCTTGCTCACCTCTTCCCCCGGCATCTTCACCTCCTCTGAGCACCTGGGGAGCAGTGAGGGTTGGGGATGAGTAGGGACCTTGGGGACCAGGGGCACTGGCTCACTTGGGCACGGCAGGCAGACTGCAGGCACAATCCTGAGCCTTCTTCCCTTGGCTGCCATCCCTCATCCTCCCTCCAGTAAGCCCTCAGAAAGGGCAGGAGGAGGGCGAGAAAGTAAATCCTTCAAAGGCAGGGTTAAGCTCCATTTAATCCCATCTCTCTTGAGAGCACAGTGGAGAGTGCACGGAAAGCGCTGCCCTTGGCTGCAGGCAGCTCCCAGCCATGCGGGAAATGCTCCTGCGACGGAGATTACAGTGTCACCGGAGAGAGCAGATCATGCATGGCAGGAGCCACCCTGTATCTGGGGCTGCCGGCACCCGGCCCTCTGTGCCTGTCAGGGAGGACCCCGCGCTTGTGCTCATGGGGTCATGTTGGCCCACAGGGACAAACTGCCCCGCTTCAAATCAGCCCCTCACCCCGGCCTCAGGGCACCCCACTCACTTAACGAGGCGCAGGGTGTCCTTGCGGATGTTGATTAAGCTCCTGAGGGTCTTCACAGGTTCCTGAGGAGGTGGAGTAGCGTAGGGGAACTAGGAGGGGAGAGAGGAGGACATGCAGGTAGGGATGGACACTGGGGCTTCACAGCCTGGGCAGAGCCGCCCAGCCCACAGAGCCAGCAGAGAAGCCCCTCAATGCTGCAAGTAGATGCACTGGCAAATCTACTCTCACCTACCTGTCACATCCCCAAAAAGCACAATACGCAGTTTAAATTGCTCAGGGTTTCCCCTCTCTGCTTCTCTTAATCATCACCGCTGCAGGAGCTGATGAGCCTTTTGGCTGGGGGACTTTCAAGGTGACACCTGCAAGTGCCACCACCCTAGAGCTGCATGAGCCCTGCCCTAATTTTCTGCAAGGGACCAGAGGTGCCCTGTGGTCAGGTGACTCCAGGAGGGGGCATTTGAAGGCAGGAAAAAAGTACATATAGTAATAGAAAAGGGGACAGCCTAACAAAAGGGACAAGGCTGCGGGAACTGGGCACGTCCCTGCTTCAAGAAAAGCAGAGGCTTGGAGAGGGAAAAGCCACATGGAATGCGCTCCCAGGGGCATCCTGTGCTGCGCAGAGCATCCCGCGCTTCCAAGGCCGGCATAGGCAGCCGCTAACGTCGGGTATTTTTAGACTGCTGATGCAGCAGGGAGAGCTGATGGACAAGGCCGGTGAGAGAGAGGGCGAAGTCGGATGCGAATTCATACATGGCTATGAATCCTGCTGTTTTCTCTCGATGATGGGTGGTATTTTGGGTGCAGGGGGTCTCCAGCCCACCCAGCCACTCTGGAGGGCAGGGACCCCAACCAGCAGCATCCATACGAGGGCAAGGACAGCAGATTCAGTCCAAGGTGACCATGTCCTTCCCGGTCATCCATGGGGAGGCTGCTCCTCAGCAGATCGATGCTGCACAAACCCCAGTACAGCTGAGCGTCCCCAAACTCAGCACACAGCCAGCTGTCACCCCTGGGATCCTGGGCACTCACACACGGGTTGGTTTCATTTGCTTCTGTGGGTTTTTTTTCTTCTCTCTTTTTTTTTTTTTTTTTTAATGAATATTTTTGCAAGACAGATTTGCACCTCACAAAGGGGCTATTCAGAGAACTTTTTTCCATCCACTCAATTTAAAGGAAGCTGAGAAACAATAGGAAAAAACCTTCACTCCGAGCATTAAGCATTTAAGAACACTATAGGCAAATAACTGTATTTGCTTCAGGCAGGTTTCTGTTAAGGTCAATAAATAAATAAATAAAATAAAACTCCTGTTCTGCCAGGGCTTAGGAAACACTTTGGCCTGACGGGGGCTCAGGGAGAGACATAGCCATGTTGTCACATTCCTGTGGCACTCGCACATGTGGCCAGGCAGGAGATGCTCACATAAGTCCCCCGAGGAGGAAAGGCTGCAGAATGCAACCCATATATTAGACATCAGAGAATCCACTCACTCTTCCCCCTCTCCTCTCCTTTGCACCCACACACTGTCCTGGGCTTTCAGGAGAGCACATGTCACCACAGAGGTCACAGCTCAGCCCTGTTCCCACGAGGAGGCTGGAGGCCCTGCCAGCCTGTGCCCATTCCATGCCCATCCCCTTGGTGTCGGTCCCTACCGGGACAGGGCGGTTGCCCAGGAAGTTGAGGTCGCTGTTCTCGCCGAAGAGGTAGCCTTCGGGGTGTGTTGAGTCGAACTTCTCGCCGCCCATGATGAAGTGGTTGGCAAAGTAGTTCCCTGGGAAGAAGAGCCAGGGAAGGGCCGCATGAGCCGAGGGAGGCCATGGAGATACCAGGGAGGCTGCGGAGAGGCTGGGAGTGGGACGGGAACAAGCTCAAAAGAGCAGCTTGAAGTCATCACAGCCACCGCCATGAGGACGAGGAGGTGGCAGAGGGCCAGTGCCAGGCCCGAGACATCCCTCCTGGCAGCTATCCCTGGCCTCAGATGGGCACCACAATTGGCAGCGCGGCCAAATCCCAAGCGAGTGGCAAGGGGTGCTGGGGAAGGCAGAGCGGGTTCGTTTTGGGGGGAAAAATGAGCACTAATCCCTGGCACGTGTCAGAGACATCTCCCGTCCAGGGCTTGCTCTGGGATCACGAGCTGCCGGCTGTGAAGCTGGGCAAAGCACAAGTGGACAGAGTTCTGTCTGTTCCCAGGCTTTCCCAGAACTGAGCCCTATGGAGGGGACAGGTTTTGGACAGCCAGGCAGAAGGTGACTCATTGCGGCTCCATCATGACATCCAGGCTTTGACCACCCTGGGAAAATGCACCTCTGTGAACTATCCAGATAGGCTGCGTGGATTGGGACTTTTAATTAAAAGTCAGAAAATCAGAGGAAAGGGGGAAGCAAAGCTAGATCAAGGCAGCAGGGAGCAATGGGGAAAGGCGAAAGGGGAAGACGGATATGGAAGGACTTGAACATCCCGGCAGCTAATGGCACAGAGTGCGGTGCCAGGCACAGGATGCGGGATGCTGAATGCTCTTGCACTTCCACCCTGCATCCCTGCACCTCTGCCCAGCAGGAGCAGATGCGGATGGACCAAGGAGGGGTTGGTGCTGCAAGCAGGGAGAGGGATGCCAGGGCCGGGTGCATTTGCGCAGAGCCACGGATGCTGCGCACTGTTTAGGAAAACTCGACCATCAATTATTGATGCCTGCTGTTTTCTCGTCCCATTTTCCATGTACATAATTTATGGGCAGCTCCATGGGGAAGGAGGCAGCCACATGGAAAAGCCCGACAGCCAACGGCTAGCACGGCTGTGGCCCAGGCTCAGAAGCACTGGCCTCACAACGCCGAGGCCTTTGGAAAACAGGAGCTGTGGGATGTGCAGGGTGGTGGGACCAGCTGACACCAACAGGGACCAGCATCCGCGGGGCCAGCGGGCACAACCAGCCTCGACGAGAAGCCACCTCCAACCTCAGGCTTCCTTTTCCAGGCAAATTGCAATTCCGTAGCCCCGCTTGCCCCAGAGGAGCACAAGCCTGTCAAGGACGGTTAAATCACACAGGCAAAGCCGGGCTTTAATGAGAGCTGCGACTTCAGGGGAGCAGGTGGGAACGAGGCCAACAGAGCCACTGTGCAGAGGAGGCACTGACCCACTTCCCTGCCAGCCCCAGGATGCTCTGGCTCCAAGACAGAGCCTGGACAAGGCTCTCGGTGCTGATCATACTCACCAAAGCAGCTAGCAGAGCAGAGCTCCTTTGCTGCCTGCATGTGAGCTCGTGGCCAGACTGCTGCTGGCTTTGCACCGATGCAAGCAGTGGCCATTCCAAGCCGGGACACCGGGCTTGGCACTCCTGCACAGGGCTGGAGAAGTCACTGGTAGGTTGTGCCCTCTGCAGGGTGACAGGGCCAGGACGCATCCCTGGTGCTCAAAGTCACCTCCTGGTGGGGCATCTGTTTTCCCTGTGCCCTCTGCAGGGTTTCCACAGCCTGTCCCTTGGGAGAGCCACTTCCCAGAGCCACAGCCACAGCCCGGCTGGCTCATTCTGAGGAGTGTTCAAGTAGGAGAAGAGTCGCTGCTGCCAAAGACTCAGCTCAAGTGCCCAGCGCATCTCCCCCTTCCTCCGTCTCAGCTGCTGGCAGAGCTGAGAGCAAATCCCCTGCAAGATTAAAAGCAAAAGAGCCCTAATCTGTTACAGCCACCAGATTCTGCTCCTCCTGGGACAGATGGCCGCGTGGCTCACAAGGCAAAGGGCTCCATGCAGCACCCTGGCACCTCCTGTCGCCACCACGGCTGCAGCACCCGGGAACACAGAGCAACAGGACTCGCTCACCCTCAGATAAGCCTTCCTGAGCACACCTGAAACTCCAATTTCTCTCCCAAAAGCAGATGGTAATGGACAGCCTGGTGTCATCCACCAGCTAGGATGAGTTTGGAAGTGCTCGGTTGGACAAAACCAGCATTTCTGCAGGCTCGGGAAACCCAAAGGCTAATCATGCATATCCCCTCATTCGGAGGATATTTCGCTCAGAAACCTCCACAAAGAACAAAACCCACAGGTAAGCATCAAGGTGATCAAGTCTTTGAAACCAGGTCAGAAAAAAAATGAACAAACAAACAAACAAACAAGAAAACACAGGAGCTGCAAAAGCCTCTAGGAACAGCCATGTCCCACAGGAGGATGGGCAGCGGAGCTGTGGCCGGAGCATCCCGGAATCGCACATGGCAGCCACAGCACTCGCTATTTTGGAGAGCCCAAAAGCCGAGGGAGGGGGTCAGACCCCAGGCAGATGTTTCAGCAAAGCAGCTCCAGCTGCACTCCCAATTTTGGAGGGAAAAAAAAAAAAAAAAAAAAACACAGAGCACATCTCAGCTGGACAAGTTTGCCCTGGCAGTAATTCTTCCTGAGGAGGTCTTTAGGCATAATTAGCAAGCAATTTGTCACAGCACTAACGATCCTGGTGTTTACCTTATCCTATTAACTACCAAAATAGTTACCTATTAATATTAGCCAGCGCCACAAGGATCCTGTGGCAACTCCTGTGTGTATGCAGGGCGTTTTCAGGCATCATCCCCAGATATTTTTTACTATTTTTGCACATTTACCCATCCAAGGGGTCCAACTCATTTTGCTCCCCAGCATGACCCCCTCGGATACCCTGTTGATCTGGCCCTTTGCAGGCAAAAATGCTGCCCAGAGGGGAGGGACTGATTTTCCAAGGTCACGCACAAGGTTTGAAGCAGGGCCGGATGCAGAGCTGGGAAGACTCCACTGCGGCAGCTCAAGGCAGAGCCGGGGCAGGGAAATCTCCGCAGAAGCAGTGATGCTGCAGCAGCCCTGGGAGGGGGGCATCCTCTCTGCTCCCTCCAGACCCGGCTCCCTCATGCTGCTGGGAATTTAGCCGGCACTTTCCCAAGCCTGGGGCACTCCAACACCCGCTGCGGGCCTTGGCGAGAGCATCCGCAGCTCTGCAGCATGGAGCAAGGGATGAAACCGCTGGTGAAGTAGCAAAAACTCAGCGAAGTTGGAGAGCAGGGAGCAAGGGGGTGCCAGGAGACCCCAGTCGCAGGTGGGGGGATCCCCGGGGGGCCCAAGGCCGGGCAGGCACTTGGAGCATCCCCCTCCCCGCCGCTTGGAGCATCCCTATCCTGCTGCTCCGAGCAACCCTCTCCCGCCGCTCAGAGCATCCTCCTCCACTCGCTGCTCAGGCCAGCCCGCCCGGCCCGCCCGACCCCACAGCCGAACCGGCCCCAGGAGAAAGCCTGGCCCCAGCGCCCCCCGCCCCCGCACGGATCGTACCGGATTTCGGGGGGTATCTGTAGAGGGAATTGGCGGGGACATCCACTTCCTCCACTGCCGCGTTCTGCCGGCT
>VZSV01000112.1:2661205-2677550 GCA_013398735.1 Nothocercus julius | reverse complement strand
ACCATCCTTCCCGTCGATGGCCGGCAGCCGCGTGTCCCTGCGGCCCTTGTAGATGTGGCCGTCCTGGCCCAGGAGCTCCATCTCGTCGTGCTGCAAGGGGCGGCGAGACACGGGGCGGCCATGTGGACCTGGCTCCGAGCACACGGCTCAGCAATGGGAGCCTTGTTTTTAGGACACCCTGCCCCAGGCTTTCCCTCCCTAGGGTGACCCAGTGGAGGAGACATGGCCTGGGCTGAGCGTGGGCACCCAGCCAGGCTCTTCTGCACCCAGTCCAAAGGGCATGGGCCGGGCTGTGGATGATTGGCTGAGACCAGACACAACTCATCACATGTGTGTGGCTTGGATGCCCTGGACACGCCTGCAACGGGGAGCATCATCCCAGCCCCAAAAGCAGCACAGACTTGGCACAGCTCAGAGCAGCTTTCAAGGATGGTGTCAAAACCACTGGGGTGCGGGAGGGCACGCGCTGATCCCGGGTCCCTACCTTCGTCACTGCGAGCAGCGGGCTGGGCTCGAGCTGCTGGGGGAGGCAGCGCGTGAGGTGCCCCAGGCGCAGGCAGCGCTGCAGTGGGTGCGTGAGCGTGTGCCGGCCCCCGCAGTGCCGTGACACGCTCAGGTACTCGCACTCGGCCGTCTGCTCACTGTGGGATGGCGGGGCTCAGTTTCCCCGCTGTGGCTCAGTTTTCCCCACCGCGTCGCCCGTCCCATGGTGCCCATCCCACCGTCGGTGTGCAGGGCCGAGGCAAGGCAGCTGCAGGAGGTCCCTGATCATCTGGCTGCTGGCCCTGGCGCCGCCGCCGTAGTGCAGCTGCACAGTCTCCATGTCCTGCGTCATCTGCTCGTGGGCACAGCGCAGGCTCCGCGCACCCCGCTCCAGCAGCGGGGCAGCGAGGGGAGATTGTGGCTTGGCCGGGCCCAAGCGCAGGCTGCGTGGGAGGAGAAGCCGGGAAGGGTGACAGGGACACAGCAGCAGGGAGCAGAGCCGCCTCTAGGGTAGTGGGTAATGCAGGGGCATGTGTCTCGCCAATGCACGGTGGCAGGCTGAGACCGGACACAACTCATCACACGCAGCTACCTGCGGCCATGCTGCCGTATCTGCTCCAGCTCGAAAACGGTGTGGGGGCGCCCGGAGTGGCGCGAGGGCAGTGCTGGCATGGACGGGATGGCCAGGACGTGCCTGCGGACAGAGGCAGGTCAGCACTGGCAGCGAGAGCTGCACTGGGCTCATGTCCTTGGCAACCGCCAAGCCTCATTCCAGCCATGCTGAGCCAGCAGGAGACGCTTGGAAACCTCCCTATCTATGCACCCACTGCCATCTTGGCCCATCCTGCACATGGGAGACCACAGCCCATTGCTCGCTGAGTCCCCGCGTTTGCAAGGGCACTTACGGGCTGGGCACCAGCATGTTGAGGGAGCGGTCGCAGGACACGCAGTGGAAATGAGCCAGCAGCTTCCTGCGGAGGAGAGAAGGGCTCAGTGAGCTGCCCGCGAGTGGCACTGAGTGGGTCTCTCCCTCCCTCCACCCTCTGCCCGAGCCACCTAATTTGAGCCCCAAGAGGCCTCTAAGGCACCAAGGTGCTAGAGGCGTCGCAAACCGAGGTGGCGGGATGGGGGAGAGGGGTTCCTCTTGGCATCGCAGCGGGGAGCTCAGCCATGGGTCAGGCACCTGAGAATCCACAGGGCAGCTGCAGGCAATCTGCACCTCCCTAACCCCCTGCAACGCAGCCGCCTTCACACCCGCACTGTGCATGGGCCCCTTCAACACTGCGGCGGCCCGAATGACACCCTGCGACACTGCCAGAGCCGCAGGCTTTCTCCCTAAATCCTAGGGCAGGAGGATTATCCTAAGGCAACCGGGAAGCTGCTTCTCACTCCTGGTTCCAGGAGACAAGTCGGAGCGGGGCCAGCCCCACCATTACATGAGCATCGTTGTTGCACGATGAACTTGCGCTTGTTAAATCAGTTGGGCTCCAGGGCAGAACGAGTTCCCCTGGGACACAGTGCGAGGAGGGATGAGACGCGCATGGGCAAAGGCGCTTTATTCTAGAGCTTTTGGGGTGCTCAGCCTGCCGGGCTCCTGCCCATGCTGCCCACCCTACGTACTTCCGAATCCCAGCTGCCTCGTCTGCCTCCGTCCGTGGCGCTTTCTCCTGGAGCTGCTTCAGGAGGCTCTTCCAGCGCTCCTCAAGCCGCTGGTGGAATGGCGTCAGCTCCAGGCGGTCCAGCTGCAGACGGGACGGGAGCTCAGCAAGCCACCCATGCCACTGGCTGTACCACTGCGGTCCCCAAGGCGCCATAGGGACCGGGAAGGGAGCCACAGCCAGGTGCTCGTGGCAGTGCCAGGGCTTGCCCATGGACCAAGAGATCCCCTCAGGCTTCCCTGGTGCCAGCCCTACCAACAGGTTTGAGTGCAGCCAGTGGAGTGGAAGCAGGACTCGCATGAGCGGGACATTATGATGCCCCCCGGGTGATTTGCAGAGGGCTCTGCAGGGGCCGAAACGCAGCCGGGGAGCAGTGTAGCCTGATGGTGCTCGTCCCACCACGGGAAGCTCCCCTGCCCTCCTCACTGACGGGTTGGCATCTTTTAGGGCAGACCAGACACCTCCAAACAAGCTGGCAGGAGGACAGGCTGCGGGCAAAGGCCTTTCGGATCCACATGGTCCAAATCCGAAAGCAAAGATATGGGGTAGAGCAGGAGGCAAGGTTGAGAGGAGTCCCTGGGTTTCCAAGGGCAGGGAAATGGGAACTGGGTCACACACAAAGCACCAGCACTTCTGGTAGAAGCAGCCCTGGTATAAACCCAGCAGAGGATTTTCCTCTGCGAGGGATGGCAAGATGCTGCACCTCAGACACACTTTACCTTGGAGTCCATCTCTTCAACGAGCTTTTGTTGGATGCGATGCCAATCCTGCTCCTGTCCCGTGATCCTGTCCAGCATGTCCTGAACCATTTTATTCAGGTGCTCCATGGTGGCATCAAACTGCGTGCAACTGACCTTGGCAGCCAGTGCAGCCCTGTCTGCTTTCTATCAAAGAGGAAGGAAGGGAGAGCGATGGAGAAGGGAAAAAGGATGTGATGGAGAGGAAAAAAGACAGGGTGGAATCGCAGAGCCCGAGCAGCAAAGCGACGCTGCAGATTTGTTACAGTTCCTGTGACCGCCTTGGCGGACACTACGTCTTTCTGCCATCTTACCACATCCATTTCTGTCACCAGATCCTCCTTGTCTGCTTTCTCCTTTTCCAATTTCTCCAGAGACAGGAAGAGAGCCTTTGAACACAGAAGACACTCAAAGGCGAAGCCCAGCCACGGCATTAGAGGGTCTAGGAGCATCTTCCAAGCAGACCCTGTCTGGAGGGGCTGACACCACCCACCTCGATATCTTTCTGTTTCTGGTGACGGTCATCCACGAGATCCCCCGTGACAGAGTTCAGCTTCTCACAATCCTCCTGCACCTGCAGGATGGTGGCCTGGATGTGCCTCAGAACTTCCTCGTCCTGCTTCATGGAGGAGACAATGACACGGGGCTGTGCAATGGGTCACTCATGGCCCCAGGGGGAGACGCAGGCAGGCAGGGCACGGGGCAGAGGCTCTGATCCCTACACATCACCCAGCCCCCTGTACAGGAGTTTTGTCTCTGGGTCACACAGTGGAGACCAGAGGCACTGAAATCAGTAAGAGACCATGGAGGAAGAGGACACCAACACTCAGCCTGGCCCATGCAGCATCCAGCCACGCCCGAGCCTGGGCTGCCCACCATGGAGCTGGCATCTCCTTGGAGCACAAGGACACTCCCCGGGGTACAGTTTCCCCCAAAGCTGATCTTTGCGACCTGTCAGAGTGGCCCCGAGCCTGCCCATGCTTTGTGTTCAGGGATTGGCAGTGATGTTGAGCCTCTACATCTGCACCAAGAGACACCACTGGCTGCTGTGACACCAGGACAAGAGCATCTCCTACCTGGCTCCTCGCTGGTATCTGCCTCGCCGCCTTAATCTCTGCTTGCCGCTCCAGGAAGGAGTTAACCAGGTGCTGGAGCTGCTCATAACGCTGGAAGAGCTGCCTGACCTGCTCGCTGACGTCTAGGCTGCAGGCCGGGCACGTGGCCTGTGCCTCCTCCTGCCTCAGCTCCGGGCTGGCTGGGACGCTCATGGACAGCAAGGCCGAAGACGAGGCCATCATGTTCTCCATGACGGACCTCAGCTTGTCCAGCTGGAGCAAGGGCAGAGGGAATGGATTTGAGAAGGGATGAGATGATGGCAGCCAATGAGCCCGAGTGCTGCAGATGCTGTCGGGTTGACGTAGGGATAGGGGAGGACGCTGAGATGCCCCTGATGGGAACGCAGCCCTCCCTGGTTCCCTGACCTGCTCCTGCAGGTGTTTGGCCACATCTGTCACCGACTGCTCCAGTTGGACTTTGGCCCCATCCTGCTTCTCCCTCAGCTCCTTCAGCTCCTTCTCTATCTCTTGCACCATGGACCTGGCCGGTGACACAGAGGATGGGATGAGCAGGGTCACACCAGAGCAGGGGACACCTTGTGTGTAGAAACCTCCTGGTTTCTTATACCTGAGACATCCCAGCTGCAGGTGTATCTGGTTGGTGCCCTCCGCTTTCTGCTCAGCACCTGCTCCCACCATCCTTTCAACGACGTTCTGCAGATGTTTGATCTGGGAAGGGTGTCAGGGCACAGAGCTCACCCCACGCTCTCTCCGCCATGGTGACTTGTCACCCCCTTCCTGCTCTCAGCCCAGCAAACAGGGCTGGTGGTGACACTGCTGTCCCCTCACCTTTGCCTTTTCACCTTGTAGCTCGCTGACCATGCTCTGCAGAGAGGCCACGCGGCGCAGGAGGTCCTTCAGGCTGCTGTGGCTGCTCTTCTGCTCTGCAGAGAGGCGGCCCAAGGGAAGGTGCCACCAGTGAGGAGGTTTTGCTCGGTGCCAGCATGACGCGCTCCAGTTTTCCCAAACCACCACAGGAGAAACTCCGCTGGCAGCAGAGGTGGCACCAGAGTGATGGCAGGAGATGGGCAGAGGGCTGTCCAGAGCCTCCGCACTAGCCAAGAGCCCAGCTGCCCCCTGGCATCGCAGCCACATGGAACACCCTGGCACGGGACACCCTGGCGCAGGACACATCCCTGCCACATCCTGCCTCCCCATGTGCCCTTTGCTTCCCGGCCCTAGCAGGTCCCTACCTGCCTCCAACAAGAGCAGCCGCAGCTTCTCAAGCTCCGCACGGTCACACTTGGCCAGCTCCAGCTGGGCCACCTGCTCCTTCAGGGCCGCATAGAGGCTGCTGAGCTGCCCAAGCTGCTGCAGAACCTCGTCCAGTGCCACGGGGACAGTGTCCGTCTCCCCCAAAGAGCACGTGGTGGTGGTGTTCGTGCCCGATGAGCGCTCAGAGTGCTGGGCTGCCGCAGGGGACTCTGCCCCGCGCCGGGCTGCGGGGGAGGCTGCTGGGGCACCCTGGGCGCTGGGTGAAGGCTCGAGGCTCACAGCATCGACCCAAGCACCCGAAGCATCAAGTCTGGCCTCAGTGGGGGCAGTTTGAGCATCAGAGAGGCTGGGTCTGCTGCCAAGGGAGCTGGGCTGAACCCCCACACCTCCTGCTGGGACCCCTGGAGGTGCCAGCTGTGTCCCTGACATGGTGGCCCCAGTGCCAGGGGACCCTGGTTGTGACCTTTGGATGGTGGTCCCAGTGCCAGGGGACGCTGGTCGTGCTCCTGGGACAGCTACTCTAGAGCCAGGAA
The DNA here is from genome assembly GCA_013398735.1 of Nothocercus julius. Lineage (NCBI taxonomy): Eukaryota > Metazoa > Chordata > Aves > Tinamiformes > Tinamidae > Nothocercus > Nothocercus julius. The sequence continues at coordinate 2,671,809 of VZSV01000112.1, read as the reverse complement.
ATACTGGCTGTGCACCTGAAATGGCGACCCCAGGGCGAGGGGAACGCAGTTGTGCCCCTGAGACAGTGGCTGTCATGCCAGAGGACCCAGGCTGTATCCCCGGGACTGTGGTCCCAGTGCCAGGGGACCCTGGTTGTGTCCCCTGGATGGTGGTTCCCATGTCAGGGGACTCTGGTTGTGCTCCTGGGATGGTGGTCCCAGTGCCAGGGGACCCAGGCTGTGTCGTTGGGACTGTGGCCCCAGTGCCAGGGGACCCTCGTTGTGTCCCCTGGATGGTGGTCCCAGTGTCAGGGGACCCTGGTTGTGCTTCTGGGATGGTGGCCCCAATGTCAGGGGACCCAGGCTGTGTCCCTTGGATGGTGGTCCCAGTGTCAGGGGACCCTGGTTGTGTTCCTGGGATGGGAGCCCCAGTGCCAGGGGACCCTGGTTGTGTCCCCTGGATGGTGGTCCCAGTGTCAGGGGACCCTGATTGTGCTCCTGGGATGGGGGCCCCAGTGCCAGGGGACCCTGGTTGTGTCCCCTGGATGGTGGTCCCAGTGTCAGGGGACCCTGGTTGTGCCCCTGGGATGGGGGCCCCAGTGCCAGGGGACCCTGGTTGTCTTCCAGGGACTGTGGCCCCAATGCCAGAGGACTCTGGTTGTGCCCCTGGGATAGGGGCCTCAGTGCCAGGGGACACTGGTTGTGTTCTAGGGACAGTGGCCCCAGTGTCAGGGGGCCCTGATTGTGCCCCTGGGATAGTGGCCTGGACTCTCTGGGACCCTGGCACTGTCCCTGGGCTGCTGGCACTGGTGTCAGGAGCCCTGGTCCCACGCACAGAAGGGCCCTTCCGGGTGGCTGGTGCTTCGTGCATCCCTGCTTGTGTCCCCACAGAATCAGGCTGTGTCCCTGGAGTCCCCTCTTTGGGGCTGGGCTGGACCCCTGTGACCTTGGCAGCCACTGCAGGGGCTTTGCCAGGGGAGAACCTGCCCATTTGGGGCTCCTGGAAACAAGAGGAAAAGGGAAACAAGGTTATGGGCAGGCTCCAACCTCCAGCAATGGCAGCATCCCCATACGGCAGGGACACCCATCCCTGAGGTGCTGCCATGAGGTTGGATCACGTGAGGAGACACACAGGGACCGAGGAGCTGGCCCAGCCCCGTCCCGTATCCCCCCAGCCTGCAGCTCCGGCTCACCGAGCCCAGCAGCTCCTTGATCCTTTGGACGTCCTCCTCCACATGGAGCTGGGTGGCCTTGACGTCGCTCACCTCGCTGAGGAGGTCCTGGAAGAGGGCCATGGCCTGTAGGGACGGGAGCCGAGTGAGCGGGGCTGTGCAAGGAAGGCAACGGCTCTGCTTCCTCCCGGCACCCGCTACAGCAGCAGGAACAAATCCGGGCCCGGCTGCCCGTGCCAGGCTCCACGCAAGGCTGCCGGAGCTAATCAGAGGGACGAGGAGACGCTGCCTCCCACTCCAGTGTGACCAGCAACTGCCTCCAGGGAAGCAAGGAGAGATCAAGCAGGGACGTGTCCTGAGGCCGGGTGAGCAGGGAGCTGCCTGCCCCATGCCAGGACCTCCCCAAGGCCATGTCCCTGCTCTGGGGATCCCCGCTGCTCACATGCGGCACCAAGGTTTCCTCCAGATGTACCAGCCCATGCGTGGCAGCTCCCTAGGGTCCTGCCATGGCCTCACTGCTGCGGGGCCAGGGCCACAGCGGTGACCCCAGAGCCTTTTGTGGGGATAGAGGGAAGGAGAGGACGGGGATGAAACTTCAGAGATGCTGAGAAGCCCCTGGGAGGAGCGGGACCTCCGTGCCCTCGGCACTGCTAAGGAAGAGCTGGATTAGTCCCATAAGGGCTCTCATGGGTAGCACAGGAAGGACGTGGCACAGCTGGAAGCAGCGTTTCCATCCCAGCTCTTCCTCCCTGAGACTCCACTGGCTCCCACCGTGAAGCCCACAACTGCTGTGGAGCACAACTGGCAGCACCAGCCAGCTCTGGTTTCACTGGCCCTGCAAAGATCGTTTCCTAAGGAGCGCAGTTAGCTCCAAGGACAAGACACAGTCATGGCTAGACAGGAGAGAGGAGGGATGGACATGAGCAGAGTCCGTTACCAAAACCAGCACAGACACTGAGAAGCGACAGGTCCTTCTCTGGCCCCAACTCTAACTCAGTGGCAGCTATCAAGGTCTCCCCTTGCTGCTACTGGGAAACAAGTGGCATGGAGAAGTGTTTATAACATCCCAAGACAGTCTTGGTGCTTCGCATAGCTCAGATCTAAGCTAAAATTTGCTCTCAAAATGTCCCGTTTCCCTCCATGGGTTAACTTCATCTTTGGGGGTCAGATCACCTTAGCTCCCGGAGCTCCATTTGGAGGAAGCTCTTACCTTGGAGACGCCGCTCTCATTGGCTTCGATCTTCTTCTTCATCTGCATCATCTGCCACATGTCGGCCACCGCGGAGGGGGCCTGTGAGCTGCTCTTTGTCCTTTCCAGCAGCTCTGTCCCGGAGGGCAGGCTGTCCAGGGTGGCCATCTGCTTCTCCAGCTCCTGGAGCTGCCGGCCCATGTCCTGGAGCTGGGTCTCCACCGCGACCACCTTCTTCTCCAGGCTGTCGTAGGGCAGTTTCTCCTTCTCCCGGAGCGGGGTCCTCTCCGGGGGCGGTGCGGGAAGCGGTGCCAGGCTCTCCTCGTGCATCTCGGTCTTGACGTCGCTCAGGTTGAGGTGCTGCAGGATGGCGTGCAGCAGGCTGTGCAGCGCGTTGAAGTTGACGGCGCCCACCTCGGGCATGCCGATGGCCAGGTCGGCCAGCTCGTGCAGGCTGATCTGCGCCATGGCAGCCTCCTGCGATGCCTTCTGAAATTAACAACCTAGAGCGTAACCTTGGGGGGAAACAGAGTGTTTTAAGCTGGGATGAGTCAGGAGGGCGTGAGGGGCTGCCCAGCCTTCCTCTTCCTCCTCCATCCTCCTCCTCCTCCGTCCTCCTCTCCTGCAAATCGCAGGGAAATGAGTAAAACCCCATTAAAAATATTAAAAATGATGGGGACCTCCCTGGGCGCCTCCTTCCCGCCGGAGGGTCTCTTCCCGGCCGTGGATGGAGGGGCTCTCCCTCCCGCTCTCCCCTCCAGCAGCAGGTCCCGTTCCCCCCGGCCCGCCGACCCGCACCCCGCCAGCAGCGCCCCCGCTAACCCCGCCCCTCGCTCTCAGCCCTCTCCAGTCCTCTTCCCATTGGCCGCCGCCGGCCGCTCTCCGCCGCCCCATTGGCCGCGACCGCTGCCCACGTGCCCTTGTTTACGCGCCCGCCCCCGCGGGGATACCAGGTAGCGTTCTCCGTTGCTACGCGACGGAGGCCCCCCTCCCTTCCCGTAAATACAGCAATTATCCGCATAAGAAAAAATACCGTAATTATCCTCCTCCGTTAAACTTCTCGGCCAGCAAAGCCCAGTTAGGAGAGCGCACCTTCACGGATAAGGTTGTCACCGCGGCGACAGTCACCTGCAAACACCCCTGTCTGCCTGCAGCCCCTTACAAATCTCCTGCAGGCAGGTTGGTGCACGGGGCCAAGCGACCCTGCAAGGACCCTCTTTTCACAGGGCTTTCCCTGCTGCCAGCTCTGGCTCCTGCTGCCACCTTGCGACAGACTGGCACCTCCTGGCCACCTGCACCCGAAGTGTCTGCCAATGCCCTTGGTCCCTCGCTTCTGCTGTGCATCCTAACCCACGAGTCCTGGGGCCAAGGGGCCCCGCAGGAACAGTCCCTGCAAAGCCATTTGTCCCCGCACTCTGGGGACTCGCCGTCCCCCTGGCATCCCCCCTCCCACCTCGATCCCAGTTCTAGCAGCATTGCCCCAGCACAGCATCCGAGCTGTTCCAGCAAACCTGCTTCTCCTCCTGGCTGGAGGCAGCCTGAGGGGTGCAGGGACAAGAGCAAGTGACAAGCAAGAAACTGGGATTCACATCCCACACCCAGAGGCTCCTGCTCTGGGCCCCTCCACAGCCACCCTCACCCTGTGCCACGGCAGTAACTTCTTGCACTTTCAAAGCTCCAAAAATGCATACCCCGTCCCCCAACAGCACAGCTACGTACACAGAGGCGTTGAACAGAGAAGTCGGAGCGTTTATTTGCATCCACGCTGGGAGTTTCTCTACACGTTCCTAACGCGCATCCACAAGCATTCCTGGCACTTTCCCCAGAGAAAAGAGCTAAGCGGCACAGCCCAGGGCAAGAGGGTTTCTGCAGGCCAGGTGCTCATACCAGCCATGCAGTTGCCCTCACACACTGCCCTGGGCAGCAAAAGGCATGAAGGGAGGCCTGGAAGATATGCAATGGGCTCTCGTTTCTGCTTTAACACTTCTAATGCACTTGGTAACATCCGTCAGCTTGACACAGCCCGGGCTGAGAGAGATTCGACTTGAAAGACTCAGCTCCCTTGCAGGGCAAGCGGCTTCTGCAAAGGAGAACTGAGCCCTACGCAGAAAGCGGTATCCAAATGACAGGACACAGTCTTATCCGAGACTTTCCATGAGGAGACAAGTCCTGGAGAAGAAGCGCTTCCATATTTTTCTTTTTTCTTTTTTTTTTTTGAGGTATCCAAAGCACAAGTTTTTCCCTCTCCCCTTGCCTCAGAGGTGGGACTGGTGGAAGGTTGCTGCTAACTGCATCGAAACACAGATTCCTTAGTGACCCCATCTCTGAAGCAAAACACCACATAAGCAGGGAAAAAGAAATCCAGATAAACACAAGCTTCCAGCTAATCCTTGGAAGTAAAATATTCCAACACTGGGAAGACCTTTGAACCTGAGCAATCCATCAAACAAATACTTATAAAAATAATCGAGAACTTCTTTCCCCTTATAAACCACAAAGTCAGACCGTTACACAGTTATTTAGAGCATTAACATCTCTCTTCTTCAGCGAGGCACTCAAGGACAATTTCCACAGACAGATCAGGGTGGGCAGGCAGAAAACAGAATAGATTAATTTGCTTCTTTGAAAGACAGAAGGTGCTAGTTTTCAGACAGTAAAAATAAAGAATATAGATGTGGTGTGTATGTGTAGACTTCATTTCAAGCTGTGAAGACTGAATTCAAGGAGGGGATTGAGGATGGGAATATGCACCAAGACAAGCAGCTAACCCTCTGAAGAGGGATCCTAAGCCTTTATTCTGATAACTGGCAAAGCTGCCGTTTGGAAAGGTTTAAGTTTAGGCATAGGGATCATTCAAGCTTTCTAGAAAGCAAATATGACTGCCATAAAAAGCTGCAAGACCCCCTAAGATGGCAAAGGGCCAGCTCACTTCAGTACATTGTTACAGCAAGGACCGGATTTCAGGGCCGAAAAAGGAGATTAGAGACAATGCTGAGATAGTGGCACGTTATATCCACGCTAGGTTATATCAGGCAGGTGCTATGTCCTTGTAACGAACACACATCTGCCTCAATCCACCAGCATCTCAGCTGTTTGGGGTCTAGTGAATACAGGTCACTGGTTTTCCTAAAGAGTTGTGAAGGATTCTGAGATGCGGACAGCGGGTTTCAGCGCCGCCGATTTCTTTTGGCTTCCAACCAGGATGGGGTTTGAAGCGAGAGCAGGCAATAACTCAGCTGGAAGTTCCTGGACATAGCTCAGGGACACCCACACAGCCTGTGCTCGCTGCTGCAGGGCTTCAACAGTTGCTAGCAAAATACTAACCTGTGAAAGCAAGTCTGAGCACAGCATCAGCATTCGAGAAGCCCCGACCGAGCTCCAGGCAGGGCTGCCAAGGCAGTTTGAAGGGGGCTTAGAAAAGAAATGTTTTTCATATGTTTAGCACTGTTTCCCGGTATGAACAATAAGGTCCAGGACTGGCTCAGAACAAGGAGGTTATTTTTGCAAGGGTTTCACATACTTCAGTCAATCTGTTCAATAACACTTAAAATACAGCAACACGTTACAACCTCAGGCCTAGGGGCCTCATTATGATCAAGGAGCACAGCTGTTACTTGTAATACTTTGAAAATGCAATAAAGGCATCAGTGGCCAAAGAGCAGCTCTAGCCCTGGGATTTAGCTTAAATTGGTGCTGAATATAACAGAAGATAAAGCTGCTCTTAGGTTTGGGCTTTTGTGAACACTCACCAGCCAGCAGACAGCTCTTAGTGCTGTAAGATGAACTTCCCTGCTGCCAAGGAATGTTTCTTTGCCTAATGCTCAAGACTCTTCCAGCTCTCACAGTATCACTGCTTGCCCCTGGCACCATTTGGATTTAAGATGCTGGAGTGGAAGAGAAGGATGCAGGCAGAAGCTGAAAGATGAGTGGAGTGAAACAAATGCCTGCCAAGGAAAGCCCTCCATCAGCACTGTTCTCTTAAGCAATTGCCCATCAGGATTTGTTCCTTACACCAGCACACTGGAAAATATGATAGGTTTTCCTGGAGTGTGTTAGCCTGTCTCATCACGGATGAAGATCACCGCTTGGGGAATTCACCTTGATACGATCCCAGAGACAACAGAGCCTGCCACAAATCACAAGCACTGTCTGCTGCTCTCTGCCGTGTCCCCTCAAGCCAAGGATTAGTGTCACTTGAGAAAAGAGCAAGCAGTGAGTCCTGCAGAAGAGGGCCACAAGCTGCCAAGAAAGCCTGTTAACAGCAACAGCTGCATGGTACCAACACAGCAGCTGCTCAAAAGGGGTCACAGGGAGCACCAAAAAAAGAAAAATCCTTTACTTTTTATTGCAGGTTCAGTGTTAGTTGGAAAGCACAATTGTGTTAGACGTGGATATTGTTCCAACCCTGCCTGGCTTCGTTGTGCAGAGAAGCGTTCAAGTGAGGACCTAGATCCTCGTGCGACTTCCTGCCACGGCACAGTAACGATCCCAGGCTCACCAAATGCAAGGGCCAGCACATTAAGTACAACCTCTTGCCCTGCTGAGAGCTGCACATGAACATGCTGCCAACCCCTAGAAATGAGGCCATGATCAGCCCTTCGCGCGCTGCCCTGAGCTGCCCTTTCCGGACGTTCAGCTAACCTGCCTCCGAAGAAAGCGCTCGCTGTGCTGCACAAGAGAGTCGAGGCCTCTAAACTGGCAAGGCTCTGCTCTGCCAACAGCAGCAGAAATTAAGCATTTTCTTCTGCGCTCACTCAAGCAGGTCACAGGCAGAAACAGAAACCCAAAGGCTGTTTCCTCCTGCTGTTCACATGCAGCAAATGAACATTCCCCATCTCTCAGAAGTTGACAGTAGTTTTCCTTTCTTTTTTTTTTTTTTTTTTCTTGTTTTTAAGAGAGCAAGAGACAACACTACAAAAAATAAAGGAATTTAAACATTTAAAGCCTTCTTATTTGTCTTTCAATTAAAGTATAAGCCTATAATCCTCCCCACAGCCAGTGGCCTCTTCTGTTCACCTATAAAGTGCTGGTTGATTTTTTTTTTTCTGTTGCATCTCATGGCTCAAGTCCCTGAAAATCTTCACCCTCCCTACAAGAATAAACAGCTGCGTTATGTCTATAATTTATGGTATTGCCTTTTCATGCACATCTCCTTCTCTCGTGGAAGCCTGGACAGGGGCAGTGCCCCGTCTAGTCATCAACAGTGATGTTGCGGAAGAGATAGGCCATGGACTCCCCATTGTGGATTCGTCGGATGGCTTCAGAGAGGATCAAACTGATATCCACAGTCTTTATCTTGGGGCACTGCAGCTTCTGTACCTCATGAGGAACTGTGTTGGTTACTACCACCTGCAGATTACCAAAGAGAGCATTAGTTGCGTTGCTGATGTTTTCATCCTGATTTAACAGCTACCCAAGATTAAAACCACAGATGATGTGAGTTTGGCATTTCACACCAAGCTGAGGGCAAGAAATCCTTGTATGTTACAAGAAAGATTAAATACAACTGGTCTCCCCAGGGGCTGTCAGGATGTCCAAGGGACCAACATAACCCACACCCTACAAGATCTACCTCCACACAGGCTGATGGGTCTGTTTAGATGACAGGATCTGGCCTATTTGTTAGCAATGCTAGGTACTAAGGGCAAGGTTTGGAATCCTGTTCTAATACTGCTTTAGTCCATCATGAGCTGCAGGAGGGAAGCAGAGATAAGGCCTATTTAGTGAGAAAGTAGTGACAGGTGCTCAGCTGCGCAAAGGGACACGTCCAGGCAGGCATGACCGACATGGGTGCATTAGGGAGAAAACAGAGAGGGGAGCAGATCTGATCTGAACAATTATTAATCACACCCTGGTTTTATGAGGAACCGGCTAACTGAAAGTGTCGGATGAGGCCAGTCATTTCAGAGAGACGAGGGAAAGTAGGGAAGAACCTCACGCTCCAGTCAAACAGCTAAGGCCATGAGCCCCCCGCCAGCCCTTCCCCCTCGCTCCAAGGAGCGGAGGCACCTCATCGATGGAGGACTCCTCTATTAGACGGGGCGCGTCCGCGGACAGGAGCCCATGAGTAGCCATCACAAATATCTTGTATGCTCCTCGCTCCTTCAGGATCTCTGCAGCAGCTACGAAGCTCTCCACATCATCGATGATGTCATCCTGGGAAGAGACAGGAATGGCATCCGGCCTGGAAACAGCCCATGCCTGCGGTGCGGGAGGTATTGCCAGGTACTACAGCAGTGGCCACGCATGTGACAGAAACACTCTGGCTATCCCAGCTCTTGTTGGGCTGCAAGCAGCAGCCACATACACAAGCTATGGCTGTGAGTGCCTTTTCACTTATTTACAACCTCCCCCAAGTGCATAACACAAAGATATTGTGTCTTGGAAACTACTTAGTCCTTGTACATGCAAACAGAGCTCTTCTTCAGCAAGGCCTTTTTTTTTTTTTTTTTTTTTCCTTGGGGCTAATAGCTGCATATTAATCGCTTGCACTGAGGCGAGCCCGAGTATGAGAACCTCAGCAAGATTTCCACAACTCAGGGTATGTCTCTGCATTTCCAGGATTTCCTGTTGTGGATTCAAGGAGGCAAGGAGACTTGGGGATTTACAGGGACAAAGCGTGAAGCATCAACGGGAGGTTGAAATATTCAGCTAAAGTCACCACTAAAAGTGAAGTAGAGGCAACAATCATATTCCCACCCCACCCCAGCAGTGCTTCCTGCCCTTCAAAATAGAGTAGTTATGAAGAAAGTTGCTGGGAAAAGCCACCCCACCCACTCTTCTCCATTGCACTCGTACCACAATGATGGCAATTCTTCCTCCAACATCTCCCACCACGGTTATCGGTGGTTTCTCCTTGGCCATCATCACTAAAGAAGAAAAAACAGGTCAGTTAGCATGAGACGCCAGTCCTTGCCTAACCGAGCCTTGCAGCGATGCACAGATAAAGCTGTATGCACCATATCCTGAGATGCACTCAAGAGCTCAAATCCTGTTTTAATCATCATTTTCCTTTCCAAAATGAGTAGCCCTGCAGCTTAAAAACAAAGTTCTCCATTTCCTCCATACCAACAGACCCAACACCCAAGAGCCACCCATGCAGGGGGTGGTGCAGAACTAAGTGAAACGGCTCTTTGCCTCTGCAGTCATTTCCCAAACAGGACTTGAGAAAAGGGCGTCCTGCAAGTGGGAACAATAAACAGGCTTTTCCCTGCAACACCACTCAAAGGGTTTAAGCTCTACACAAGGCAGGTTTTCATCTCATGGCCTCCTAAGTCACAGGACTGATTTCAGACTTGGGCTCCAGTTTGTTATCTCTCATATCGCAAAACTTGCAAGGATCTCTCAGAGTGTGCGAGGCCCTTAACCTGCCTGCACAGACAAGTATCACTTGAGAGAGTTGCAGAAGTAAAATTTGCCAGGGTCATTTGAACTGCATTTATCAAGGAGCAGGAAAAAACCCAGTTCAAACTCAGGGCTACAAGCTCGACATGAGTAGTGACCAGAAGCCAAAATGGATTATATATTAAATATATTAGGAAGCTTTTTATTATTATTATTTTTCCTCTAAAATAACCTATTTCCACATAATTCTGAGGCAGCATGAAATCAGATGCCGTTGCCCAGCAAAAAGCGTGTCTGGACATTGATTTCAGCCCTCCTGGATCATAAGAGTCCTGCATGAAACTCCCCATCCTGCACAGCAGGCCAATCCAGCGCTATTCCCACAACTCATCCATGGCTAGAACTGCCTGTAGCCTAAGCACAGCTGGGTGAGTCACACTGAGGGATACGATGAGAGAGATTACAAGGACCACAGATCCAAAGATCCACGTATGATCCTGGTCTTCACATCCAAGACATGCCCCACAGACCAGTTTTCCTAAAGCCTACCAAAATTCTATGAAAGGCATACAATATTTCTGTTCTGACAAAAATTAACATTCTTCAGTGCTAGACTCTGTGATTAAAACCACAGTGATGGAGAACAGATCTTAATGAGATGAAATTCAGCACGACTTTACTGGCAAACACATGAATTTTCACTGCACGGGTATCCTTATATTCCATAAGAGACATGGACACAATCCTCACTGTACTCAAGGGCTAACATACCAGCTCCCAGCACGAGCAGTGCTTTGCCTCCGCTTTGTGCTTTGCATCTTCTGTCTGCTTTTAGAAGCCATATTTCAAGGCTGCTTTATCTTTAAAGTAGGGTAGGCAATATATCGACCTAACCACATCCTATAGAGATGGTCTCCCTT
>VZSV01000112.1:2632373-2660639 GCA_013398735.1 Nothocercus julius | reverse complement strand
AGAGGGAGGGAGGGGAGAGAAGAAACCCACCACACATGAACTGCAAGCCAAAAAATCTACCCAAAACCACAACAAAATGCAAGAGGGCTTTGATGGCTCCAACACGATGGGAGCTTGTGCAAGCGCTACCGAGGCCTGATTCTCGTTCTGCAGGATCTTTGGTCATCTTGATATGTGCAAGTCAGGACTGCCAGGAGAAGGTGCCTTGAAGAATGATTTCAAATAAAAAAATAACATTTTTCTCCCAGACACAAACCTTCTATTTATCTGTAGACAAGAAGACAACAGCAGAAGGTAGCCACGGCTGAATTTCTGCCTTGGATAACCCCTTGGATTATATAAGAGTATTTTCTGGAGAGTCAGAAAAGATGCTAATGGTATTTGTAGCTTAAAAAAAAAAAGAAAAAAGAACCACCACCATTTTTATAAAATGAGACTACCAAAGAATATTGCAGAGAAAAAAAACCACCATAAATAACACCACCATCCTCAACTATGCTTTCACTCTGATGCAAGCAATATACACCCAAGTACCACGTGTTAAAGGTGAAAAGATCATTAGCATGAAGAAAGAGCATTTCTAAGTGCTTCAACCTGTGGTTTAACTAAGTGGTCAAAATGGGTTAAGGAACGGCTTAACTTCAGTGCTGAGAGGTACCGTGTGCCTTAAAATCATAATCACCAAGCAAAATAACGCTGCGCTTACAACAGACTCTATGAGCAACAGAGCGCTCAAGGCCTAACTTTTATGCAAAGAGATAGATCAAGGAGCACAGATAAAGTCCGTAATTCCCAGCCTAAACACAGAGGGGAGATGAGGGCAGTGAACTTGAAACAGACCTGAAGTCATTCCAATTTTTTGCTTCTTTGCTTCTTTCCCTGGAGGGAATCCTGTTGCAAAGGCTCCGATTTCTGGTTTTTGAGTGACGGGAGGTGTTGCTGCCCTTTTAGTACGGCACTTTCAGAGCAAATAGAAGCACCTGTGCCCCTTTTTTTTTAAAGCCCTCAAAATCAGAACATTGCCCAGGCCACGCTACCTAGACAAAAAACAAGCCAACATACTATGCAACACTCAGTAATTAAAGGCACGTGATCCCAGGTAGAATAGGGAGAAAAGGTGCAAGCCAGGACACCAGAGCCTGGCCAATTCGCTAGGAAGCTTCTGAGGAATTGCACAAAGCAGAAGCCATCACTGCAGGCTCCGTTCTGCTCCCTGGCTTGTCTTTCCAACCCTAATCCCACCACCAGGGACTCCAAAACTGCAGCGTCTCAGCCAGGGGAGATGCTCCGCAGCGACCCCTCTGCCATCAAACCTTACAAATTGGGGAGTGCTGCTGCTGGTGCAGGGGCAGGAAGAGTCGATCAAAGGTTTCGTCTGAAGCAACGTTTGGGGTTGGGAGGCACCTCCGCTTGTCAAATGATTGAATTGGACAGAAAGGGAGGAATAAGGGGGAGGATAAGTACAGGATTCGCAGCACTGCCATCCTTAAGCCTAGTGGTATTTTTAGAGCCCAGCATTGACTCAAAACAAGCTGCCTCCAAAGGTTAGAAAGTGGGAGAGAAAAACAAGCTTCTGTGGAGAGTTTTGGGCCAGCTCACTCCATAATCCACCCGGCATCCCTTCCCTGACAGGCAGCGACCAAGCAGCAGTTTGGCTGCTTTACACTGGAGCCACAGGCACGCAAAAATGCGAGGTCGAATGTCAAGTTTCTGCAGGAGATAAAGAAAGTGGTGATACACAGGGAAATTTTTGTCTGGATAGATGAGGACTGAATACATCTTTCTGATGAAACCATAACTCAATTGGAAGGGGCAAACTCCCGTACAAGCTTCCATTTATGGGGCTCTCCAGCAGCACAGGTTCCCACAATCAAGCTTCCTTCAAGTAACATGCCTGGAAATAAAGACAGACGCATCAACGCCCTGATACCCATTAAGTCTCCTATATTTTGGAGGGCAGAATGTCTCTTAAGACAGAAGTGAGAAGAAAAAGGACAAGAGTAACCAGGCAAATTCCTATTTTGCTGGAAGTGCAGGAAGCAAATCCCTTGTGAGAACGTGGGCAATAGCAGTAAGCTCCAAACTTCATTGCCAAACCCCACCTGTCCCCCAAGGCACCGGAGGAATTTAACCAGCTGTGTAAGCACTGCTTAAACGAGTTCATTGCAGTGAGCAATGACTTGGGCAATGGCTGCAATCTCACCTGCCTTCCCCACCACAACTTGCCCAGGATGCTCCTCCTGAACTTTGAAACACAAAACACACTGCTAATAGGTAACTCTAGTCACAACCAGTAAAATTAAGGGTAGCTGTACAGTGGATTGCTCCTCACCATGTGCAGCAACATGCTATGTTTTCCACAGGTCTCAGTCACGTTCACTGCTCCCAGAATCCATTTTGTCCTATCACCATCTACCTAGAAAGCTAAAATGGTCCCAAGACAGGGCTTGATTTTGACTGTACTGTACAGGTTTCCTCTGTTTTGCTCTTGCTCTGTGCTCCCAAAAAGCAGTTTATCTATGGATTGCAAGAGCATGGGAGAAGCACAGCAGTACTCCCAAAGACCCCATTCATACTAGCCACAAACCTCAAATCGTATCAAAGCAGATGTCATAACATTACCACCTAGCTCCCAAGATGAAGGAGACTTCAGATAGCAACAACTACTACTGCGAGGGGGAAACGAAGGCCAGGTCTCCCCTCAGAGCTGGGAATGGCACCCTGTCTCAGCGGTGGGTCCCTCACTAGTTGCACTCTGTCTTGTTTCATGAGTTCTGTCATGGAGCCCTTTAAGTCAGAGTCTGACACTGCTGAGCGGGCACAGCAAGGAGAACAACCCTGATGCTCTGTGTTGGCAAAAAGAGTTAAATAACAATCATTCCTTGTACCTTCCTATACAACTTGCTAACTTCAGCTTTGTCCAAGAGAAAAGCTACACTGGTCTAACTGCTCTCAGGTTGCTTATAACGACATAGCTAAACCAAAGGCAAATTCCAGTCAAACTTCACCTTGTTGCCCAAAGACAAGCAGAAAATTAATCTTACGTGGCAGCTCCAGACCAGGGTGCACAGTTGCATTTTTGACCATTGGGGGAGAGTGACGACCATCATCCATGTCCTGCTCTGTACACTGGGCCTCCCCGTGTATCACTGCTAGTCCCAGGCGCAATCTCTCGGCGTAAGACTGAGCCCTGCAGGACAACCACAGCATGTCAAGAGGGTGTCTTGCAATGTGCTGGAGCAGCCCTCTCCCAAATCCAACAGGACAAGCAAAGATTGCTCCTCTGTGGCTGTAAAAGGGGTCCCCTTGAGTAAGATGCTCACCAAAAAGGGCTTTTTATACCTCCCAATATGCCAATACTACCCCTTGGCTCCTCTGCAGAGGTCTCCTGGTGTTCTTCCACATGCTAAATGTTTTCTGACATGCTCAGGTGCTGCTTGTGCAACAACTCAGACCCTCATGCTCCAGTGAACCAGTCAGATGTGCAGTAGCAGGAAGTCCAGTGTTTACTCCCACAGGGCTGGGACTGCCAAATTCAGTTGTCCGCCTGCAAGACTAGGGATGCCATCCCACTTTCCAGCCACAAAGGACTTATGGACCTGATTCCTGATCCATCTGGGACCCTCCACATTTTTGCTGACATTTACTCCATCAAGCAAGATTATAGTTAACCAGCTAGTAAAAGAATCTATTTACCTTTTTGCTGCATCAGGAGATTTGGCTACAATAACTGCATTTCTGTAATCTGGAATCTGGATTCAATAAAGACAAAGTCTCTGTCAATTATTCAGGTCAGTCAGACACCCACTACACAATGAAGAGTGGGGGGAGACAATTTAACAGGACTTAAAAGGTGATTAGATGCAGAAGCATAAGTAGCCCCTCAAATGACACTAGTGCTTCAGAGAACAATGAGTTTCGGTTGAGGGCTCAAGCTCATCTGTTTATGAGCAAGAATTCAACTTCTACCCAAGTATGGCATCATACAATGTAACCTACTTTGATAAAACATTTTTCCTCTTCCTTGAGAAACACCCAACAGATGCCCTGGAAGAAGGAATCCATGGACTGAACAATTGATCTAGCCTGACAGTGCAATTTCTGCTTAAGTACAGGTCCAAAGCCACCACCGCATTACGTCAGGTGTACATTAGGACAAACTGATGTATACAGAACTAGAGTAACCTCACTTCTTCCTGTATATATTGAAGCAGGAAAGGGGAGGCTCTCAGGTTGTCTACTGGAAAGCTGAAGAAGCCTTGAATTTCCTTTTGATGAAGGTCCATAGTGATAATGTGTGTTAAACCTAAGCAAAAAAGACATAACAATTCGGTAAGTAGCCTATCACACAGCTGGAGTTCCTTGAACGTTTCCATTTTTCAGACTACTTTATCTGGTAGTCAGACTACTACACCACATATAAGAGAGGTATACACCACGAGTATAGAGAGGTAAAACAAAAAGTATCAAAGACATAAGGAAAAACAGACATGAAATAAAAGTTGCTTGCTAGACCAAGGGTATATTTCAACATGACACTTCCTGGGCCACCTCATCAGGTGAAAGTTACAAAGAAATAAAAAGTAGCTGAAGCAAATTACTTCCCCCAAAGTCGCTCAGGTGCTTGCCTGAAAATCTCTGAATCTAAGAGGAGCAGAACCAAAGGAGAGCCACCTCTGGGGACACATGGCAGCAGAGGCCCTACAGAAACCAAGCCTGCCCTCATGCTTCCTGTGTGGTGCTCACCTGCCTTGGCTAGCATGGAAGCCAGCAACTTGCAAACGATTGAGCCCCTCTTCCTCATTTTGCTCTGCTTGCTGTAGGGGAAGTAAGGGATGACCCCAATAATGTTCCTGGCACAGGAGGTCTTCAGGGCATAAGCCATAATCAGTAGCTCCATTACTGCAGTATTCACATCTCTAGAAGATTTGAAAAACATTTCAAAGATGAGTAGGAGTTTTTCAGTGTGACGCTTTTTCACACTACATCCATTCACTGTGTGTGCACACATATACACACCCCATTCACCACATACACACACCATATATACCATTCTCACCAGCTCCTTCCATTCAGCCACAGCACATTATGATCAACTATTATACACACAGGATGTGACCCCAGCACCCAAGAGCTGTGGCAAACTTGGATTTTTTTATTCTAACACAAGTATTAGGATTATTTCCCTCCCTCACCACTCGCACACACAAAAAGGGCATTTTTTTACATTAGATTTACTACAATATTTTTAACAGCTTAAGCCAAATCACTTTTCCTGGTTTAAGAAACACTGTATTCTGGAGCAGTACAAGCAGAGGCACTTCATTTTGGTGGAAACTGGCATCTTCATGCTCCCTATTTAATCCAGAAATGGATGGAATAACAACACACGAAGCCCCAAACAACTTTTCTTGGAAGGGAGAGAGGGGAAAGAAGGAAAAAAGCAGCATAGACAGAACATAATATACAGACCACAGTGAAGAATACGTGCAATAAACTCCATCTTCAGCTGGCTTACACTATGATGACCAGTGTGCCTCATCAGAAGAGCATTCATCTGCATTGGTATTTACATTGGGAAAGGGGGAAAAAGGCCAAACTTTTAGTTTGTTTAAGCCAACATCAAGGGAGACCTGAATTGCACACACAATCTGCACCAAGACCACGTGAACCTTAAGAACCTGCAGAGAAGGACAGACGGATGTGCAATGCTCCAGAATAAAGATATCCTTGCTTGGGTTTCCATGAAGAGGACTACATGGAGCAGCTTAAAGCTCTGCAGAGCTTCCGGGAAGTCACCAAGGGGTCACCCTGGGACTCGCTTCCCCACAGCTACCTGGGCTGCCTTTCCCAAGAGGCAGAGCCAGCGCTTCCCAAGTATTTGGGTCTGACACGTGACAAACTCGGACTCTTCCCATTTCCCCAGCGCTCCCCCTTCCTTGGGAAACCGCATCTCTCTGTTCACAGGCGCTCCAAGCCTCTTTATCCGCTGGCTGGCTCCCTCAGCTCCGTGCACAATGCCGTTTGCACACAGAAAGCTTTGTTAGTGCTTGAAACACCCGGCCAAGAATTACATAAAACATAACCCCCTGCCACGTAGGACAACAAGCAAACAAAGCCCTGTTTCTTCCTCTGGCTGTTTTAGCTGTGCCAGTGCGGCTGGGAGAAGAGAAAGAGATGCTAGTAGCAGTATTGTATTGAAACAAAGCAGCCAATTTTAAACCCATTTAGAGGTCATCCCAGAAATCCAGTAATTTGTGTTGCTGCATCTCAAATTTCTTAAAAAAAAATCTCTCCAGGAAAAAGGCTGCAGAATATAACTGCTCCTGGGAGAAGGGGTTATAAAAGATACCAACGGGTTTGACTCCTGAAAACCAGCTGGCACAGATGCGACGTAGAGCTGGACGCGTTTGTCCCCGCAGCGGCGGGAGGGCTGGGCGAGGGCAGCTCCGCTGCAACGGAGCAGATCTGGCCCCTCCTGGGTGCACTGAGCTTCTCCTCATGCCTCTGCCAGGGGCACTGACCTGAATCCAGGGCCAGGCTCAGAGCGGAGACTAATTGGGGACAATAATGTTTGGGGGGGATGCCCAGCCACAGCATCTCCCAAGGTGGATGCCCAGGACAGCGTCCTTGTCTCGTGCTGCTTGTTGCCCCTCTGTTTTTGCAGCAGAGCTCACACGTTGCTTCTGGAGGGCCCAAGACTGCCCAGGAAACCCTCAGCTCATGGCCATGATATTTAAAGCCAGCTCCTTTAAAGCATTCCCTGTCCCCTCTTTACCACCCTTCTCCTGCAGGCTGGAGCTCTCCCTGCTCCCTACCTTTGTCCAAACCATCCCCGGAGATCGGTATACTCGTGGCTGAGCAACTGTCTTGGCAAAGCCACGGTGCAACAAGTACCAACCCGTCTGGCACTAAAAGCCTTTTCTTTAACTTCTAGTGTCTCACTTAAACCATCCAGTCCTCCATTTTTCTGCTTTATGGAATAGTCCACTAACTACATTAACACTGAGTTGTGTGCTTAACATATGCACGAACATAAAATTGGCTGAGTTCAGCCTGGCCATGCACCCAGGACACTCAGGATTTAGAAAAACCTCTAGCGTAATATCTCCTAGCTTCTCTATCCTAAGCTAAACAGTACTAAACTATCCAGTTTTCCTCATACAATGCTATTCTATACATCAGCACTTCAGGATGATACTTGTCTCTTTCAGTTTTGCTATGTACCCTTTGGACTTGCAGTACCTAATTAGGTTTTTCTCCCTGTGCATTTAAGATGCAGACTGTGGATTTGCACTGCAGCATAACAAGGTTATTTCATTCTCTATTGCTTTCCTAACAAGTCTCAATATTCTACCTGCTTTTTCAACTGAGTACAGAAATTTTTGCTAGTGAGTACAGAAATTGTATTTTCATAGGACCCTGGTTTGACAAACATAATCCAAAACAGTTCTTCTTTTTACACTCCTGCAAGGTTCTTGAAAGCCAGTGCAAAAAAGGGAGATGTCCTTGAACCTGTTTTCTCTAAGCAATGCAGCAAGGCATAGCTGTAGCTGGAGAATAAAGGATTACACAGCATACCAGTGGTTGCTCAGAGGGCCTTGATCTCTTAATTTATTTTTTTTTCCTAAAGGACACATTTCTTGGCCTGCATCATTTGGTTCAGTTTGTGGAAAGCCAAGGGAATCAAAAAGTTGAGAGCAATGGAGGTTCTTCTCTTCCAAAACTGTTGCTTGTCCCTAATACACCAAGTTATCTCTCTCTGAAATATATGTTGCATATTTATGCTCTCAGTTACAAGTTATTTCAGAGGACTCTTCTGCAAGGGACAGCAGGATGGCACCACTCACCTGAAACACAAACCTGCAATAGAGGGTTTTCATCTTGCAGAGATTTCCTAGCTTCCTGTGGGAAGCAAAACCTGCAGCATCTCCCTGGAGAGAGATGATTTCCAGGAAAACGTCTCAGCCTTCAAGAGGAACTCTAGAAGGGAGGAAGCTGCTCTTACTGATTTCTTTAGCAATAGGCCAAGCATTACAAAGAGCAACTGAACTTGAATTCTCATTGGGCTATATTTTTTAGGCAACCTAGGAAAATTCCTTTTTCCAGTATATTTGTCTACCTGCTTGAGCTCTGATACGTATTAACTAGTTCTAGGGACCTCCACAATTTCAGCAGAATTATGCTAAAAGGCATAAATATCTTTTTTTTTTTTTTTTTGATAATTGAGCAAACTGCACCCCATCAATCCCTCATCTTTGAGAATGGAATTGCTGCCACTTGCGGCTGACGATATTGCACTACCATGTGCAAATGCACTTTGCCCCTGCACTTCCACTAAATGGCATGGACCACTTGGCCATAACTCAAGGGAAAAACAGTATCCCTCCATGCACCAAATTTAGCTCTCCAAATCTAGCACAATCCCTCTAAACTCTTCCTCAGCCAGGCACAAGCAAAGTTCCCAGGGGTTAGCAGGTGCCTTTTTAGCTCTCCTAGCCTAGTTATTAGCAGCACTTTTCTTCCCTCCTATTAGGAGGATGTGAATCTAAAACCAGATGAAACTAAAAACAAGTAGGCACACACAAGAAAGAATCACATTATTAAGAATTATAGGAGTAGGGGAAGGAAGCTAAGGGCTTCCTCACAAGTTCAGCTTCACATCCCTGCAGTGGAAGGGAGGGTAACCCAACCTTGCAGGAAAGCAATAGCTGCTGGCTCTACTGCTCGATAACTGGAAAGCAGAGGAAATTACCCATCATGAGATGGAAGTGCCAGTCACCAAGCAACTGAACCTGCAAGGCCACCAACGCACCGACCGGGGACGTTTCACTTAGAGCCATCGGTCAGACTTGTTCTTGCCTGAAGTGACACTCTATAAGCTGTTGGATGGGTAGCTTCTCAGCTTGCTGTGGTACAAAAGGTCCTCTGGGAATTTTAACAACTTAATACTACGCTGTATCTAGAAAGTAAGTCAAAGCAATGACAACTATGGAAAGAGCAAACAAACAGCAAACAAACCTATTGGGATAACCCGCCGAACCAGAAATTCAAAGCATATCACAGCTATACAATTAAGCCACGGGTCACTTACCTGGGGATGGTCTGTATAATGAAAATATCCTGTCCCCGGACTGATTCTTTTATTTCAACCCTTGTTTCTGAAAACGATAGAGAACAGTCAGGTTTACCCCCAAATGTCATGTTTAAGCTGATTTAAGCCATAATTTAGCAGCAAATTTGCCCACCGGTCAGGAAAAATTGCAAGACTTGTCCTTGACTCTATGTGCACAAACACCCACTACACATCAAATCAAGCAGACTTTCCAAAATGCAGGTCCTGTGAAGCAAAGAACTGGCATTACATACAAATTAGTATATTTACAAAGCAGAATGGGGCTGAATAGCTGTTATCTTACATGCAGAAGACTATTACTTCACTTTCTAAGCGTAAGTTCATGCCATGTGCTGGGTGCTGCAAGCTGCTGATACCACATCCATAGGTGAACTACCCAAAGCACAACTGCCTCTAGCACTCCCGCAGAGGGGACATCAGCTACTCTGTACCCTATGTGCGGTCACCTCCATACACGTTGGATAGCCCAACACAGTATCAGCAATACAGGGGTTCAAACAGGTAACTCCCCAGCTTGCTGCCATGGTCAAGACATTTCACTACTCACCCAGGATGGACATTTAAGTCTCCAATGACCATGCTTCACACTGCCTCTTAAAAGTCAAGAGCAGCTCTGGGTTGCCTTTCTAGGCCCTCATTTCCCATGCAGTCATATAGGATGGACAGGGGTAAATTGAAGGAGAAAAATATCTACTAGGCTACTGAATTCAAAGTCTAATTGTCTGGGCAGTAACCTCAAAGGACTCTGCTGAAAAGAGACTGATTTGCTGTGCTGTGATGAAGAATGACTTCAGACCTTGAAGCAAGTGATCTGATTTAAAACCAGCCCCAAAGGGCACAAGTCTCGCATGAATGTGGCGCCCAACCCAATTGTAACCATAAGCTCCCGCGGCAGCTTACATATTGCATGGCCCGCTCTGACTTTAATGGCAACAGCATTACCAAAAAAACTCATGATGAGCCCAGCACTGCAAGAGAATTCCCCAGAGCCCATGCAAGCCCAACAGGAGGACCAGAAAAGCCATGTGCACAACCTGGAGTCTTGCTGTTGCTATATAAAGCACTCAATATCTCATCTGGAAGTACTTAGAGATTGGAGGTGAGGCCAGCTCAAAGCTCTCATATGGTCAGCAAGGCACATTTGGTGGCAACCGGATCTCAGGGGAAAAAAAATCATTCTAGCATATCCCCCTCAATGATCAAAAGGCTCCTCTTTCCACCGTTTACTCTAACCTGCATCAGCTGTCTCTGCTTCTGGTCTCTTCTGCAAATAGGGTAATACAGAGACCTCAAAGTGGTGACATTTAGCCCCTGAACTCTGTTAGCCAATAACTTTGCATTTAGCCCAGCACAAACATGTGAAAACAGACACCTGCTACACTTAAAGAAATAAAATGAATCTCCAAGAGGCACTTTGGGAGGTTTATTTCATCCATACGTCCTGGGATCTGTGCTCTTTAAAGCAATAAGGCAGATGCCTTGCTAGGGAAGCTGCACAACTGTCTGTGGTGAGGGGAGGTCTAGGAGAAGGCGATAATGTCCAGGTTGCTGGGCAAACATTTAGAAAGGAGGCAGTTGCTTTAAAACCTGGAAATGTTTTGCTAAGCACGACAGCATTTAAGATTTTGTAGTAGCTACTATTCAAAGTGGGAGTCTGTTTTAGATGAGAGTCAGCTGAGAGGCATGCAAACAAGATAACGGGGAAAACAAGGAACACATCTAATTGTGTGTTCAAGGTCAGATGCAGCAGCTTAGCACTGCCAGAAGCAGCAGCAGTGTGATGGCTGAAAGCATAAAAATCCTCCTTTGTTGCTGCTGGCTCGTCACACATATTAGACAGGTTTGGCCAATGGAGCTAGCCTGTATTTATAACATTACCTCAGAGAGGTCTGCAAGGAGTAAAGATTTGTCTTACCTCCATTGGTCTCCTGGTACACCACAGATTTCCCCAACTCGGCACCAAGACGCCTAGAGAAAATGAAGTTAGAAATTGAAGTGGATTCAGCTGATTGGATTCAGCTCTGAATCCAAAGCGGAGATTGGACCAGTTCTTGTAGACAGGCAAAATAACGGAGCACCAAGTGCAGTAACAGAGTGGCCAAGCTCCAGGTCCCCTCCTTCCATGGTGACCCTTCTTCTCCAAGGTCCCCTGGGTCACTTTGGCTGGATGGAAAGTGGCTTTTTGCTCGTGTGCCCTCTGGCCAGCTACTACATTTGTGCTTCCTGCATGGCTACCTGGTAACCCATCATGTAACCGCCTGCTCCTGTCTGCTGCTTCATCCCTAAGCAGCATTAACCTGAATTCATCCCTCGTAACCAACCACCAGTCCCTTGGATCAGGACAAATCTTGCAAGCCTTGGAGAATTAAGTTATTCCAAGGGCTCTTACTTCTCCCTATCTGGTCAAGACCAGCACGGGAACCTGTGCTTCATTAGACAGGCAGTACAATCAAGCACATCAAGATGATTTTCTTAGGACATTGGCTTAAAACTTAAGTTATAGCAGGCAAATAAAATAAGTTTGGAAGTCAAAGGCTTTTGAGTACAATTTCTAAGCCTTCCCAAACAAACAGGTAGGTCGCAAGAATCATCAAAAATCCCTTCCTGGATGCTCCCGTCATTCCCCGCACTATTACTTGGGGCTGTTAAATGTTGCGGAGTGGCAGGTGCTGAAGCACTCCTAGAGTAAACAACAGATCAACGATGTACTAAGAATAGTCAGTGTTTTCTGATTTATCTAAAACCACATCTCCGGAGTTATGGCAAAGCACATTTTTTCCAGATAAGATTATGCTCTAAGTGGGACCAGGATCCAGTGGATACGTCCCCGTGCGGGCCATGCGGTGGAGCCAGCACAGCCGATCCAAGGAGCTTTGCTGCAAAGTCAAGGCTAAAGCACCTCAGGCAGAGCTGTTGCACTGTGGAACTAAACATTAATGAGCTATTAAGACTTGATTAATGGCATGTGAGTCACTTGTTTTAGTCTCCCCTTTTTAAAACCTTCCTCCTGAGGTAACTCAGCTGATTGAACAGTTTAACCTCAAGTTTTCAGATTTTTCACATTGCTCCCTCCTCTTCCCAAACATCAAGCCTAGAATATTCATCTGAAAGACTCCAGCCCCCTCCCTTTTTGTTTTTTTTTAGTTTTTCATTATGTAAAAACGATTTATTTTGAAAAGCATTTTAAAAGGCTCCACAAGGCAGACTATTCCCGCAGGTGACATTTCTGTACTTAACTGTTCTGACAAGTAATACAAGTAATCCATTAATAAGCATTTAGAGGCAAATGTGCTTTAACTAGCAGCCTCAGCTGGGAGACATTGCATCAGAAAGACCTGTGGGGACAGGTTGCTGCAATGCAGCTGGCTGGAACACTGGGTAAGTCCCCTCCTGGCATCTGGGGACTTTTCAGGGACTGGGTCTGCACACCGAGTTACTCTATATGTCGGTTGTGGCAGGTATTTCTTGTCTGCACATCTACTGTAGTTATAGGGGCACGTGCAGAAATCTTGTGAATTGAGAGTAGCCCTAAATAAGGCCCGTGTGGGGGAGAAGAGAACTACGCCTGTGTTCATACTGAGCAGCCGCTCGCAGTCACCTTTGGAAAGACAAGTGATCTTAAACCTAGGGGAGGTGTCACAGCTAATGTCAGCCCAAATTACCTTCTGCGTTTCTGCTGTCTCTAATGCAGATGCACCTGCCAGAGCTGTACAGAAACAGGCATCAACTTGGGCATCTTCAGAAGCAACAATAAAACCTTCCAGCCAAACATCTTAGTAAATGCAACACAGACACAAAACTGTTTTAAAGTCAACTTTACCCTCAAAATCTCATGGTTAAAACCCACGGTGTGAGAACAGTAGTGACATGTATATTTATCTTGATGTATTTTTGCTGACTAAAAGTACACTGCTGCTAGTAGGTCAGACACAGCCCACAGGCATTTTCAGAGGGGACCAGAGACTAGGACAGGCTCCTCTACCCTTCCGCAACGGATGGCTTTGATTTTGAAGGCCAGGCCCTCTTGGGAGCCCTCTTCGTTGTGTCCTTTGAAGGAGAACATTAAATAAAAGAAGTTGTTGTGCTGTAGGTGCAGGCAGGCAGCTACACAGCACCAAAATTCATTCAGGCTTTGCCATCCCACACAGTTGGCCACACACGCAGCAGCAGATTTGGGCCCCATGCCCTGAGCCTGTTTTCTGGTCATCAGGGCAGAGTACAGGTCCTTTTCCTAACTCCTCCTGCATGAAGGACAGAAGTCTGGAGAGCTTTCCCCAGGCACGAGCAGTCAGAATCTTTCCATCTCCTGAGCCACAAACTCAGCCTCATACCTGAACTGTTGCAGAGATTTGTTTTTTCGAGAGCAAGGAGCAAGGGAGCTCAACACCAGCAAGATGCTGGCCAGGCCCCAATTTTTGGACTCAGCCATCAAGGAGCTGGACTGGAAAACGTGCCTGGAGTAACTGTGACAACAAACACACTAATACAATGATATATTTGCTTATCTGCTACTAAGCACTTACTTGGCATACACATGCATGCTCTCAGTGCTGCCCCGACCGTTTGATTGGCAAGCACGGCATGCCAAGACCCAAGCTACCCCAGCTCCTCTTCAGAGCTTGAGAACAAACTTGTGAACCTATAAGCAAGGCTATAAACCATCCGTGAACAAGCTACGGTGGCAGCAGAGGGACTGCAGAGGGCCAGGCTACGTTGTGGCTTGCACAGAGCAGCAACCTGACTAGCTTGGCTACCAACTGCACCATCAGCCAGGCAGTGTGAGGGCCCGTAAGCTACCAGCCTCTTCACTGGACATCTCTCACCTGTCCCACTACGTTAAGATGGGCAACAAAAGCATCCTTAGCACCATGCTTTTGCAAAGGTGAAGCAAAGCCAGGCTCTGTGAAGCCCAGGGACCAACTCACACACCGTGTCGCAGTGAAGGTGAGTTCTCCTGACAACATGGGTCAAGCAGTTGCTTCCCTCCCGCGGCTCACTGGGATTGTGCTGTCCTGCTGATGACAGAGCCAGGCACTAGACTCACTGGCGTCTGGTCTAACTCCTGCCAAGGCATCCAACTTAAAGCTTGAGAATGACACACACACTAAACGAAAACAGCAAGGGGGAATAAATGGTTAGTGACTCAGACTTGCTCTTCCATGATGGCACAGCACGTCTTGAGAGCTCACTTTGGAGAAACACTCATTTTGGCTTTGCATGAGCTGCTCTCCCCATTGCAGAAAAGAGCCCATGAAAGAGTGTCCAGCTACCCTTAGCCAGGTCCCTTAGTCCTGGACCACACAGCAAGAAAGTGGCCAAGGCATGAGGGAAAGTTTCAAAACCAGCCCATCTGGATGCCTCTCATCAGAACACCCCTTGGGAGGCGGCACATTCAGTGCTACATGGTGGAAAATGAACATCATGGAGTTTTAGATGCCTTGTGAGGATGTGACTGGCACAGATCCGTTCTGCACCAGAGGGAACGAGAGCCCGACGTGCTGCTCTTTGCACGGCACCGCAGTACCACAGGCTCTCTGCTATGAAAACAACAGGTCAGAAAGGGCAAGTATGCTCCCTGATGGAAGGAGGGGCACTGAACAGATCAACATGAATACAGATAACGGCAGAGGAGGCAGCAAGCAGCTGACAACTCAGAGAAATGAATGGATTGCAGATTGCTCTGATTGGGCAATAAATCCCACCTCTGCACCAACTGTTGACTGCAGCTAATAAGAGAGGCAGAAAAGGGAAGGGTATGAGATAAAAGTTCCTGTGCCTGTTGTGCAGGCTTTGGAGCAGCAGGCAGCCTCACCAAGGCACACATGGTTCAGGGAGGGTTGCCCAAGGGGCACATCTTCCCTCAAACCCACTTCTGAAGGCTTTGAATAAACCAAGACTTCAGCCTTTGAGGGCTTCTCATAAAACCTCAATTTACTCATGGCTATTAAAGAAGGGGGATGGCATGTGCAACTCCTGTTGCAAAGTCCTGAATTCCATGGGATTTGTGTCAAAAAGGGGATTTGCACAGAAGTCAAGGGCAGAGCCTCAGTCACAACTTGGCTCCAAGCAACCACTTGTACCTGAGCACAGAGATAAATCCTTGCTTCCTGTTGCCTCTCCTTTGTTTCCCTCCATCCTCAAGTCTTTTAGTTTCAAATTCTCCCCTTGCAAAAGCTCTTAATCACTGATTTAGGCAGAGAGGAATTAAATTGACAGCAAGGACGATGTTTGCATTTGGCTTCCAGAGTCAGAGTAGAGCAATACAAACGGGAGCGCTTGGAATTACTGCTGCAGACATGGGCAGATCTACACCAGAAAAAAACAAGGCTGCTAGTACAGGTAATTCAGACCACGCACCCAGCAGAGACAGAGCTTTCTCTGGAAAAAAAAAAAAAAAAAAAAAAAAAAAAAAGGTGTTTTGAGTATTGCAGCTAAATCATGTCTCCGAGCAAAGGAAGCTTCACTAACAAAAGCCCTGTTATGTGGTGCATTATCTGAGTACTGTGGGGCTTCTGCAGATGCAGAAACATTTAAGATGGGAGAACGATGAGGCTGATTTTGCAGTATTTACAAAATCCCACTTGTTGACCGGCCCTGTGGAGACGTAAGAGCACAAGTTCACATCTGGAAGCTCCTTTCTCCAAGCAAAGGAGACAGAAACACAGCCTGGGGTTGCTTTTGTTTTTCAAGGCAACCGTCTTCCGAACTGGGATCTGTCCCAAGAGCTTTGCATGGACCATCCCATCAAGAACAGCACAGAGCGCTGGGCATAGCAGGGACCCAGGAGGCTTTTACTCTACCTGGCTCCTACCTTTTAAAGGGTGTTTAATGTCATCTCAGTGCCTGGTTTCACTCTAACAGCTCACGGGTGCCAGAAGGACAAGCCTTGTTCCCTGCCCTCCTCTGCCAGCCACCCTTGCAGGAGTTTGGTCACCGAGCAGCCTCCCCTAGGGATTAAAAACATCTAAGAGAGAAATCCGTGCACGGTTTTATACAAAGCGATGCTGAGAGCAATGACTAGTGAAAAATTTCTATTGATCTGGAGTATCCCTCCCTGTAAACACCGCCTAGAAAGAATGATCTAACTTGCCGCAGTCTCAGAGTGTGCCAGGAGGATAATCCATACGCGCTGCTTAACAGAAGATCTGTCTTAAATTCACTGCCTAAACACAAACAGCCCAGAAGTCACCTAGAGTTTAAGGAATGAGGAAGAGAGAGACTGCAGTTATTTTAGCAGATGTGGTAGGTTATATCAGACCTTGCTTAAAAATGTTCCTCTGAAGACTGTCAAAAACACACTACACAAGGCTCCTGAGAAAAAGCACAGCCACTTAATAGAGATTTTGTTTAGCTGAGCCCAAACTCAAGAGGCTGCAAGAGTCTGCAGTATTTCATACTATTAAAGCATGTTCCACTACCACTAGCAAGCCCTTCTCCTTCAGCCTGCGCTGCCTGTCCCTCATTGACTCTCTGATGAACACCTCAGCTGTGACATGACTTTATTTTAGCTTTCACCTCTGCAACACAGCAGCCTGGGGTCCCCACACCTCCGGGCTCATGGGCTGCTTTTCTCACATTCCAGCAAATCTTTAAACAAAGCCCGCAGCCCGCTGGTCCTGCTGGCAAAGTGCAGCTCAGCAGTGTCATTCCTGACCTCTTGATTGGAAAAGAAATGGAAGTGAAAGGGAAACAGAGAGAAGGTGTTCAGCAGGCAGGGTGGTCTGGTCCAATAGTGCTCTAATATTTTTAGCTCCCTTTGTCCCATTCCCTCTCCCCAGTGTGACTGGATACTTGAATGATGCAGCTTTATCCTGTAATGTCTGCTAGCTTCCTGATCCAGTGCCTCGTGTTCTGTGGGGGGAAATAAGTTGTTGCTCCCTGCTGTCCTTCTGGAGCACAAGGCTCCTTCCCGAAGGCAGGGGAGGATTTAGAGGCAGAAGAACAGGAACACCAGGCTACTGTGATCTGATTCCCCTGCTCTGTCCTCTCCTGTGATCCGCATCGCCCACCAACACCTAACAAGGATACCCGACCTTTGCAAAAACAGCTTGTAATCAGGTGCCAAGTGTCCTAATTACAGCAGAGGTCTTCTTTCCATCCAGGAAAGTCTTAAAAAAAAAAAAAAAAAAAAAAAAAATCCCGTTCAATTTACAAGATACAAGTGAACATAAGGGCTTGTTTATTTTTCAGTGTTCCTGAATCCAAGCATCTTTATTGTTCAGGAGTTTCAATATATTTGGTTCTCATAAGCCAGCATTATGTCCTCGTCCGGGCAAAAGCCAACATAAACAAAAGCTCTGAAAATTCAAAAGAAAAGTTATACCAACCATTTAGTCACTCATCCTTTAACCAGAGGAGCCTGCAGAAGCACAAATTGTAAGGATGGGAAGTGCGCCAGCATGCCATGCTCAGTGGCTGAATCAACAGCAAATCTGGAAGTCTTGCATTAAACAAGGCAAGGAGATTGATATAAAACAGACTTCTGAAAGCTGTTTAATTTGCTCCTCCCCAGCCTCAGGATTTTTTTTTTTTTTTTAAGAGGATAAATTAGCAGAACTCAGGTATTGACTTTAACTCAAGAAGGGAACCTTCAGAGGGTTCTTTTAACCCACTTGGTTATGTACTGAATATCCTAACAGATTTAAGGGGTATTCCTAGGGCTGGCTTAACTTTCCAGACCCTGCTCTCGCCCCACTCCATCCCGCACCCCTTTGCACCAGTGTCACTAAAATAATCCACCTCCAACTCATCACCTCCAACATGGCAACCAGCTCCATCAGACCCACAGGCAGAGCAGCATCTCAAAGGGCCCTAATCCTAATATTGCGTGTTGTTTTAAAGTTCTTTTACTGCTTATGCTAAAGGTCATAAAAAAACTTTAAAAAAAACGCACAATATTAGATGACACTCACCCTTAAAAGACTGTTCCAACTCTACTTTAAGGTGCAACTGGCCTTCCCAGCAAAGTACATGCTGGAATGTGGCACGGGGAAAGCCAGCAGTCCCGTATCTTTTGCAACCTGAAAAAACAAGGGATTCATTAAAAACCTTTTGAAAAAGCCTGAGCTCTGCAGGGAAGTCAGTACAAAACCCCAACACAAGAAGCAGCTGAAAATACCACTGGGTTTTCAGGACTTTTTACTTTGGAAAAATCTATATTAACAGTTCCAGATTTTGTATCCTGCTCCCATGGAAACACTCTACACCTTTCCATTCCTGAGTAGTCACTATTCCCATTTCCAGATAGGGAAGCTACAGATATTCAAGCTCCAGTTGAAACAGCAGATATAAATCACATTATTGTGCCAAAACAATCACTCAAGCACCCAACTTTACTAATGTTACAGCCAAAGCAAAGACTAAGCCTAAACTTTTAGAAGTTCATCTTGTGAGCAACAGGCCAGGACCTCACAGTCACAATTCTGCTGTCACTTCTCCTCAGAGCATCGTTGAACACCCCAGACTGGGTTAGGGCCCTTTATCAGGTGTGGGGATACCGGTGGTTCCCATAAGCTGAGAAGAAATTCCAAGAATAAATTCCATACATTTTTACTATTTCGCACCTTCCACCACTCAAAGGAGAAAATGCAGCATAAACAGAGCATGTTACACAGCCAGCCATGTGCCTGCTCCATGCTGTTCCTCACTATGTGTTTAAAAGATGATCTAATCGATCATCTTTTTAAGACAAAAGATAGAGGTTAAAGGAGGGCTGTTTATTCCTTCAGGCCTGAGAACGCAGACCTCGTGCCCTGCTACACTCTGTGTTGACATGGCAGGACAGGCCTTTGCGAAGACACCTCCCATCTGCTGCAGAAAAACTTTTTTTAAAGCAGGGTTTATTGTCAGGATTGTATCAGAGGAGGTAAAATGACAGGGAATGAAGTATAGACAAAAAAAAGTATAGACAAAGTATAGACAAAAAAAACACCCCAGTAGCCCTTTCCCCTCTCAAATACACAGACTTCCTTCCGCACCTCTCATCTGCGTGATCCTACATCTGTGCCATCCTCCCCAGCGATCCCAGGCAGACAGCACAGTCGGCTGCAGGAGATTAGCTGTGCTAAGGACTCAACACACTGGTCATCAAGGTAGCCAGGCAAATATCAAAACATCCCTGCAGTTTAAGAATGCACACACACCTATTTTCAGTCCCAATTTACTTGTTTCCAATTTAAACATTCCCTCGGGGATGCAAATGGGTAGACAGCTGCCTCTGTGTGGTAGCAAGGATGCTATGTGCTGTGCACCAAAAAAAAAAAAAAAAAAAAAAGCACTGAGGACCCCTAATGTTGGGAGCAGCTGAGAAGCAGAAGGGAAGCCCCAAGGCAGCTCTGGGATGGCGGCTTCGCTGGCGCCACAACACACAGAGATGCCTGTTTCTTAGAAAAGCCCCTCAGCTGGGGTGCCACTTGCTGGTTGCCCTCATTTGAACTAAACTAATAGAAAACAACAGATGAAGCAGCAGGAAAAACTCAATTTTGCTGCTCTGTGCACTAAAAAGCAGGAGTTTTGTAGCCAACTGTCCCACATCTCATTTAACAGGACCCAGTACGTCCATCCCTGCCGTGCCAAGGTCATGCTCTGCCCAGACAGGTGGGCTGACAAGAGGGGCACGCTTTTGTCCCCAAATTAAGCTTTTTTAAGCACAGACTGCCCATTTATTCTAACAGGTCCAAGAAACAATGAGGTAATGAGCTTTGGTTAGTACAAGTGTTGCTATCGCACCCAGGTTTGAACACGCAAGGCACTTTGCACTGCACACAGGGAAGTTCTTAAGCAAATCAAGTTACAAATACCCCACCACACAAAGCAGCGGGGAAAGTTTTGAGCATCTCCCAAACCAAGTAAACGCTTCGTGATACTCATTTAGACAAGTTTCTCCTTGCAAGCATTAGCAGGCATCAGCTGCAATCCAGCCTTTCTAGCACTGAAATGGGTGTGAAAGACATGAGAGGGAAAATAACTGGTCGATTTTCACCACCAAATCCTAGCGAGTTATCAGGAGAGATCAGCAGCATGGAGAAGGAAGGACAGAGCTGCTAAACGCTGCCGGTTTGAGGCCTCCATGGAAAAGGGCTTTGCAGCACAGTCACGTCAGGGAGATGCCTTTGGCGTGGGAAGACGCTAAACCCCCTCGGAGCCGTCTCCGAACCAGCCTCCTGACAAAGAGGGCAGCTCGGGGAGAGAGAAAGTTGATAGAGCAGGAACTTACTCCGTGATCCGCTTGGCCAGCTCCGTGCAGGCTGCCGTGGAGTTCGCCGAGAAGACCCGGTAGCCACTTCTGGCCGCGTTCATTGCCAAGGAGTCATGCAAAGCCCTTGGAGCTCGAAAGTGGGGAAAAACAGATTTATAAGGCAACAACAGCTTCCGTGGCATCCTTTTCTTCCTCCCTGCCACTATCACCGCCCCTTAAGGGGTGGGAAGGAGGAGGAGGAGGAGGAGGAGGGCAACCCTGCTGCTACCTAGGATCTCTTGCTTTACTCCGATTGCTAAGTGCAAAGGGGGAATCTGTGCGGCTACAACAAAGCGCAGCAGCCCCAGTGCTGGGAGAGCGACGGGATGGAGCGGGAAGGGACTGGCCAGGGCAGCGCGTGCTGCCTCTGAACTGCTCCCGTGCCTTTGTCCCAGCTCAGCAGCACGGCTGCCTCTGCAGCACGGGCCGAGGGGCCTTTCCCTGGCAGGAGGTTAAAAACAATGGGAAAAAAAAGGATAAAAAATAAATTTAAAAGAAAAACAGGCGAAGTTCGAGGTGGGGAGGTCTGTGATGAGGCCCACAGCAGCATCCCATGGGGATGGAGGGGGAAGGGGGCTTGGGAATGAGGAGGGAGAGCGGAAAAGCAGCTGCCCCCCTTCTGGACAAACTCAGGGACCTCGTGTGTGTGTGTGGGGGGGGTGCTTAAAAAGGGGGTTCTGGTCGGGGGGAGCTCGGGAAAGGGAGATTGGGGCTGGGGTTGGAGAGGTGAGTGGGATCTGGAAGGAGGGTGATTTTGGCTGAGGGGGTTGAAAGTGCCCGCCGAGAACCGAGGGGCTTCGCTGCTGGGGCCGGTCCCCGCGCCACCCCCGCGCCCTCCCCACGTACAGCCTCGCGATTCCGCCACGCGCCGCCTCCCACAGAGAGGCGCGGCTAGAGCGCCGCTCCCCTCAGCCGCCATTTTCTCCGCGGAGAGACACCGCCCACCAGCGCCCGCAGCCATCTTAAGTGAGGGCACCCTCCCACACACACACTAACGGCGGGTATATGAGGATATTATTTACTTCCCCAAACAGCATCGGTACCTGCGGGGAGAGCGTAAGAATAGGGCAAACGTCCTTTTCCTCAGGAGCAGCCTCTACGGACGCAGAAGCTGCTGCAGCGCTCCTGATTCCCCCTCTGCCCGGCGCTGCGAGGCACTTCCTGAGCTCAGTGGAGGCGGCTTCCTTTCCAGAGCCCAAAATGGCCGCCAACGGAGGCGCGTCGGCGGCCACTCCGGCCGCGCTCTGTGGCAGCCAGCGGGCGGGGCGGAGCGCGGCAGCCGTTGGCGGTCCGCCATGGCAGCGCTGCTCGTGGGGGGCTGGGAGGCGCCTAGGGAGTCAGACTTGTAGGGAAGCACAAGCACCAAACGATTGATCCGACCTGAAAATAAATGTTCTGCCCCAAATGCAGCCTCACAGTTCCAGTTTTGGGGTTTGGTTTTGTTTTGTTTGTTTCCCCCCCTTCCCTTAACACTGCGGGGAAGCCAAACGGCCTTAATTTGTTCATCAGGATAGCCCTGCTTGGTTTCCCTTGCCCTGCAGGGAGAGGTTTTCCTAGCAGTTTTCTGAGAAAGCCATTATGTAAGGGCACTGCAAGACAAGGCCTATCAGCTGCTGGCCTATTTTCTGCGGGCAGCCATGCCAAGAGTTGCAGCCCAGCCCTGAAACAAGGGGAGAAGAGGGTTTTCACCACAGGTGCTCCTTGGAGGATGCCCATCTCTTATCCAGCACCTTCCTTCCCTGCTTCCGGCTGTGGGATCCTCTGATGCGTGATCTGCAGCCTCCTTCCCATGAAGCGGGGCGCATGGTGCTTGGTGGTGCTCATTAGATGCTGTTTCTCTTCAAGCCTCATTAAGATGTAGTATCCTTAAGGCAGAGGAGATACAAATGCATCCTTGCCCCCTCTTCCATACACTGCCATTGCACCCCCCAAGCACTGGGAAGGAGATGTTGTCTCACTGCACCATATCTGGTGTTTTGTTTGTTTGTTTGTTTTGTCTCTGCAGCATCCAAGCCCTTCCTGCCTCTTCCTTGAGGATCACTCAAGGCCAAGGCAAGTAGTTCTGTTGCTGGTGTCCGAGTCAGGAGCGTACACAAGTATTTGGGTGCTCTCAGAGCAGGATAAGGCTCCCTGTGCTCAGCATGGATCTCTCGTCACAGCCATCAGCGCTGCCTTGACTGGCTGCCAAGCCCAGCAGAACAGGCTGCGGGAAGGAAGTCACGTGCTGGCACTCAAATTAGGTCAAAATTTACACCGCTGCTTTTGCTGGCACCTGGCCTTGCAGGTTTGACCACTACAGGCCCATCAGCTCCTCTTGCTTCATAGGCAGCAAGATTATCCTTCCAGGATTATCCTTCCAACTAAAGGAACTTGACTGAGGGCACCCAGGGAGTCAGTGGCGCAGATGGGAACCTGGATCTCCTCTTTCTCCAGAGGTTAAATCCCCTGCAATGCCAGGAAGACTGTAGTGATCTGGTTGTGCAGGGATAGAGCAGGGAGACATCCCCAGTCACTTCCATGAATGTACAGATGCTTTGGACCTTACTCAGTTCACCGGAGGAGCAGATGCTTAGATCAGTTCCCAGGTTAAGTGCTTTGACCGAGCAGGAAGAGGCATCAGCTGCTGGGCAGCCGAGCTCCTAACCCGACATCCCTGGCGGCAGCTCCAGGCCTCCTTCCCGCACTGCAGCAGCAGCTTTGCTGTGGGCCAGGGTCCCGCACAAGCCAAGCGTTATCCTTGCTGGGTCACCTGGTGCTTCTCAGTGTCCCCTCTGTCCCAAGCAGGTCCTCACTCCGCATCGTGTCCCCGCAGGAGTTATCGCAGTCTTGTCTCGAGGACAGCCCTGGCCCCTCTCGCTCCCAGATCTCAGTGTAAGACAGGCTGAGCGCTAACAGCATCAGCTGCCCGCGTTCACTCCACACCTCAAAGACGACAGCACTGTAAATCGCTCGCTGCAGCGTAGCCAGGCTGCGCTAATCCCACCTCCAGGCTAGCGACAACTCTGCAGACAGAGATGGATTAGCAGCGTCTGTTCACCAGGTCACCCAAACCCCCCATCACTGGCATCCCCCAGACCTTGAGCTACCCGGCCTTACCCCAGTGTCAACAACATGCACTTAACGGCGATGTGCGCTTAGACGTGCTTTTAACAGCGACGAGCAATTAACAGTGGCGTGCCAGGACCTGCCGCCCTGCAAGCAGCAGTCATCTGATCCTGGTCACAGGATCCCTGCTGCAGCAATTCCGTTGTCACAAGTTGCTGGCTTTATCCCTCAAAAGGAAGGAACTAGAGGATGGGAAAAAAAAGAAACAAGTTGGGGGGACAGAGTGTTTTTGTGGTTTAGGAAGCTGTCTGTGTCTCAAAGTCCCTCCTGCTCCCCCCAGGGAAGCAGCAGCTCCCAGGAGAGTGGGGGCACCCCAGGGAATGGGGGCAGCAAGAAGTGTCTGCATGGGCACCCTAGGGAAGGCAGCAGCAGGGACAAATCCCAGCTCTGGGGCAGGGAAGAGCAAGGGCTGCCCACTGTAAGAAGCAGGAGAGAGACCCAGGAAGGGTTATGGCCAAAGACAGGGATACCTGCAGCCCTCAGCACTGTCACAGGGTGCTCAGCACGCTCCTAGCCCCCCAGGAGCAAACACTCGCAGCCATCCCTGCCACTCACCTCCTCCATCCTGCCCTCCCTCCCGCTTGCAGGCCCTTCACTTGCTGGGTACCTGGCTCAGGTGTGCTGGGCAGGGCTGGTTAACCCCTTCCTGCCGGGAGCCATCGGTGCCCTTGTCCCCACAGGGGGCCCTGCTCAACACCCAGCCAGCTCTGCGCTTGGCAGCTCAGCCCAGGACGGGCGCTGCTGGCTGACTCACTCCCTCCAGAGTTTTCCCACTCATTTTTAGCAGCTCCATTGCTGGATCCACTGCCCCGCTGTTACCAACCCAGGCCTTGACTCTCCCAGCTGCAGCAGCCTTTGGCACTGGGGTTAGGATGACCCCATGAATCTGTCCAGATGTGCGGTCTCATCCCCACCCCTTGGGTATCATACTGGGCCTGGGGATACTTTAGCCTGGGAATTAATACCTCGGGGACCTGGCTGCCATCGCTAGTGCCGGGCTGGGATTTATGGCTGCAATGGGAGCACTGGCTGATGGCAGAGCTGGGTGGGAGGGCAGTGGAGGGGGGGGGGGGGGGGCACACAGATCCCCATGCTGTGCTGACCCTCTTCCACAGCCGGCTGCTCTGATGCCACCAAGGTTGTCACCAGCCTTTGCTTTCCCAGCTGCAGGGGCTGAGCTATAGTGAGTTGGGGGGTTCTTGGGATGCCTCTCCGAGGCACCCAGCGATGGGTGGACAGAGATCACGCCTGGTTTCAGCCTTTCTCCAGGCAAGTGGAGCTGGCACTGGCACTGCTTGGCAAGCTGAAGGTTACCCCTGGTTCAGAGCCGGGAGAAACGAGGAGAAAGAAGCAGCCATATTTACGTAGGGCGTAATTCACATCCCTCCTCCTGGCACGCACGGAGCCGCAGAGTCCTCCCCCTCGGTGCGGGGAGCAGCGCCAGGGCCCTGTGTTATTTCATTAGTGCCCGGGCGGGATTAGGAGGGTGGGTCAGGGAGCAGCACCGGCTTCAGGCAGGTTTAGCTCCTTGGGAAAGGCTTACCCGGGCTCGGTCTCGCCCGCTGCCCAGGATGCGGAGTTATCTGCTGAGCAGAGGGGTTCAAGCCCTGCTGGGGGGCTGGACACATTTTCATCCTGTGGGGCAGAGCCTGCAGGTGGAAGCCAGAGAGGTACCTGAAACACCGGGTGTTGTGGGGGGCCGGCAGCCCCGGGACGGCTCCTCGGGCCCGGCCAGCGACAACACGGCCAGGTGTTTTTTTATCGCGGGGCTGTGACTCAGCTCTCAAATATGCGCGTGTTGATGCCATTGCAGGAAACCGCTACCAGGAAGTGGTGAAAACCCTGCAACAAGCCTGAAATTTGGCTTCCCCGAAGAACAGAGGGAGATCAAACAGCAGCGCGTTGGCCCCCACCTCTCTGACGCCGGGATTAGTCACCGGGGTGACTTTTAGGCAGAGCAAGTGGCGCGTGCGGTTACTCGAGACGCTCCTCACTGGGTGTCTGGGAGCGTTTTTCTGGGGCAGAACTGACCTCAGAAACATTTCTGAGTAAATCAGCAGCTGGGAAGAATGAGCTCAGCTCACCCAAGTGGCCAAGAGTTTTCCAGCAAGCCCTCGGCCCCGTGCGCGCCAGCAAGGCTGGGAAGGCTGTGCTGGAGACCCACCGAGAGCCCGGCAGCAGAGCAGATCCTAGGGGGCTCGCAGAGCCTCGGAGCAGTTTAGGAGCTGCCATAATCCTCATTTCCTTGGAGAAACCCTTGGGCCCCTGGAAATCCCCCCCGCCGCTCTCTTCCTGCTGTGAGCAGGACCCCCCCTCATAACCCCAACACTTCCCACGGGAAGGACTGGCTCCCCCTAGTAGCTGGAGCCAGGCAGAGAGGAGAGCAGGGAACATTTTGTTGTTCTATTTCACCCTCAGCTTCTTGCACAATTCAAGGCAAGGCCTGTCTGCGGAGGCTGCCTCAGTTTCCCCACGTGCAGAGCATTTTTTGCTGTTTCCTGAGAGCCTGCGGCGTGGAGGTCACTGCATTGGGTGCAGGAGCAGGGCTGTGGGCATGCAAATCTCCCAAATAAACCTCCTGTCCTCTCTGCATCCTGTCCACTAGGTCCCATCATGGCCTGGGAAGGGCGCTCAATCTGAGCCCCTTCCCGAAGTCCTGCCCTGCATCTTTCCTGCTGCAGTTGTTGAAAGAAATCCCATTAAATCCCATTGCAACAGGCGCAATCCTACTTGTGCATTAAATATCCCATCTCAGGGCTAATGAGTAGCACCCATGTGGTACTACCAGTTCAACCAACCTGGTGGCCACAGAAGGGGCGAAATGGGGGCCAGCAGATCCGCGGCGTTGCAGGCTTCCTTGTGGACACTCGGATGCCACATGGATGCCAGCGAGATGTCGGGCGACCCAACAGCATCAGGGAGGGGCTCCCTGGGGCACAGGGACACGGGCACATGTAGCACATGGAGGCTGGAGACCAAGCTGCCAGGCTGCTCCGTCACCGCACAGCACCTGCCGCGAGCAGGGTGACAACTGATCTCACTTCCTCTCCCCGCGTCTCGTGCCTTCCCGAGCGGAAACAGAGAGCAGGTTCGTCACTTGGCTGGGCAGGTTGGTGGAGCCTGCAGCTATTTCCGCCCGCAGACACCTCGCCAAGGACCTCGGCTTGTTTGCAAACACAGCCCTGTGACACAGCAGCGCTGGCCCCTCGCGTGGGAAATGGCATCCCCAGATCTCGCCCAAGGCTTCCACTCTGGCATTACCTACCCAGCTGGTTATCCCATTCCCTCCTGGAACCTTTTGGCCCATTTCCCTTGGTTTCCAAAGGGAGAGAGGGCAACCAGCACTAGTGTTGCTGCAGAGGGTCATGTGAGGGAGCTGAGCAGGGAGGAAGGCCCAGGGAAGGCCAAGGGAGGGACTGGGGTGCAGGTGTTGCAACAGGGTGGCTGGAGAGGCCCAAGGAGGAAGGCCGGGCAGGGATTTAGGAATGTTGGGGGGTCACGTCTATAGGAAACCCAACTTTATTCTGCCATTCGTGGGTCCTCTGCAGTGAGCCTGGCGCAGGAGGCCTTTAACCCTCCAGCTTTCGCGAGGAATCCAATGCTGAGCAGTGCTTGGAGCTGGGCAGCCTTGTGGGAGTCCCAGGGAGAGCTACATGGGACACGGGGGCAGGTCCCATGAAAAATAACTTGTGCTGTCCGGGGCCACTGTCCCGTGGCCACAGCAGGGCCATGGGGTTGAACAAAAAGATCATTCCTGGGCTGGGCCAGACCCCTGGGAGACCAGCAGCCCCCTCATGCTGCAATGAAAACCAGTGTCATCAATGAGCACCAACACGGACCCATGGCATGACCAGCCACACTGGTCAAGTCCTGCTGTCCCTGCAGGGAGAGCCTGGACTCCGTCCCCAGCACGCAGTACCCAGGGCTGGGGCCACTGCACCACCTGTCTCCTCCTTGGGGCTCCCTCCATGCCCCTGGCACCCTTAAACCCTCTCCCACCCTCACAAATACCTGCCCCAAAGACGGGCTGGACATGGACCCCGCACATGGGAATGCTCTGCTGCAGAGCGCGAGTGCCATGTGGGACACATCAAGGTCAGCCTTGGGGCAGGTGACAACATCATCTTTCTCCTTTCAGGGCTAATGACAGGCCTGGATGAGGGTGATCCATTGGGAAGAGCGGGGCAGTTGTCCCCTGACCGGGGCAGCCTGCAGCACATTCCTTCTATGCTCGACCTTCCTCTGTGCCCACTGTCTTCCTCAGCCCTCGCTCCCGGCACCTCTCATCTTGCCCGTCTGGGAGAGATGTAGAAGTGACACTAGAAGCTCCTCATGCCACACAAGGGTTTGAGGGGCTCCAGCGGCTCCGTCCCTGCTATCAGAATGGATCCAAGCATTCCTGGAGGCACAAGAGCTGGGCCGGGGTGGCTGCAGGGCACTTGGCGGGTGCTGTGACAGCACCAGCACCGCAGCCACCATGAAACCCCCGTTGGGGCCAGGCCAAAGCGGAGCCCCTCGGGGTGTCCTCTGGCCTCCTCTGGCACTTGCCGAGTGGCAGCTGCCGCAGGGTCTCCCTGGTCT
Source organism: Nothocercus julius (assembly GCA_013398735.1). Classification (NCBI taxonomy): domain Eukaryota; kingdom Metazoa; phylum Chordata; class Aves; order Tinamiformes; family Tinamidae; genus Nothocercus; species Nothocercus julius. The sequence continues at coordinate 2,632,581 of VZSV01000112.1, read as the reverse complement.
CCGCTCGCGTCCCCCTGGGCCCCTCCCCACGACGTGTCCTCATCACGGTCCCTCATCCCGGGGGCCCTTTCGCGGCGCAGGGGGGAACGTGGGGGGTGAGGGGGCGGGGAGCAGCCCCGCATCGAGGCCGGTGCCGAAGGAGCGGGCGGGGACGGGCGGAAAAGGGGAGGGCAGGCGAGGGGGGGGTTAAATTTTTATGAATGGGGCA
>VZSV01000112.1:2612800-2631648 GCA_013398735.1 Nothocercus julius | reverse complement strand
AGAGCTCTGCGCGACGCGATCGCTGAACGGGCCGGGGGCGCCGGGCCTGCTCCCCCCTCCCCGCTCCCGCTTGCTGCCTCCTCGGGCTGTTCCCAGCGTGCCCCCCCCGCGCTGGTCACCCCTCCTCGTCCACTAACCCCGGCGCCCCGGGAGCCCCCGGGCACCCCGAAGTGCCAGCAGCTCCCCGGGCTGCCCCTGTCCCCAGCTCAACCCCAGCTGGCCGAGGGTTGCTGGGGCCTTGGGCAGGGAGATGGCAGCCGTCTCTGCACTGTCACCCACTGCAGCGCGGGCCTGAACTTTGGAAGCTGCAGGGATGTGGGGGTCTGTGTGCAGGAACCTCGAGCTGCTTTGGCCTCCAGGCGCTGGCAGCTCCAAAGGCCAGGGCGGCCCCAGGGGCTGCTCTGAGGGGCACCTAGAGGGTCCCCAAGCCAGGGCAGGCTGGGAGCAACATCCAAGCGTGGAGCTGAGCCGGGGCAGCGTCCTCATCCTCACTGCCAACCCCCTGGGGAGGGACTTTGACCCCCTGCTTCAACATTTCAGTTTGATAAGTAGCAGAACAGCATGAATAGCAAAAAAAAAAAAAAAAAAAAAAAAAAAAAAAAAAAAAAAAGCCGGCAGAGCCGGCCCCAACAGGCTGCATCCAGCACCCAGGAACAGTGAATCCCTCGGAACAACCAGGCACCCTGGAGCAGGGGAAGTGGCGCCAGTCAGGGCGGGCTGCCGTATCCGCGGACATGTGAGCGCAGATGCAATTATATGCACTGCTTCATTTATTTAGCTGTCCAGTTGCACTGATCAGACTTGGAAATTAAGAGGCATGCGGTTAGAAGGATCCTGTCAAATCGCATTTAGCCCAGCTCTCGCCACTTGTGTTTTAAAATGTGTCTTTTTAAAATTTTTATTTATTTATTTACATGACCCACAGCTACAAAACATCTTCTCTTCTTGGTAAATAAGGAGAAAAAAAAAACAAAAAATGTAATCTGGCAAAAATGGGCATGAACGAAACCAATTCCTGGCTGTGCAAGCTCCACAGCTGCGCTGCCCCTGGTGCCACCAAAGCCTCGTGTTGGGCACGGGGACATGGGCAACTCAGGGCCTGAGGAGGGCAGAGAGGATTTTGCAGGGCCAGCAGGATTTGGCAACCTCCTCACCAGGTTCAGGGCAGAGGGAAAAGCACCTCCAACCGCACCCTGTGCCGTCGTCACATGCGGCGCGGGTGCCTATCTTGGCGTGTGCACCTCCCTGTGCAGGGCAGATAAGGCCCTGCGGGTCTGTGCGGAGCCATCCTGCCCCCCTTGTGCCTGTGGCGGCCCAGGAAGGGAGCAAAGGGCGATTCCTTCCCCTCATTTACTAAAGCATCCTCATGACGAAAGCTCTGCAGCTGGGGGAGAAATCGCCCCCCTTGTTTCTCCATGTGGATAAAACCTCCCTGAGTGGTTACTGAGCGTGAACCCACTGGGCACGAGGGAGCCCTGGAATAGGGAAGTGAACCCCGTCCCACCCCGCAGCTGACATTGCGGGGCCTGTGCGCTCTGGCACGTCGCGATGTGGCAATCGGGCCCCCAGCCACGGCAGGAAGCCGCCCGCGCGCCTCCAGCATGGCCAGTGCGGCCCAGCAGAGAGCGGGAGGCTGGTCCTGCCACGAGCCCTGATTTCGGGGCACTCTTGTCCTTGGTGGGCACACGAGCCCGCGTGGAAATGGGCCTTTAACTGCAAGGCTGGCTGGAGCGTCGCTTTAGCTCGCAGAGGCCGCGTGGTCGTGTGGCTGCTGTGCGAATGGGAACGGGCATCCCGGGAGCCTCAGCGGTAGCTCCGTCTGCTGGCGCGCCTGGCACGTTTGTGCCCTGTGCATCCCATCCCGGAGGAGTGCGGGTCTCGCAGGGGACGTGCAGCAGCAGGAGGATGCCGGGGCCTTTTGCGCTATGGACTCGTGTCACCCTGTGCTGCCTATCAGCTCCAGCTGTGATCCCAGTCCAGAAAGTCGTTCTGAGAAGTGCCTGGCCCTTGCCGAGGGGCCTCGTGTTGCGTAGGGTGCAGGGATGAGTCCCAGTGTCACACATCCTCACCGGGGGACAGCCGTCCTGTGGCCGGAATCCGGCACCTGCCTCTCCCTGACCATTTTCCCACCATGGGAGAGCTGTCCCGCGGACGGACTCAGACCATCCCTCCGTGCAGGAGCTCACACTGCCTTCCCCAGGCAGGAGCAACCCCGGCCACAGCTCCGCCCGCGCTGGCTGGTGGGTTTCCAGGTTGTGCTTGGGCTCGTGAGTGCCGCCCTCCAGCCCTGGGCTCTGCGTCCTCCAGGAAGGAGGCAAAGGGAGACCCAGCGCGCCACTGCGAGCGGGATGTGCCAGGACTCGCCGCCACGGCCGGCAGCTGCCGCGGCGCCTGGCGGCCCCAGATAAGGAGGCGTGAGGGAAGGGGAGGCTGCGGGGCCACGCACAGAGCTCCTGCACTGGGGCTACCGCGACCGCGCTGCCCTCGGCCCCAAAACTCCTGTCCTCGGGACTCACTCCAAATGACACAACCCACAACATCCGCCCATCCCCCTCGTCTGAGCGGGGCCCGCGGCAGCCGCCTCCACGCAGGGCCCACGGCCTTCGCACGGGGAGACCTTGAGTAAGCACTTGGCCGGTGGCTCCCACGCCGGCCTCGCGGGGAGGCAGCCGGGCCCGGCGCCGCTCCGGCCCCTTCCCGTCCTCCCTCCGCCCTCTCCCCCGGCGCGCAGCTGCACGGCCGCCCCCGGCTTGCGGGGCTGGACACATGGCAGGCCCAGGGCTGCGCGGTGAGAGACGGGGCTGCTGCCACCACAGGGGTTGGAAAGGACAAGGAGATGGGGAGGGAGCAACAGCAGCCCTTGCAGGGCCTCCTTTGCAACAGAACCGGAGCCGGTGGGCACAAAACCAGAGCTGCGGAGTGGGAGGAGCGTCCGTCTGTCGGGCCCTGCTCCCGCTCCACGGCTGGATGCGCCGCATGCTGGGCCGGGGGAAGCACCGTCACCCCGATGAGCCGAGGACGCTCCCGCGCGCCGGGGAGGGCACGTTCCAACCCTTCCCTTTGCTCATGGCCCTGTGCGGCCGCGCTGAGCGCACCGTCCTGTCCCCTGCCAGGCCTCAGCTATGGGCTGCTGCCCCGGCCCTGCCGAGCGCTTGTGCTGCTGAACCCGCTGAGTGGCCCCGGCCTCGCGCTCAAGGACTTCCATGTGCTCGTGCAGCCCATGCTGGCCGAGGCCGACATTGCTGCCACCGTCTTCATCACGGGTAAGTGCCCGGAGCAGCTCCCATGGGCACCACAGCCAGGGAGGGCTCCCCGCGTTGCCCCTGCAGACCCGCACGTGGGATGGGACAGGGGGAGCTGGCCGGGAGGACACGCGCCAACCCCGCTGCCAGCCAGGCTCCTGCTAACCCTCCATGCCCTACCTGGGCACTGCCAGGCCAGCGCAGCCTCCTCTGCAGCCCCTCACAGTGGGTTTGTGGTGCCAGACACAGGGTGGTCCTGGGTGGCACCTGAGCAAGCAGGATGGGGTGGCAGTCGCTGTCCTTGCTGTCTGCACCGCTGGGAGCCGGGGCTGCCGACAGGCCGGGCTGGTGGCGACAGCGCTCGGCGCTCTCACTCTCCTCCCCAGAGAGAGCCCAGCACGCGCACGAGAAGGTGCGGGAGGAGGACCTGTCACAGTGGGACACCTTGGTGGTCATGTCTGGAGATGGCCTCCTCCATGAGGTGAGTGGGGCACATGGGACGAGAGGGGGAACCGGGGCAGGAGGCGAGCGCTGGAGGAGGAGGGGACCAGGGAAGGACATCAGAGGGACAAACCCTTCTTCCCTGGTGCAGGTGGTGAACGGGCTCATGGAGCGGCGGGACTGGGAGGCCGCCATGACGAAGCCGCTGTGCATCCTGCCGGGGGGCTCCGGCAACGCGCTGGCCGCTTCCATCAACCACTACGCAGGGTGAGCCCGGCGCCCCGGGTCCTCCTCCCTGCCCAGGTCCTGTGCGCAGGGGGTGCAACCCCTCGATCCTGCTCCCGCTTTTTTCCTCTTGAGGCTCTGGATCTGGCATGTTTTTACCCCCAAGCAGCCAGGGCTCGTGCCTGCCCTGCTCTAGCAGCCCCAAGACAGATTCCTTTTGGAGAGCCGCTTTATCCCCCCCAGCCCCTGCAAAACCACCCCTCTGGCACAGCAGGCAGCGATACCCCCGGGAGGTTGGCACTTGTATGGGTCCATCCTGGCCACAGCATCCCGGGCGGGCTGCACAAGGGCAGAGCGCAGCGGGTGCTGCAGCCCCGAGCACCCTGACCGTGTTGTGGGGACCCTGGGGGCGACTATGGCAGGGCTCTAGCCCAAACTCACCCTCTTCTCGCTGCCTCCACAGCAACGAGCAGGTCTCGAAGCACGAGCTGCTGATCAACTGCACCTTCATCCTCTGCAAGGGACTGCACACGCAGATGGACCTCGTCTCGCTGAGCACGGCCTCGGGCAAGCGTCTCTTCTCCTTCCTCAGCTTTGGCTGGGGCTTCATCTCTGATGTGGACATCGCGAGCGAGAAGTACCGCAAGCTGGGCAATGTCCGCTTCACGCTGGGCACCCTCCAGCACCTGGCCCGGCTCCAGCTGTACCGGGGCCGCCTCTCCTACCTGCCCGCGGACGCTGCGCCTGGCACCCCGCCAGATGAGCCGCGCGTTGCCAACGGGCACGCAGGCTGCGCCGCCCTGCCGGGGGGGACGGAGGCGCCGGGCGCGCGGGCCGAGGGGGCTCTGCCCGAGGACTCGCTGCTGGTGCCGCTACAGCAGCCTGTGCCGGAGCACTGGACCGTGGTGCCCGAGGAGGAGTTCGTCTTCGTCTATGCCATCTACCAGTCCCACCTGGGCTCCGACCTGCTCATGGCGCCCGCGGCCCGGCTGCATGACGGTCGCATCCACCTCTTCTTCCTCAAGGCCGGCGTCACGCGTGTGACGCTGCTCAAGCTCTTCCTGGCCATGGAGAAGGGGACACACTTGGATGTGAACTGCCCCCACCTGCGCTACGTGCCCGTGCGGGCGTTCCGGCTGGAGCCGCGCACTAGCGCGGGCATCATGACAGTGGACGGCGAGGCGCTCGCCTGCGAGCCCGTGCAGGGCCAGATCCACGCGCGCCTCTGCCGCGTGCTCTGTGGCTCCTGAGCGCCGGCCCCGCTCCCCTCGCACAGCGCTGAGCCGCGGGCATGGCCCGCCACGAGGGCGGCACGGCCTTCCTCCCACTCAGGAACACCCTCCTCTTCCTCCTCCTCCCGTAGCAATAGCTCTCAGGGGCTGCGGGCCCGCACCGGGCGCTCTGCCCCTCTCTGCACTTTATGGAGACCAGGATAGCTTTACCCTCTGGGGCAGGGGAGCCGCCGGCCCCATCAGGTACCAGGTGTGGGGGCCGCCCGCCAGCCCCTTCTCTTACTCATTTTTGTGTTTCCTGTGGTACGACGTCCCAGGCCCTGCGCCGCGCACAGCCCCGCTCTGACGCACATGGTGCGGCCACCGGCTCCCAGCTGCCCGTCTGGGATGCTCAGGACCAACATCTATGCCAGGACATCCAACTACTTTTTTTTTTTTTTTTTCTTTTTTTAAAAGAAGAGACTGTTTATAATCAATTCCTCCTAGAAGCAGAGTTTATTCTTGTGAGAGATGCAATAAAATCTACCATTTGCAAAAAAAAAAAAAAAAAAAATCACCCCAAAGCTATGAGGTTTTATGTCTCAACTCTCCCTCCATGGACAGGGCAACTGGGGGGCCCTTTCCTGCCCCCACCAGCACCTCTCTACACCCTAAGACCCTTTGCATGTCCTAAGAACACGGTGAGAGTCCTGGCCCCACAGCAGGTGGCTCCTGCAAGGCCTCCTCAGCCTTTTTGGGATAAGTGCTGCCAGCAAGGTTTTGAGTCCAAAGTGGGTGGATAAAAGCTGCTCATTGCCTTCATTCTGCTGCAGACTCTGCAATTAGGAGAGCCCATCTGGGGAAGAACAGCCTGGTTGTTGGGGCCAGCAACTGGACCTAGGGGTATTTTCAGGCCTGGAAGGGAGGGGACAGCCAGGAACCCAGGCCCAAAATAAAGTTGTTTCCCCCAAGGCATCAATGCAGGTGTAAAAATGGATCGAGCGGCTGCTTTGCTGAACTCTCCCCCCACCTAATGCTGCTCTCAGGGAGAGGAGGCGGCGGCTGGTGAGGAAGGAGCTGAGGGCAGGAAAGAAGAAAGGATAAAAAAGACAACAGTCAGAACTACTCACAGAGGCAAAATTTAATGGCAAGTCATCTTCCCTCCTTTATTACACCTTGGTTAGCCAAACAAAAAAAAATTCTGCAGGTAAAAAAAGTTTTAATGGTCACACAGCACTTTATACATATATCGTAAGCAACCAAGCATCCACATCTGCACGTGAACAACACACCTCTAAGCATGGCCTCAATAGTCAGGTCTTTTTTTTCTCTCATTTAAATACTGTACAGAATCAAGGCTACAAACTGATTTTGTTATGCTTCTTCCCCAACCCCAGCACTTAAAACAGTTACAGGCTGCTCTTATTTATACATCACACAGTCATGTAGCCAGTTTTAAGGCTAACAATATGCATCATGCTTTGGCTTTTTTTTTTGTGTGTGTTTTTAATTTTTTTTTTTTTTTTTTAAGGTTTTAGCCTTTTAAATTTTGTTACCCTTAAATATTACATACATACACAGAAAAATTACATAGCTGCAGTGTGCTCACCACCAGCCTCTTCACCCAGGAGCTTCACATTATCAAAAGCTTTAGAAAATTTGTAAACCTCTGTGCACGCTTCGGGTTGGGACAGTGGGGGTGGTGGCAGCAGGGGACGTCCCCTTCCAGACAGCGTGGCTGGAAGGCCCAGGCCCCCATGCAGAAGCTCTTAGTTACGATCAGAGGAAACAAAAGATATTTTGGGTGGAGGCCTCGCTGGGCAGAGGAGCCAGGAGTCCCAGCCATCCTCTCCGCTGGGTTGGCAGTGTCACCATCCCCACTGCCACCACCAAGTCCCTGTGAGATGAGAACTGCAGGGAGTAGCGGGTGGGGGAAGCGGCACCACTTCCATCTCCCACCCCAGCCACGCAAAGAGCCCTCAGGGGTTGTCCCCAACCCTGTCACCTCTAACGTGGGGGCCATTCCCTCCCTGCTTGGGGGACAGGGGCAGCCTGGGGTGAGGAGCACAGCGGACAGAGAAATTGAGCATCTATAGATAGTCACTGAGTGTAAATTACGTCCAGTAAGAGGTTGAACAGTTGGTGGGCCAAGCCTCTCCCCTGCTGCCGTCCCCTTCCCTTGCCCTGAAGCAGCAGCCACCCCCCAGGTCAGTCCTTAGTACGCGGGAGCCTCCCTGCTCGCCCCAGGCCGTTCACCCACCCAGCGCCAGCCACGGAGAAGCCACGAGCCCAAGTCGTGCAGCCCCGCGGGGGCTCGGAGCACCTCCATGTGCCTGGAGCACCCACCAGCCGCCCGCGGGGCCCGAGTGTGGTGGGGACAGCTAGGGAGAGTGGGAGCAGGGAGCGAGGGGAGGGCGGCTGGGGCAGGGTGCAGCCCCTGGAGCAGCACCAAGGGCTTGGTGCTGGCAGGAGGCAGCTGCTGCTGTTCCCAGCTGCAAGATGAGGAGATGCAGGTGAAGGGAGCGCCCGGCGCCTCATCAGGGAGCCCCGGCAGCCCCCGCTCCCTGCGCCAGCTCGGGGGCGATGAGGCGCCGCTCCCTGCAGCCCAGGCAGACCGAGCAGGTGCTTCTGCAACACCTGAACACTGGGCACAAGCAGCAGTGCTGGGGCGTGACAGCCCAGCTCCAGAGGTGACGGTCAGTGCAAGCACACAAAGAGGCTTCAAGGAGGTGTCCTGCCCAGGAGGCTCTGGTAAGTCACTGCTTCAAAGTGCTCAGGGTCACCAGCAGCTTTCTTGCTGCTGAAGCACGGGCTGGCTCGCCAGCCCTTTCCCATTGTGGCATTACAGCACCGCAGTCAAGATTAAGGATGTTCCGTGCTGTCCCCGCACTGCTACACAGCATTCAGGCCGTCACAGAAAAGGGCTGGCAAGGGAAGGGATTGATAACAATCCACAGGAGCATCCAATGTGCTCCAGTTACTGGCTGAGCAACAGCACAGAAACGGTCACAAACTGCTGCTGCTGCAACAGGACCAAGGCAGGACACAACAGATCCTTTCCCTTCAGCGACCCTGGCTCAAACAGCTCCAAAATACCCATCTACAGCCAAAGGGTGGAGAAGCAGCAACCACAGCAAGTTCAGCACCCAGATGAGCTGCTAGATCTACAACACACACAAGATCACTCTTCACCTCCTACCCAGGTGAGGCTGAGATCCAGGGGCACCTGTAGTGCTGTGTGACAGCCGGGACAGCTGGAAATGAAAGACTCAGATACCTAAGCAAACACCAAAGGCAGAACCCTGAATCCCGTGTTATTTCTAGAAGACAGGCATGCATGGTAGGGAAAGGGAAGTTTGCCTTACTCTGGAGAATAAGAAGTGGGAATGCCTAGAATTGCTTCCAGAAGAAAGAGCAGAAGACACAGAACTAGATGGAAACCCCGCAGCACTACCAGGGCCAAACAAGTTCTAGAGCAGGGCTCTTGCTCTGCAAATCAAGTCCCAACCAAGAACCTTATAGCTATCAGTGAACTAAGACTACAGCAAATCTGTAGGGTGGAGACAACTTCAAACACAATCCAATGTCTAAGTACATATAAGCTGGGGTAGACTTTATAAAACCCATGGTAATGTGGAGGAAAAAAATATATATATTGGGAGGGCATTGCCCTTCATCTCCAGATACTTCTCCTGGCTGGAACCCCAACAGAACAAACTGCTGGGGGTAGCGCTGGGTGGGAAGAGTCTTTGTGTGGAAAGGTGCCCCAAGATGACAATGCAGAGGGAATGTGGCTGCAAGACTGCTTCTGTGCAGGTCTCCAATCTTACCATTGCAGGATCAAACTCGCAAGAGGAGCACGTACATAGGACAGGGGGGGAGGAAGAAGGGCTGGGGGGCAGAGTTATTCATGCTTAGACAACCTTTCCTTGGAGGAGCAATCAGGCCTACCAACTTCTTTGGAACAAACCAAGCTGAGGAAGAAAAGCTGGAAGGACAAGCCAGTTTACTGGTAACAGTGTTTGCCAAATTCCTTTCTGCTGCTTTCCCTTCTCCCCTGCACCTGCCTGTCCCTAACCTGATGGTTTATTTGTCCTCTGTCCACTCTGGGATATTGGCCCCTGCTAAGGCAGCCCGGTACTGCTGCAAGACACCACGGATGCTTTTAATGAACCCCTTAGACAAAGGGAAGAGGGGGAACCCAATATCGGGGTAACCGCTCTTCTCTGGAAGGAAACTCCGGTAGCTCTTCCTCCTTTTCTTTGGTTTCACACTAGGCTGCAAGGCAGAGTCCTGAGCAGCCTTCCCCTCGTCCGTTCGGTCTCTGGCCAGGTCTACCTCCCTGGCTTGGCCTGTGCTCTCCGAGTCTGAGTACTGGTGATCACCGGCGCTGGGCGTCGAGGTTGTGAACTCTGACTCATCCAGCTCCTCCTTCCCATCGAGGGCCGAGTCGGAAAATTCAGCAGCCGCCCCCTGCTCCGAAGGGCTGCCGTACTCCCCCAGTAACTCCGCATTGTCTCCCGGGCTTTCGGAGAGGGCGCCGCAAGCCGACAGCAGGGAGGTGGAATCTGCCCCGTTGGCCTGTTCGTGGCTCCGCTCCACCAGCTCGTTCGTCTCCAGCCAGGACTCAATGCGGGACACCAGGCGCCAACCGTTGCAGCGAAAATGCTCACGGATTTCGTGCTCAAAGACTTCCACAGGCCTGCGCAGCAACTGCATCATGGACTGCACCACACGGATGAGGGTCATCTCGTTGTAGCAGCGGCTGTTCTCATAGCCCTCCTGAAGGCCACGGTCGCTGTCAAACCCTGCCTCGTTGTAATAGGGCTCGTTCACTAGGATAAGACCTGCCAGGAAAAAGAGAGTGCAACAGGTTAGAGAAGGAACTTTGCTCCGAATCATTATCCACAGTGGAAATGCTGGATCTTGATTTTTCCAACATGTTTGAGGTTCCAGGGTCACAGCTCTGTCTCTAAGAGCTCACACCAGCTTCACCTCCAACATGCTGGTGCAAATAGCCCTCAGCAGGCAGCAAGCAGCACAGGAAAGGCACTGCAGGGAAGCTGTGCTTTGACTTGAGGCCAAGTGGGAATCTGCAAGACCGATATCCCACGGGAAGCACTGGTATGAACAGACCCTGCCACAGCACCAGCATTCAAGACCCTTGGTGGCAAGACCAGGATGATGCAAGGTACACAACAGAGTGCAGGAAGCCAAGAGGGAGGGAAGGAGAGAGGTTTTAACAGCTCCCTTCCCTCCCCTTCTGGCAAAGAAACCATCAGAAAAATGACAAGTGAGATAAATTTACACATACCCAAAGCTTTCTCCTCCTTAAGAACAGCTTTTCTTCTCTCCCCTTCATCAGAAGGGCTAAGCATAAGTAAATGGTTTGAATCCTACTGCTTTCCCTAGCAAAGGCCCCCAGCAGAGCAGTAACAAGATGCAGTGAATTTACAAAACGACACACTAAGTTGGGTGACAAGTCACCCACACCAAGCTTTCTACTACCTGTTTCTGGCTTCATGTAGCTACACGTATGTAGCAGTAGCACCCATGCTGGCAGCCTGCCACAACTGCATTATTGCTGTCAGAGATGAGATCATGAGTATCTCAGAGCCCAGGCAGTGGGAGGGGGAGAGCAGATTTGTTACTAGTAAAGCACTCAGCATTTCACCTTCTAAATTTAGATCCTCAACTTTGTAAATAAGAAAAGACATTTCTCAGGGTGAGGTCTCTCAAAATGAGGATAGAGGTAGGCTCTGAGACTCCAGAGGGTGGCCTGTTGATCCAAGGAAGGAGCCTTTGGTCTGTGTCAAAGGTTTTCCCAAGTCACATTCCTGGGCTGTCTGCATAGAAGGGTGGCCTTGGGGGAAAACGCTTCATTTAGCTTGCCTGCTCTCAAACCAGACTGTGGCAGAGCAAAACCCTAAGGCAGGAAAGCCCTCAGGCAGGTCTAGACACACCTCTAATTATTCAGCTTTGGAAGCAGGGCGAACATCAGCACCGTGTGCAAAATAAAGATTCCCAATGTAGAATGGGCAGCTGACTCAGGATAAAAACAGTTCGGTGAAGGAAACACAGTTTAGAGCAACTTTAACCTCCTAATTCTAGCAACTGGCTGAGGATACAGTGGTTCACCTTTGGCAGAACAACAAGCAAACCAGCTCCCTGGTTCGCTGCTGCAGGGAGAACGGACAGCACTGCATTAGAGACCTGGGATGCAGCCAAGACCAGAGGCATGAGGAACACCTGCACCTGCTCGGACTACTGACCTGGAGAGCTAAGGAGAGGATGTTGCTTTGTCCTGCAAGCTGAAAGCACAGCTGGGACCGATCCCATTTGCCCCCATCCCACATATCCCCTCTTCTTTCCCCTAGCCCTTCCTGTTCTGCAGGCTCTGCAGGAGGATTTACCTTGGATAGAGATGAGTACTTGAAGGAGGCTGGATTTACTAGTCCACCTTTCTGTCCCCTGAAACAGAGACATATGAGTCACAAAGGGCTGAGGCAGTATCCGTTCGCTCTGCGCGCAAGCGCTGGATGAGGACAGGCCCCAGTCTCTAGGCTGAGCACACGCAGATGGGAGTTTCAGGTCTTGCAGTTCACAGCAGGAACGTGACACCTTTGTGTCCCTGCTGGACCAACCCGACCCTCCATGACTTTCTGCTAGTCCAGCCCCATGCTCAGCACCCCACCTGGCCCTGCAAGCTTATTGCATCAGACACAAGCTCTAACTCCCCCAGAACTACCCCGATCTGTCTACGCACAACAGACACCATTTCACCTGCTCTGCTTGTTCCTGACTTCCCGCTAGCCTTTGTGCCACACTGAAGGCCACACGTAAAGTCTGGGTGATGGAGACTTAACCATGGCAGAAAAAGTCATAGTGTTTTGACATCTCTTCTCTCTCCTAGTTCTTTCCAACCATGATACAGTCTGACTGGTCTGTCCACATCAAGACAAAACAGCCAGTACGCAAAGTCAACTCCAGAGGAAGCCAAAATATGCTAATTATCTACTCCAGGCATCTAAAACGGCCCAAAGCCTAATCCCCCACCCATTTCAAGGACGATCTGAGACCAGAAGTCACCTGCGACTTTTGACCTGGCAGGAAGTGGCTTGTTCTGATGCTGGCCCTGTGGCACAACAACCATTTCCCATGAAGGAATGAAGCGTTACCTTGCCTATCCATGTCCCCAGGAGGCTGACACACACTTTGCCGTTGTCATACAGGTTGGGATTCAGTCTCCCACTGCACTGGGAGAGGTAGCGGAAGAGAGGTGGGACAGCAGGGTAGATGTTGGGGAGCTGGATATCGAAGAGAAAGAGGCCATCTTCATAGGGTGTGCGCGTGGGCCCTTTTATAAGTGCTGAGAAGAGATCCTGACAAGAAAAGTAATATAAACATGAGACACTATGAGCTGTCCTCTTACCATGGTAAACTTGAATTTGCAGAGAGACATGGGGCTAGGACTAACTCAACCCTCACTGTGGACCTGCAGGGTCAGCTCTGACCACACATTAAGGGCATTTTTGCTTAGAAGCTTCATTCTACTACAGCCTCATGGTAGACCCAGCCTCTGTGCCAGAAGCAGAGCTTCAGAGCACGGTCAAGCACCACTACTTGGCCTATGATTTTATGGTATTTTGCTGGTTGCCCACTTGCCTTTCCTGCTCAGCAGGACACACAGCCCAGTGGGCCAAAGAGCTAAAATGGGCTCATTGCCATGAGGTCTGTATTGCTTGTCACCCTGGTTTGTCTGCAAGAGCAGACGTTTATGATAATTAAAGCCTTATTTGACAGGCTGCACATGCTCACGCAGCTCCAATGCAAGGGATTAAAGCTAAGCAGGGAATTCTACAGCAAGCCAGATAGCAGAGTACAGCACCAACACATGAGCACTCGAGTGCCAACACTTGCCATTCGGTCCTCAAAGGTTTTGACCATGATGCCATCAGGCAGGGAGGTGGCCAAGAGAGCCATCTCTTTCCGCACGGTGCTGAAGAACTTCTTGGCTTCTGGGGGCTGGAACTCCATTTTCTTGAAGGCATGGGTATCTACAAGGCAAGTAGCAGAAAGGTATTGAAGCCTGCCTTTGGGAACTGCCACAGGTGCTCCAAATGCAAGCTTTCCCACAAATTATTAAAGTCATCATTGGGAACAGTGGGGAATACCAGCAAAGGAAGCTTTAAAAATACCTCTTTGAAGACCCTTGATTCATATCAACAGGAAGCACCACAATTCCTCAAGCTATCCCAGCTGCTGTGTCAATCCAAACCAATTAGAGTTGCTCTGGTGCAATGTTAAGTTAGAAATTACTTATTTTTTCCTTTCACTGCACAGCAGCCACAACCTGCAACTCCTGTTCTCATGGCTCCACACAACATCACCTCACAAGGCAGCCTGCCCCACACCCAGGACAACGATGCATCATAGAGGAGCCTTCCCTCTGCAAAACCTCAGTGCAGCTCCTATCTCTCTTTAGGCACATCTGCAGGTTCAGAGATTTGGCTGCATTTCCCTCTCAGGTCTGGCCCAAATGGCTGGCTTGCAGCACCTTGGGCTCTGCTGTCGCCAATGCTCCATGCAACCAGATGCTCTTTTTTATTTTTGGCTGCTTAATGTTGGCGCAAGTGAAAAAGGACGCTCACCCATCAAGGACACCCAGCACAAGAGCACCAGCTGTTCCTGTTCAGCTTCTCAACCAACTCATCCCTGCAGAAAGGCCTCAACAAACCTTAGAGCTTTAAAGGAAGTATCTGCAATGGAAAGTGGCTGATCTCAGAAGCCCTTCCAAGCTCTTTCCCAAATAGACAAGAGAAACCTGTTCATGTGGCTTGAGAAAGACTGGCAGCATTTAGAGATGCCTCCTAAAAGCCAGGTTTAGTAGGAGAACAAGTTGTGCTATAGAAAAGTTGCCTTTAATTCATTCTCCCCAGTTAATGAACTGGGCTAAGGGCTGGATAGGTGCCCAGTCTAAAAGGCCTAGAAAAAAAAAAAAAAAAAAAAAAAAAAAAAACTTTGGAAAAAGAGAGACAGGGGCCTGGCCTGAGACAGACACTCACCTGGAGCATATTCCAGCACGGAGAAGACCTCTCCCTTGGCGCTGGTGAAGGTGACCCCGGGCTTGCCTCCACTCTGCTGGCAGAGCACTGGTGTCTCACTTGGCCACTCTGACCTCACTGGTGTCTGCGCCTCTGCTTTTTCTTCCTTCTTCTCCGTCTCCACCATGGCTTCCATCTTTTCCTCCTCTGCAATAGCCACATTATCTAAGGTTTTCTTTAGGTTTTCCTGTAGCTTTTTAATGTCATCCAAGAACTTCTTCTCCCGAGTGGGTTTTTCCAGCTCCACAGTTGGGGATGTGGGAGAGCCAGTCAGCAGCTGCTCCACAGTCATATTTTTCAGGCTTTCCAGGATCTTAATGGCCTCTTTTAGTTCCCGGAAGCTCTTTGGAGCCCCATCCTTACCAGCTTTCTCTGCAGCAAGGTCTGCAACTGCCATAGCCACAGCTCCCTGGACTTGTTCCTCTACTTTTTTCACCTCTTCTGCTGCTGGCTCCTCTGGCTCCAGATCCTCAATTCTGGGGTGCTCATCTTCCATGAGGCCATTGTCTGTCTCCCAGCTGTCACTTTCATCTTCCCACTCAGAGGATGCCCCACTGGTGCTGCCATCAACAGAATCATAGTCCGACTCCTCAATCTCTGACTCAATGTTATACAAGTGCTGAAAGACACCACAATTAGAAGAGACACCAATGTATTTATGACTAAGTCACAGACTTTATTGTGTGTAAACATAGGCAAATCAGTCTTCCTCATGGAAAAAGAGCTACCAGAGAGAATTTGTTGGGCTGTTTCAGTCTCCTTCCATCTATATAGAGTTTCATCTATATCTGATCCAAGTAATGCGCTCATGAATGGCCTGCACAGATTGCAAATCAGCAGAGCCCCATCCTCCACCTTTCAAAGTAGGGAAAACTAGGGCGTTTTGGGAAAACTGGGGCAATTCTAAGTGGGCTGCAGCATTCCCAGGGGCTGGAACACAGCTGACCAAGGAAAGCATGCATGCACCAGCAGCTACACAGATGTCAGTTTTCTGAATGCAAAGCTAATTTAGAAGGTATTACTTGTTGAGTTAGTATTTCTGGTCTCATTCTGTGCCAGCAGCTGCACTGGCACAGAACCCGATTTGGCTGTGTCCATGTTCTGGGCTTCCAAAGGGACAATGTTGGAGCTGGGAAAACATTTATACCCCAACTCTCTTCTCATGTGGCACAGTAAATGCCAGAGCTCTGCTACGCTTCTTTAGCCGTTACACATCATTGTTGCTTAAAATTCAGCTGGGACAAGGAAAACTGGAGCAGCTGAGCACACTCTTTATATAAAATACTCTCTGCCCTTCCCCGTGCTGGAGGTTGAACCTGCCCTCTTTCCATCTAGTCTTATCTCTCAGAATTGCACTATTACACCTGGCCAGGTTGCTCCTGAGGTCCCTCGCAGAGGTAAATGTGCCCACTGCAGCTACAAGTTCCATCACAAGGGCAGGGGAGGAAGAACAACTTTGCAATAGGGGAGTTACAAGATGAAGCATTTTATCCACAGGCTTCTGCTGCTTGAATGACAGCCCAAGAATCCTGTTCATCTTGCAAGATGCGCTCCTGACCCCAGAGGCTAAAGCCCTCAGACACTCAGTCCTCTTGTCAAAGCCTTGAGCTGAACCAGCTCTGTTCAAGGCAGGCCTGTGCCACTCACAGACAGCAGCCCACAGGGTTAGCTGGGTTCAACACAAGCGACTGCAGGCAGGCAAAGTCATCAAAACTCACTGCCCTCAAAGCCAATCCAAATCTGAACTGGAAAGTTAATTAGCCAGTTATGCCATCTTTATTTTTAGAGCTGAAAAACACACCCAGACAGCTCCTCTCTGGGCACATGGACAAGCATTGATAAATCAGTTTTACCAACAGATAACTCATGCTCCTGACATTTCCTCAAATCCCATAATTACACAGACAAGCAGAATCGAAGGGACTGGTGTGACACAGCAGGAGCTGCTGCAGAGCTGCGGTGAGAGAACAGCCCTTTGTGGAGCGTGCATCAGAGTGCCGATTGTGCCCGTGATCCGAGCACATGTGACAACAGGGGGAAGGGAGACAGCAGTCCGCTTTGTCACCCCCCGCCCGCTGCCATAGAGCAGCCATTGACTATTCTACTGTAATTAATGCAGAGCTGCTTGGCTTAAAAAGAAATCTTGATCAAATGCTTCCACACGCAAATGCATTCTGCAGCACAGGCAGTAGTGTTCTCTGCCACACTGATGGAGACGGGACCCTAGAGAAGGCTTTCTTCTGTCTTTGGGCTGTCTGCCTTAATTTGAGGCAACAAGGAAAAGAGACATGGGATTAAAGTGTATGTAGAGCAGAGAACATTAATAGCCAGTACAACAAAAACCCTGAAAATAGAAGGCAAAGGAAGAGGGCTAAATGGATTAGCAGTGTGATTCTGCCTACATTTTTAAGCTTATATTCAACTTTTCTCTCCTAACCTTGGCAGGAGATTAAGGTCTGGTCCCTAGGTCAGCTAAGGTCACAGTTTGTCTCTCCAGTCCAGCTTTTGGGGGAGCTTCCTTAGCCATTTCCCAAGTGTGACTGCACAATCTGCTGTTTTTTCAGCAGTAATTTTTATGGGCACTGTAATGAGCCTGGGGGCTCAAATCAGGATCAAGGATCACTAAGCTTTGCACCCCCCCTCCCCGCAAAGCAGCAGCTTTGGAGGCCAGGAACAGGGTTATGGTCAGGGCTGCAAGCAGTGCAGCCAAAGGGAAATATGCTGCCCATACCTGCCTGGCTACAATTTTTTTTTTTTTTTCCTATTATTATTTTATTTTTTATTTATTTTTTATTCAAAAGCAATGAACATCAATTAGTTTCTCAATCCCGCTGAAAAAAAAAAAAAAAGGATTTTTATGTGATCACGAAAGTGGAAAGTCACCCTATCACATGGAAAAGAAGCTGTAAATAGAGCAAGACTCCCTAACATAGTGAATCTCTTTGCACTCAGGATTTAAAATCCTGTTACTCAGAGATGAGTTACAGGGACACCACAAGCTAAAACAGGACCTCACCTGAGGCAGAATGATGGTCTTGGAGTTATCAGCCCACACCACTTCCACTTTACTGCTGACATCCACACGAGCTACTTGTCCAACTGAAGGCTGTAGAAGCAACAACAAATTGTCAGGCCCCTTTCCTTCCCAGGCACTTGCAGAGCTGGAAGGTTGAGAAACGTATCTTTGAGAAACAACAACATCTCTCTGCTTACATTTTGGCGAGAGCCTGCTGCAGTAGAAGTAACAGGAGTCTTGTGATCCCATGGGAAGGGAGAAGAATCCTGCAGAGGGTTTTGTTTCTAATCTGAGCTTACAAAGGTAGATGGCTGTTTCCTCAGCCAGCTGCCAAAGCCAGAGATGAAGCTGCTGTTAAACTTCCTTTGCAGGACTCTCATTCCCACTGAGTCAGAGACACACAAGGAAAATTCACCCCCACTTCCCCCACCAGGAAAGGACTGGGAGGAGCAGGGCTGAATCCTGACCTGCAGCAGAGCCATTCCAGGGCTGGGTGCTCTGCCAGGCAGCACCACAGGGTGCTCTGCCAGAAAGGGGACCAGAGCCCTTCCCCTTCCTCCAAACCAGGCAAGGGGACCAGGCACGGGGATCAGAGTCCTTCCCCTTCCTCCGAATCCGGCTGCCCTCTAGCGGGATGCCAGGAAGGGGCCTTGGAGCTGGGCCAGCCAGCAGAAAGGGCTCCAGGGCTGCTGTGTGCGGTAGCAAACAGGAGCAGGCATGAGCGAACATGCCGTGGCTGGCAGAGGGCACGCGCGGCAGCTCGCGCCATGCACCGCAAGAAGGTTACTTGGGTCAGCTGAGCAAACACAGATACCTTTCACATTGCTGAAACAAGAGTCACAACAAGAGCCATCCTAACCTTTTAACCCTTTTCAGGGCAGCCATCTCAAAAGCTGAAGGTGTTGTAAGGGCAGTGAGGAACCACTTCAAAATGAATTGCTCCCTCTTTCCCTCCACTGCCAGCAGATCAATGAATTCAGCGACCCAAATTAAATGTGTGCATGGTAAGTCAGAGGAAAAGTGGAAGCCAAGTCTTCAATTGTTGTAAAACAGGTTTCTCCAGCTCCAGACAAACCAACCTCTGTGCTTGGCTCAGGAAACCATAGAATAGCCTCACATTAGCTTTCACTCCAAAGTTTGAAGCAGGATTTGATTAGAAATATCACTCATGTTTGATTCTTGCCTCAACTTTGGTTTTACTCTGCTATAGCTTCAGTCACCATACTTAAAGGACTTCTAGGTTACATCTTCACTAGCCTTAGAGATTTCTTGTTACTCAGGTGAGCAGGGCACACTACAGAATTAGCAAGCTAGGGAGCCCACATGGGGCCCAAGGCCATGTGTCTCAACAGCAATACCTGGTGACACCAGTCACACAAGCATGGCCAGGACTCACCTCGTCTTCATTAGCTGTGGCTCCCTCTGAGCCAATGCGAATGACGATGTCAGTAGTGCGGAAGCGGAAGTCTGGGTGATCAGCGATATCGTACACGCTCACGTCCTCTTCCTCCCCGATCAGCTGCAGCAGAGACAACACACATGTCAGCCTGGGGTGCTGCACTCATCTTCCAAGTCTGCCTTTGACAAAGTGGTTTTTTTTTTTTTTTTT
>VZSV01000112.1:2598305-2612525 GCA_013398735.1 Nothocercus julius | reverse complement strand
TTTTTTTTAAACTTCTCCTTGCCTTTTACTTCAAGCTCCTTGCCTTTTACTTCAGGTTTTATATCACTATGATCACAAGACAGAAGAGGATTTTATACCCTTCTGAACTCCAAGTTTCTCAAAGACATTTCAGGAGCACTAAAGGACAGCATTTACTTTGGAAATAATCCAAGGTAACAGGAAACTTGACAAAAAACTTGTCTGTTGATAAGAAACATCTTCCATTTGATTTCTTTTGGAGGAAAAGCAGTAGGAAGACATAATGGGCACTAGAGGGGAACATAATCCCAGACAAGACTGAAGCTCTGTTTCTAGGTGCAAGGGACCCTGTCAGTTAGGACAATCCGATCCCCTGGTTCAGAGCACTGCATGCCATATTTGAGAAGCATTGGGACAGCACATCTCCAACGAGTCCATCAGGATCCTGAAAAATACAGTGCTCCACAGGTATTAGGGGAGGAAGTGACCTACCAGCAAGACTGCAGGCAACACTGCCCTGCAGAGACAAGCAGGACAACTACCAATTACAAATTCCCTTTCTGCCAACCAGCAGAGACACAGAAAGGAAAATTTCTTATAGTGGACATGAGAAATTAACAGTCTGGGACTACTCCAGTAAAAGCCTTCACACATATCATAGCCTACAGCTGATCACGTGCTGTGAACTCTCTACTTGCACTGATCTGAGGGACACCTAATGTATGAAGTGACACCACCTCCAGCAAGTCTCCAAGGCCCAAATAATATTCCTGTTCTGTGAAGTTCGTGCAGTTTTGTGGCTGCTTCTCCTGGCTGCTCTCAGAGTACAAGGCACTGGCTACTGCACTTACCTCCACATCGTCTCCAGTCGGTTTCAACTTGAACCACTTCACCATGCAGGTGCGGCCAATGTGGTCACCAGACTGCACTACTCCGTACACACCGGGATCCTGGGAACTCTGAGCTTTTGGTCATCATGGTAGGAAAGAAAATAGACAAGTTAAGTGCAGGAGCACAAGCTTCACACAGCAACCAAGAATGTCAGTCCTAAACTTCAGCTGGAACCTTCCCTTTGTGAATGGCACGAGTAAGAACACTTTTCCTACAGAGAACAGGTTTGACTCTTCCTTAGTGAAAGCTGTGCTCAGTTTAAGTCACATGATTGAAAGGGGACAGAACATGGAATGATGATAAAACAAGCTGACTAGAGAGGGTGAATACATTCACTCTGCAACCACTTTTGAGCTCCATTATCAAGAGAAAAATGGTCCATCACCTTGGTGCTTGCTCTCTAGACCAGCTGCAGGACTATTCAGACTGCATCCAAGTTCAGGGACAGGAAGACCAAGAGCTCCCTGCCTGCCAAACTCTTCCTCTAGGACTGTGCCTCCCACAACAACTATGCTCCTAAATCACTGTCAGTCCCTTGTTAGGCTCTTGTACCTACCTCAAGCTACCGCATAAAGCTACAGAGTACCACAGATCCAGACTGAAGAATACACTGCATTTAAGCAATGTTTGCTCCCTGAGGAGAGCACACTTCTCACACCCAATACCTCTTTTGTCCACCACAAAATCCCCAGGGCAAAACTCATTGTTGTCCAGATGATGTACTGGAATCAGCTCATTGGAGCGGATGTTTGTCTCCACCGTGCCATCCTGCCACATCACATCAGCTGAAGTCATCGTGGTCACCACCTCAACAGCAACCCTGGGAACAGCAGAAAGGCAACAAGTTACCGGAGGAAAAACAACAAAAATAAAACAAAAAAAACCCGCACAAACACAGCTCCTGAGCGTGACAGTATCATGTTCTGGTTCTGAGATGGATCTCAGCATTTCACAGCAACACACAGGCAAGCATCAGTCAAGAAAGCCCATGGAGTCCCAGTGGAAAAAGCTAAGCAGTGGCTCCATTTTGACAGGTTCTCAGTCACTGCAGACATAACGTGGCTGCCAGCATGCATCACAGGAGGATTTGCTTTCTACGGAGCTGACACTGTGTTCATTTTATTCTCAGTGAAGCAAGCGAACACGACTACTAGCACCCACTTTCTACATCTGATGGACAGACAAGACAAGCTTCAAGCCTTTCTGAATCTCCTCCACTGGAGCACTCTCTAGCCTGGCAGTTCTGAGGAGTCTTTGAAGGGCATGAGACTGGAAAGGGAAAATACAGCAGCATCTTTTATCTCAGCCCTTCCAGAAAAAAAGAGGCAACATAGTGAATGTGGGTAACGTAAAAGGATATTCTGTTTCAAGGAGAAAAGTTTGCTTCTCAGCAGTTCATACACACACAGGTGCGTCTGCTGCTCAAAGATTAATCCTAAGCACACAACGATGGACCACACGCTGGCATTTCACCATGGAGCTGGGCAGGGTTGTTTGAAGAGAGAAGTTGCTTGAGGGTCAGATGGAGAAGAGCTGCAGGTTAAAGCTAAGGCAAATAGAACTTTTCTGTGGCCCTTGTTTTACAAATATCAACAGGGAAATATTTAAGTGAAACTTATGTAAAGATTTCGTAGTGCCAGGACTCTACAGAAGAACTTATCAGAAAGTGAAGTCTACAACAGATCACGGCGGGCATCGTCAAGAGATGGATTGCTTAGTGGGAAGTGTTCAGCTGAGAATGGGAGAGCAGAAAGGCAGGTTAGCCAAGAAAATGATGTGGCTCTGTCTGTGGAGCAGTTTATGCTGCTTTGCAAGCAAAATCACAACTTGGCACTAACAAAAATCACTACCTATCCTCATTTAAAAAAAAAAAAAAAAAAAAAAAAAAAAAAAAAAAAAAAAAAAGAGGTCCCCATGCTGCCCAGAGAGCTGCAGCCAGCCACTAAATGAAGCTAAAGCCACATGCTGAGGTGGCTCCCTGCAGCTAGAGATGCCCATGAGCTGACACATCAGGTCTGGTGCCCAGCCAGCCAGCCCCTCCACTGCACTTCTTAGCAGTGTTTGTCACAGCACCTACTGATGCTCTCACCAGCCTCACCTGAATATCCACACAGCCCAGGTCCCTTATCCTGAGCTGCAACCAGCTGCCACAAATGCCCTTTGAAGTGTCATCGGTTTGCATATTCTGGTTCTGAAAAGCCCCCATTTCTTGCACCTTGTGACACAGTCATCTCTAAAGTATCTCTAAAGGAGAGCTTTCTTCTTTGTACTGACTTGCCCAGATGCAGCACAGGGATAGAGGTCTCTCCCCTCCACCTACTTGAAGGGGGCCTTAGCAAAACCTTTATTAAAGTTACAGGCACTCAGCAGGACAACGTGAAGGAAAAAGCAGACTGAGCAAATTCAGCACACTTGAATGCTGCTGTGCTGAGGCTTGTGTCCTTCAAACACAACTTCTCCAAAGAATCCAAAGTCCTTCCCCAAGGACTAAAGAAATACTCTTCTAGTACACAGGCAAAAATGAAATACCCAAGCACACTGTGAATGACATTCACTGCATTCTCACAACTCTGGCCCTCTCATCCTGACGACATCATTTTTTCTAGGAGGATTTTCGCATATCTCCTTTACTGATTTCTGATGCTGGATTTGTATAGAACTAAACAGTCCAAGGAAGCCAGCAAGACAGGCTAGCCAGCTGTCAGGTGTCTGCACTTCCCCTGGAAACACTTTAAACATCCCCAAATCTAGGAAAAAGCAAAAGCTGCTGAAATCCAGTTATTTCCAGAAGATTCCCTGTTATATCCAAGACAGGGACATGCAATGCTCTGTTCACTAAACTACTAAAATGATTTTCTCCAAAGCTCTCAAAGAGCACATTCTGTTCATTAAACAGATAGATACCCTTTCTCCCTCTCCACCCAAAAACATCTACAGAGCTGAGTAGGGATAGTGCATGAACCACTGCTAAACTCCATACCAATATAGACCTCTATCCTCATCTGGAGATTCCTCTCCAAGCATGAACTGTCCATTCACATTACCACAGCCTATTCTGAGCCTCTCTGCAGAAGCTGCCACACCAGGTAGGCAACTCATGCCATGTGTAAGCTATATAGTCTTTATTTACCTGTCTCCTATGTGCACAGAGCTTAGCGCAACACAGATCTGTGTCGAAGCCCTGAGGCACAACAGGGATAGAAGAGGATCAGTGTTGCATCACGTGCGTCAGAAGCTGGACTGAGACCAAGCACATTTCACATGGGCCATGGCACAGTTATCACACACTGATCGCTGCTGTTACTACAGCGCAGCGTCCTAGCAGTGCCCACCACCCTTCCCCTCCCGAGCCAAGGAGGCCACTTACGCTAGGGAGGTTTCAGCAAGTAGACCAGATTTGGGAAACCCAGCTCACCTGTCTCCTGGCTTAAACTCTCGCGAAACCTTGGTCTTCTTCTTCTTGTGCTTCCGCTTCAAGTTTTTGATGGAAAGAGGAATGCTCTTCTTGCGTCCCGTGCCGCTGCCGCTCTGGGATGAGGTGGTGGAACTAGCAGAAGAAGTGACAGAGCTAGTGTCATCCGTGTCATCGGCTGCCTCGTCATCAGCATCTTGCTCCATGGACTGAAGCCGGTAGTCAGATGACCCCTCGTCCTTCAGCAGGAATGGAGGCTGCTGTTGTCGCACTGCTCCCCCCTTATCCTTCCCTGTTTCTTCAGGTTGCTCTTTCTTTTTCTCCCCGGCGCTTGGTGCATTGGTGGAAGACTCCTCCACCTCACACTTCAATCCAGGCTTAAGTTCCTCTGATTTCTGGTCAGCAGCTGCAGTAGACTCTTTGTCAGGAGCTTCGCTAGTAGCCTGAGACTCTGGTGAGCATGACATAATCTTCACAATCTGCTTCTTGAGCAGCCTCCTCACCTGTGGAAAGCAGGACTAGGTCAGACAACAGGCCCACACACTAGCTTGGTACAGGGCCCTCCACACACTTCACCCACACCAGAGCATCCCACAAACCAGCGAGTCACATTGGCAGTGGTAGCACCTTAAAGCCATCTCACCATTGCTCTGCCCAGAAGCAGATACTGGCAGTTCTTATGCACCACTCTACCAGTTCAAGAAAAGTTTCAGCTCTTTAAGGCATGCTCATTTTAAATATGCTTTGATCTTTTTGTTACGGAGGATCCAAGAGGTTTCCCAGGTTATTTATATAGCAGAGCACTATGCAGGAAGGTCACCATCCACACTGTTAATTCCTACTCTTCTGGGAACATGTCTGATCTACAGCCAATGTGCAGAAACCATAGCACAGCTCAGAGTAGGATGCAATAATTTTTCTTGCCTCACTGTAGCAGGGACTTAAACTGAAGCTCAACCCCACAGGGAACGTTGGGTCATGCTAATGAAAATGATGCATCTATGGGACCTGTCAGAGCAGAGCTGCCCCTGCAAGGCAACGCCTCTACATTCACGTGACCTGTCCGTGTTCCCTGGTGGCATTAGCTGCTTGCTTCTCCCAGCACAACGAGATCACTGCACAGGGTGACTTGGTTGTAAGGAGCTGTGGCAGCTTGTTGCCAGCAACCACCATCTCAGGAGTCACATTTCATGGCCATGTGACTGACAGGAAGGTCTCTGCTTTAAAAGCCACTGCAGCCAGAATGCACAGACAACTCATACCTCCCTCTAGCACCTCAACGTACCTTTTTGGCAACTGATCCTTCACCCAGGACGCAGTTCCTCTCTGGACATTCACAGGTGATTTTTGCAGGTTCCACCTTGTCAGGGAACACGTAGAGGCATCTCTCCCCGAGCTGTCTTTGGGCATGGTCAAAGCACCCCAGCCGCTTTACCCTAGTACAACAGGGGGACAGCTGTGAGGAATGCACAAAAGCAGTCACAGAAGTTGGCAGTGACCAGAGCCGTCCCAAGGGTAGCATGCCCTTCTGCCAAGTGTGCCGCTTCTGGGGTGACAAAACAGCACAAAACACCAAATCTTTTCCATGTACACAGTTTTAGAGAAGGAATAGGAAAGGTCACCAGGGACTGGGTGGGGATATACGAAGGGTGCGGGTGGGACACTAGTTGCTGCTCTCTTAGTCTCACTGCTCCCAGAGAATGCTGCCAAGAGGCATTTGAGGTTGGCATTGTTTTTTTGCTGTCACTCGAGTGCTTTTCTCCTCCTGCTTCCTTATGAGTTCCAGATGGGGCTACGCTACATTGTGTGATTGCTCATCTCATTCCCTGCTTTTTGAGTTTTATCTGGTTCCTATTTGTAGCAGCTGCCTGCAGAGGGCACCAGATGCTCCCTCAGTACCAGACAGGATCCCACGCAGGACAGCTTGGTTACACCTCTTTCTTGTACACACACACAGGCTCTGTGCAAAGGAGGAAGCTGTCTCCAGACACCACTTTCCTTCATGTCGGCTGGGGAGCACTTGGAAAGGATGATGGAATGACAACCCCATAATGGTAACTCACATGCTTGCTAAGCTGCTTTGGAAGCTACTCTGTCAACTTTTTGGAGCTCTCGAAGATACAGGGACAGAGATAGGAGAAAAATCACTGGAAACAGTAGCTTTGACCTAGATACATCACCCAGAGTTTATGCAGGCTCTGAAAACCAGGAGTCAAGAAGAGTTTTTTAAACCATCTCACCTGGACAGGTTCTCCTGGCTGATTACCGAGGGTGGAGGGCTCACACTGTCAGTACCTCCAGGACAGAAACTTTTAGTGATCCAAGTAACTTTTAGTTCTACCACTTGTACCTACAATGTAAAGGTAGAGGGGTTAAATTTTTCAGCAGCTTTCTTAGATCAGTGTCTAGGATCTACAAGTTTAAGTGCAGCAAAGGAAAAACGACAAAAGTGTTTTTGAAGATGGCCAAGGACAATTTCAGCACTGTAGTGCTGCTGCGGGACAGCACTGGGCAACACTGAGCTTCCACAGTTGCTGCTTCAAGAGAGAAGACACCTGGCCAAGGAAGATACAGTACATACACATAAACAGCCCAAAGAGACGTGCTAATGGACTTGGAGCTGCTCCCTCTTTTAGCAAAGAGTCAGCAAGAGCTTTCCCTTTTTGGATAGCACGCAACATTAAGTTTCAACAGAAGAGGTGCTTCTGCTACCCTAATGATCAACAGTGCAGTATCTGAAGCGTATCTGCACCTCCTCATATGGTACCAGCAGGGACCCTCGAGAGGAAAAGCCAAACCGTGCTCCAGAGCCCGCCAGTCCACAAGGAGACATTTGTCACATCTGAAGAACAGAGCTGCAAAACATTTTCTCTGGGGAGGTTACCATGGCAAGGTGAGCGGGCTCCAAAGCACCAGCCAGGGAACTGTTCTGTGCGAAAAGTGGCCGTGTCAGCCTGTCAATCCTTACCTCTTCCACCACCACCCTGAACTTGCTTTTTGTGCTCAGAACAGGCTTCACACCCGAGAGCCACTGCACACTGGAAAAGACCTTAGAAGGCCCGATGAGGACTTGCCCAGGATAAAAGCCATATGAATCATCAAAGAAGAGACCCTGTGGGGAAGAGGGAGGTGAGGGGAGAAGAAAAAAAAAAAAAAAAAAGGCAACGTAAAGGGCTTTTGCTCTTCACATATGGGATTCCAGCATTTCTCTTTTCCTGTTCATGATCAGATTAACTGAAAATGGGAAGTCTCATCTGCAAGTTGCCCTTCTCTTAAGGCTCATTCCTCTCCTGAAGTCAACCTAACAGTTTCTATGGTAACCTACAATGTCACACACTTGTACAGGATTTAAGGCTCAGTGGCTGAGAAGCAAAGGTACTCGCAAGAAACAAGCACTATGGAGTTCACCCAAATGACCATAACGAGGTAGTCTGGGTGGGCCGAGTCCTGGGAGAGGACACCCAATTTCTTTTCCCTGCTCTAATTCAAGCACCTACAGCTCTCAGACAGAATTCCTGCTTTCCTTTCTCTTCTCAGCAAATTAAGTTTAACTCTCTTTGGCAGGTTAGTTAAGTGTGACAGTCCTTGGAAAACAGAACAGGACTGTCAACAGAACAATTACTCTGCTAGAAGTTTTTTCCACTAGTATTTAGAGTGATTTGACGAGTCAAAGACTTCGGATGTGGGGGCGGACAGAGCAGTTTCA
This sequence comes from Nothocercus julius, assembly GCA_013398735.1. NCBI lineage: Eukaryota > Metazoa > Chordata > Aves > Tinamiformes > Tinamidae > Nothocercus > Nothocercus julius. The sequence goes on along the minus strand of VZSV01000112.1, from coordinate 2,604,537 downwards.
GACAGATAAAATACTGAGCACAAAAATATAAATCTTGTAATTTGTCAGAATAACAGCAGTGTGACAAAGCTAAATCAGGTAAGCATTGAACGCAGACACAGCAATGCTGAGCAAAGGATCAAGAGTAACACAGGAGACAACTCATTAACACCCAAGTGCAAATCTCTAGATGACTACACATGCTTCAAAAGTCACCTGACTGGCAAGAACCACAGTATATTTTACATTACCTAAAAATACATCTTTTTAGCAGAATACCATTTAAACAATGTGCTCTTTTGCAAAAAGGGAACCCGTTTGAAAGTTCTAAATGAAATAAGAGCCATTCCAAGCATATGCAGGTGTACTGAGAAGGCAGAACTACCTTAACATCAGCCATCTGGTTTGACTACACGTTATACAAGCTGTTTGCAAAGGAAGCAGCTGGATTATACTATTTTTAATACCTCCTGAAAACCTGCTCATTACTAACATTACCTTTAAGCTACATCCTGTTACACTACTAGTTTCTCTTCTCTTGAAAGGGAAAGTGCTTTTCAGCTATATGTCACATTTTTTTTAGGATTAGTAAGAGATCATGGTTTTGTCTTCCCCTTCCCTCCTGCACAGGAGGCCTACAAGATAAAGCTGAGCACAAAGACTCTGAAGAGAACCAGACGCTCACCGAGTCACTGACATGAGGGCAAACATCATACAGCTTAGATCCATCTTCTGTGCTCATAGAACATCTGCAAAACAGAGAAGAGACATTGCCAGAGCCATCCAACTGATGTGTAAACCCCACCAGAACAACTGCCGCTGTCTGAGCAAGTCTGTACATACACCCTGCAATATATTGCTAGAACTCTGCACACCAAGTGGAACATAACTGGTTGTAGGCAGAAGCTTAAACAAACGCTGGCTCCACTAAAATGCTCCATTCAGCATATAAAAAGAAAAAAAAACCCAAGTAATATGCAAGGTATTAAGCAAGATTTGTCTGCTGTTGAATCCATACCAACACTGTAACCTAGAGACAATTTAGGTGTCCTTTCTTCAGCAGTAGATTCATTTTCACAGTGAGTTCTGGTGGGATTTCAAATGATTTATTAGGAAGAGGTTTAGAAACAGTTTCTTCATCTTACATAGCTATACATGAGTTGATAAGAGAAACTAGGCAAGGTTTTAAATTGCACCAATAACTGCAAGCAATACAGATTAAAGTGTAGCTATTTTTCGCTTCTAGTTTAACATATGCTCAAGAGTCTTTGAGTCCAAGTTAACCAAAAGCTAAAACAATCAAAATCACAGATACATCCAGCAATCATCTGTTACAGCTCCAACACTACTCAGTTCTCTTAAAAAGAGATTCAGAGTTGGCTGCAAGATTCTTTTTCTTTTAAATCAATGTCAACACTCAATTTACAAGACAGATGGGTTATTCCACAGCTGCCAGGCCTATAAGCTTCTTGGTCCTTCATTGGTTCCTGCCTTCCCTGCATCAATAAAGTTCATTCAACAAGACAGGCCTCAGTAACAGTGTGAACTTACTAAATTCAGAAGGTTTTAGCTTTCCAAGCAACTGTTCAACACGTACAAGGAAGAGAATTCAGATCTCCCTACTGACTTTGCAGAACTACAAAATTAATCAGATATTTCTTTAAATATCTCTGCTTAAATCTCTCTAGAGGTATGATTTAAAATTTTGTCTTCACTGAAAAAAATCCCAGAACAGCTACAAACTACAGTGATAAAGCAGTGATGCTCTTACCAGCTCAAGTTCAACCTTGAGCTACTTTTTGGTCTTAAAAAAAAAAAAAAAAAAAAAAAAAAAAAAAAAAAAAAAAAAAAAAAAAAAAAAAAAAAAAAAAAAACACACTAGCCTGCTGAGTTTCTAAAGTTGTTTGAAGGTAAGAATCCTCCCTCCTTGTGAAGGTATGCTCTCCTACTGAGAAAACACCTGGATTAGATGCAATCCATCTTTTGGGGAGCAGAAGTATTGTTTTAAATGAAAGTACCTTAGTTCTAGAAAATTGATCTGCTGGAATTAAAAAACAAACAAAACTATCTTTCAGACACCTTTTTCAAAACATAGCCAATGAACCCTAATGGTCTCAGACAACAACATTAATTCTTACTCCTCTATATCTGAAAATAATGCAAGCAGATGACTTGTCAGTATGTGAATGAGAAGCCAAGCCTGTTTCTAGCTCTCCTAAAATAAATCAGGATGATGAAAACCAAAAGAAAGGGAGACAGTGTTCACAGAGAGAAGTACCTGGCTCCATTGGAAAGCTTGAGGATGACTTGGTTCTTCAAATCATAGACCTTGCCCAGCCAGCAGTCATAAGCTATGTAGTCACCATACATGAACGGCTACAAACAAGAAGTAAACAAGCCTTATAACAGTATGATTATCCTTTATATCCTCAAGCAAGTGCTCACACAATGCAGCCTGGATAAAGAACTCAGAAGGATTTAGGACTGAACCTGCAGACCTTGCTGCAAGCTGGAATTGAGGTACATGGAAGAGCTCTTGCTTTGCGGTCAGAACATAGCCTGGATTCTCCAAATGGGTCTGGCTTTTTATTTTTTTCCTCTGATTTTAAACTTGCCAGGTCAAGTGTCTGATTGTGTTCAAAAGGTAGGCACTCTACAAGAGAGAGGCACAGAGGCGTATTTGCACAGGCCTTCAGCCAACGGTGACTTTTTAAATCACTGAGCCTAGCTACAGGCCTATTTCTGGCAAAGGGTTTGTAGCACACCTCCTCTCTCTAGAATCTTTTTCCTCAGAGGAAGAATGGTGAAAATCCTTTGCCACTTGATTTCTGGAAATCACCCACTCGACAGGGAGAACCAGGCATGTCTCATATTGCTCCAGCTACACAGAAATATGCTTGACTCGTATCAATGCTTTTATAACCTTCTGGTACATTAACAATATTGCACCTCAAAACCACTGTACTGGTACTACAGGGCTGTGACAGGTCACCACACTAAGCTCAGTAGAGAAGCCTTCTCACCAACCTAGTCCTTCCAGTCTAGCTGGTCTCAACGGGGTGACCAGAAACATGGAAGAGATGGAGGGAAGACAGGATGCTGCAAAGTCCTTTTTCAGAGAGGATGCTTTTGCTAAGCTTAGGAAAAAATCAAGTTCCAGATGCGCCACGCACAATACATATTTCCCTTGCATATGGTGCTTGGAATACAGCATCGTCCCTCCAAACGACTGAGCCCTGACTCCCACGCATATTTTGGTTCCATTCTCACCCAGATATGTTGCAGGTCTTTGCTGTTGACAGGGTAGAGGATACAGTTGGTTCCTACCAGCTTCACAGCACACTCTATGTTGACATCAATTACAGTCCCACACTGGCTGTCCTGTAAATAAAAGTGAACAAGGATTTATCACACAGGGAAGGTTCCTACACAAATATATGTTCTAGTAGAAAGGGGAGAGACTGAGACAAGTATCATGAATACCCCCTTCCCTTTAGAATTTCAAAAGTTTTACACAAGCAAAAGACATTACAAAATTGTCCTAGTCTCCTTGCACTGACTGGCCACTCCACATCAAACAGCTCAAAGAGCAAGGTCACTTTTACAGACCAGGAACATTTTCTTTACAGCTAACCTTGCAGCAGTTGTTGATGCAGCAGCCCAGGGCTTCCCACATCTGTTCAATTAAGATGATGCCATATCAGACAAGTAGCATTTGCTTCCTTTAAAATACCCTATACCCGAAGGTACTGCCACAAACTGGCAAGGGCAGGGAGGAACCATCAGCTCTGGAACACAAACGAAATTCATTAGAGCTACCTGGGGCTTTTCATTTAAAACTTGATTCTGCAGGACATTAGACACGGTCTTCACTTGCTGCCAGGCTAAGAAAGAAATCTGGCACCTTCCACCAGATTTCAGGGTTTCAAGCCAGGTAATTTACAATTGGTCCAATTAAAATATGGTTGCCATTATCTCCCTCATGTTTTAAAGCAAAGTTTCATCTTTTCTGTCCTAAAGAAGATACCACATGCTGTCAAGAGCCTTCTGGGGCAGCCCTACCAAGCCCAGTGAAGAAGCTGTACTGTCAGAGATTATGGAAAATGGTGGTAAAGAGCACCACTTTCTCCTTCCTTTCTCCTGCAGCATCCCACTGGGAACAGCTGTGGATGGAATAAGGAGGGTTCCTCCAGTAGAGACCACACTAGAATCATGCCAGCATCTCAGTATCTGGTACCCCATGGGTCCATTTTATCCAGGTGGGTTTTACCTAGTCATAGGCAGGGTTTAGGTCAGCATGTATCTCCTTCCATGTACCCAAAACTTGAGAGATTAGCTGTGTTGTCTGTGATCACTAGGCAAAGGAAGCAAAGAGCAAGGCTGCTGAATCACAGCTCTTCCCTCACCTGCCACTGAACCTTTGGTTATTACGAGGTTATTAGACTGCCATATGAACCAGCCCATGCCAGGGTAGGCAGATTTGCAGGCTGGGGTGTTCTGCTGAATCACACCATGAGAGGCTCAGCACTGCAGTTCAAGCAAGCCAACGCGGCTTGTGCTCTTCAGCCAGAGCCCTGCTCTCTCCCAGCTCACACAAAACCTATTAGATGTTCCAAATAAAGGAGGACCAAGCGAAACCAGCTCACATTTCAGTTTAAAAAAAAATTCTGTTCTTCTCAATCCCAGCAGCAACCCTGCAAAACAAGGGAGGTGGCTGCTCTTTGCAGGAACAGCATGCTCATTATAGAAGGGCTGCCTGATTTAAGCCCAATTCACACCAAAATTCAGCGTGCTCCTTAGACTCCCTCCCTGTTCCTGGTACCTACAGGGCACTTGCCTTCTCCAGTGCAGTGCATTTAAGCAGCAAATAGGCAGAAAAGCAATTAATTTCCTCTCCCATCACACAAAAGGCTTTAAGGGACACCAGCAAATTCCACCTGAGAGAGCAGCAGCAGCAGCAAGTGCAGGCTTCAGCTCTGTCTTCTACTTCCTGCCCTTCTCTCCATTCCTTCAATGCTTTCTTTTCTAACAAATCTTCATGTCATCCTCTTATTCTTGTATTTAGAGGGGGCAACTCTGCCCACTATCCTTTGAAGGGTTAGAAAGCTGGTTCCTGACAGATTACATACCTGCTTCTAATCGCTCTGCAAACTAGCAAAACACCTTTAAAAACGATGTCTGCTCCCTCCAAGATCCCTCAGCCAGCTCGAGCAGACTTCTGGTCCAACAGTATGCAGAAATACATGCAGAAATAAAGGACCCTGTTTCATGCATTGCCCACTGCAGCACTAAACCCATCTCCTCTCTGATCAATGCTAGATAAGAGACATGAATTTGAGTCATGAATTTCTCCTGAGGAACTGAAGATTTCAAGTCTCAAGGTTAAAAACAAGCCCTAAGTGAGTGTGGTGAATACAGAATAAGTCTCACATTGTGCATTTGCCAGGCCAACTGGTGCAGGGCAGCCATCCACATTCTGGTCTGGCAGACCGTCTGTGCAGATTTTCTATTTTAAATGCTTTGGTAATTTTTGGATTACCTCTAGTTAACAAGCAAGTTTCCTTTGGATAAGAGCTTAGGGTCTCATTTAAAATATACTTGTAGGTAAGGTGTAAGCATACTTGATTTCTCCTATGTTTTTGAACACAGAAGAAACTTGATTATAAACCCACCGTTCCATCAAAATGTTACCAGCCACTATTACAGCGGTCAAGCAAATGCTAGTGCTTAAACACAAACAGGCAGCAAATAGATATTCAAAATAGCTGCTGGGACATAGTAAGGTGTCTCCTGATTTCAGGCTTGCAGCACATGCAAGAATTTCTGCTCAGACAAGTATGGAAATTGCAGACAAAAGCAGCACATCCATGCTTGCCAAGAGGAAAATAACTCAAAGTCATCTTAAGCTTTAAGGACAATAAAAAGCATCACTGAATAAACAATTAAGGGGAAGAACTCATCAGAAAGCATCCCTCTGAGCAAGGAGAATCTGCTGGTATCCAGCTGTGCCAGGTACAACTGAGCGAACAGCTGATATTTCACTTTGCTAGCAGCTCTTTGCTTTGGATTGAAACACATTCATAAAGCTGCCGTTTTGGTAAAAAGCAGTGACTCAGAAGTTACATTTCAAACACATGAATTAAGCTTGTTAAAGAAATACTTTTGTTTCAGTGTTCCTTGAATTACCCTTCAAATTTTCCTCCTGTTTCTTTTGTTCAGGAGACTGTGCAAAAGGCAAGGGATGGCGGGGGGT
>VZSV01000112.1:2584993-2598247 GCA_013398735.1 Nothocercus julius | reverse complement strand
GCAAAACTGGTTTTATTTGAAAACCACCCCGGTCAGAGAAGGTTGTGCACCATGTGGTGCAGCCGCAGCAACTCGTGGCCAGCTGCTGCTTCATCATCACTGCCTCCTCACCACCTCACTAGCGACGCTGCTGCTGGAAACCAGTCAAGGGAAGATGCAGGCACACACATGGCAGGCCATATGGCTCAGGGCTATAGGCTAGATGTTACCAGCAGCAAGAAATTGCCAGGCAAGCTCAGCTCCTAAAGAGATCATGTCTCACTTGATAATTGATCCCAAATAATGTTCTCTGTATTCCCTTCGCAAAAATCAAATCTGCACATCTCTAATAAGGTACATATGCTGTGAAGCCAGAACGGGAAGACTGAGACTTAAAATAGTAACTGGGGAGAGAAATGGGAACAATTATAGACTGCTGGTTAAGACTCTCTGCTTTCTGCTGACCTAGCAGTGTCAGGTGCTTCAGCATCTCTTGCTTCAGTAGCACTGGGATTTGCTGCATCTCTTTGGGGAGAAGCTGGTTAAGATGGAGCTCGTGGGGGATTGAGGCCTCCCTGGAAGCGCTTCCTCCAAGTAACATTGCCCAAAGACACTTGGTGACAGTCGAGTGACCTGCCTCCACACCAGCCTCTCCCACAGGGCAGAGGCAGCAGCTCCACACTCTCTACAGCTTGGATTGCTTTAAAGCTTCAGGGATGATAAATGGATGGGAAAACTTGTCTCATTACCTGACGTTACCAGGCTTGTTTGCTCAGGAGACCTTTCTATCTTGCAGATATGCTGCAGCAGCAAGGCAGCCTTATCAGCATTTCATTTTCAAAGGATGCAGCTAGATCTATTAAACATGCTAAAAATAGAACGCGCTCCAAGCATTACTGTTCAGCTCCATTCTGGGCAATTTGGCAGGTTTTAGAAATCCATATAGCAGTATCATAATCAAAAAGAGATACAGGAAAACGAAAGAAGAAAAGCACTTACACTGGAACTCATGTGTCTGACCACATCTCGAGGGACTACAGAGCGATCTTCAAGCTTCAGCTAGAGGAAAAGAGAGACTAGATTTAGTGGCCCCAGATGACACTTAGAAATAACATGACAAATACAAATGCACAGCATTTCACCCCTCAGGACTAAAGAGATTTTTAGCAGCGGATGCTGAAGTACTATCTTACAAAGAGTTAACTCTCTTGGCACATTTGGAGAATCCAATTTACAGATCTGAAACACAGCAATTAAGCAACCCATTCGTGACCGTGCTTTGAGTCAGGAGACGCATCAGACACTAGACTCGCTTATCACTTTTTGTTACTGAGTCTCCCTTTTTCCTTCCTTCCTCTGCATCGCGCATCACTGCCCACCCACACCCAGTCTAGGTACTGGAGAAGACGGAAGACACAGGAAGCGCATCAACCACCGCTCTGCATTTAAGCCTGCATGTTTTCTGCAGAAGACACTCCAAAAATCTGGAGAGACACTGTTTGCCCTGAAAGATTTTAAGTAGGATATTGTACAGTAAGAAGTCTTAGTCAGGCAGTTGGCTTTGACATCCAAATCACTGCAGGAAGCATTTGCCTTAAAGAAACAAGGAAATAAATATGTAGCTGCAAATCAGAGATAGCTTAGAGTTCTCAGTCACACAGACACTGAGAACCTGATTATGGCTCTTGCTGCACCCAGGAGCCCCCAGGTCCATTGCAGGTAGCAAAAACTATCAGAAAGAGCCTGGCTAAAGTCACAGCATTGCTCATATTCCAGCTGCACAGAGCTATGAGGACACAGGACTCCTAAATATTAAGGGGAAGTGCTGTTTGATGCAGCTCTGGCAATTACCGCCCAGTTAACAAGGCGCCATCCTTCCAGGACTCACCTTTCATCAAGCTATTTCACTGATCTGAAGACCATTTACAGACTATTTTATTAAGCGCTAGCAATAAGCTCAACACTGCAGAATGCACTTTGCCATCCAACACCTTGCCAAGACGCCGGATGACAGCTAGCGCTCCAAGCACACCAAGAAGGAGACCACAACGCTCAACTTGAGCTTGGGGCTCGCTCAGCCTTACAGTGAGGCTCAAAACTTCCCCTTCTGCTGCACAGGGACAGCTGATCCGTATTTCAGCGGTCAAGTATAATGTATCTGCATTGGTGCAAAACCGAGCTCTGAAAACCCCACCCATTGCAGGAAGCGCCATGCGAGTGAAATATCCAGGAGAGCGCTGCTCTTTCACATCTTACTTGCGAAACAAAGCTCTGTTACTGCCGTATCTGTCAGTTTTCCTTGTTGATCCCCTACCCAAAATTGACCATGCTTTGTCAGCATTTTGCACCAACCCACGCCCACGCTTACAGCCTGTGTTACTAAATTAGTCATAAATCCATAATCTAAGGATGGGATCTGTAATCAAACCGAAATACCCGAGTATTTATTGCCTTCTTGATTGCATGTTTCAGTCAGAGAGGCAGGGACAGAGCCAGACGGGCTTTTAAAGCATCCTTTTTGGAGCCCAAATTCCAGCAGAGTGGGAAACCTGAAGCCTCTTTCAGCCCATTCCCAGACTGTCAGTTTTTATTGCCTCCCACATGAGTTCAGAGACCAATTTTTATCAAGCTTTCTAAATTATTTGTTAAAATAAGCACTCTATGTGATAGCCTCTTGACATCCAAAACCAAGCAGCAACATTCACACTGCAGTGAGTGCTCAAGCAACACTTGGATATTTTAACTAAAGGGCTCTCTTCCTCCAGAGCTCCAAGTGTAAAATGCTACCTTCATTTCAACATGAATTTAAGCGATTTAATGACAGATATTTGGTGTTTAAATGGAACTATTATATTTCAACATATCCCTAGGCTCTAGTACTTTATTCTGCATTAAACATAGTACCTGAGGACCCAAACTGACAAGACTATTGCAAGACTATGTCACCTGACAGGAGAAATATTTGAGTATTATTCAATATTGCGAAATCGTAAAAGTAGAAAAAGTGAATGGTCTTCCCAGCCAGTCACGCCTGAAGGACACAACTGCAGGGCAGCTGCATTCCATTTGTTTTTCCTATCTCTTGATTTCTAGAGGCAGCACCGCTATTTTGGGCTTCCTGTGCCAGATCCACCTGTCTTGGTTGCTAGCACAAGCCAAGGAGTAGGCAGAGTATCAGCACCAACAATAAATTGGCAGCTCTGTTGTCGCACAAAACAGTCAAAAATCCAGAAAGAATCTAACCAGCGAACAGCAGAACGTCTGCTCTGGCTATGTGAGAGCAGAGTCTTTCTTCTTCTATATTACACCTAGGGAGGCCCTCAATAGTGGAAAAACACTTTTAAAGGAACAAGGTAGAGCTTTGTTGCTATATTTATTTCTATGAAAATTAATATTAACACGACTGGAGGCTTATGTTCAAGAGTCACGTACTTTGATCAAGGCCCAAGAATCAGAAATTTGAGTTCCCTATGGAGGCTCCTAGCTAGTCCTGCACTCCTACGTGCCAGCTGTACACAGCACCCTTCCAGATATCCCAAATAAAAGGCAGGTTGTGTGTTGCTTTGTCTTCTGAACATCCATGCTCATTCACATCCAATAAATCAGAGAGCCCCATCGCCACACAGACACCTCACCCAGGCAGGCAAGGGTGACCAAACGCACATGGGTGGCCACGGCACTGAACATGCCAACATAATGGAAAGGAGCAGGAGAGCAAGGCAGAACTATTCCAGCATCTCCAGCTTTTCCCTCTGCTATTCAGATGCTTTGCCTCAGTGTTCAGTGCTCAACCATCAAGGTGTGAGTTCCACAGCAGATCTACTAGTCAAAAGGCATCAGCTTCAACACAAAAAAACACTTGTGATATTTCTGATCATGTTATCACATCACACAATAGGAAGGTGACAAATAATTTCAATTTTTACTTCAGCAATGAGCATTATCAGGGTCACATTGCCCTTTTGCAGCTAAGTCACCTTACCTCAAAGGGGAAGTAAAGTAAAGTAACCAACACACCTGAGATTGGGTTGACTAAGAGAGGACCTTGATTCCAGCTCAGATGATGAGCATCAACTCATTAGCAGCTTGATTGCTTCCAATCATTTGTCTAATTTCCTCTAGCAGATCTGTGATTTCCTGAAATATATATATATATATTTTTTTTTTTGTGCAGAGGTTGGGAGGGACACCTGGAGCATTAAACCCAATCCCAGCTTTACCAGTAGCTACATGGAGACATCCTGGGGTAGGGGCAAAAACATGCCCTGTAATTCTGGATTTAACCCCTCAGCTCCCTAAAACTCGTGGATTCCTCCAAGAGCCACCTTCTGATAAACTGTTCTCTTTTGATCTGTTATTTCGTGACTCCAAACAGCCACCAGTGCCCAGTCCTGGGGCAGGTAAATAAGTAGCAGTTGGTTCCGAAGCAGTTTGGAACAAATGGCAGAGATCTCACTGAGTCGACAATATCAACAACCAGCTCCGATCCGCGCACACACAAAAACAAAAACAGAGCGGAGAGAACTCAGCAGCAGCATAAATCCTTGGCCACTATCTGCATGCTTAAAAGCAGCGCTTAATTTCAGAGACTAGCAGCTCAGGTTTGCCTGTAACATCACCACAAGCCACAAACGGCCTCCACACGGGCTCTTCTTCCCAGCCCCCCCGCAGCAGCAGTGCCTTCCAAGGGGAAAGGACCCCGTGAGCTTCCTCCCCGCGCATCTTTCCCCCCCCAATTCCCAGACAGTCCCTGGTATTTTAGGAGTAACAAAAGGAGAAGGCGTTTCTGCTTGCAGACTGTAACGAGTATTTTGCTTTGCTGCTGCCACGGTTCCCTGCAGGTCAGCAAGGCCGTCACATGAGATAATGAAACCCCCTCCTTTGCTCAGAACACGCTGAGAACACAGGCTGGGGAAGAAGCTGAAATTCAGAAGCACAGAGGAGTCTTCGAGGCCCAGGCGAAGTCCCCCATGGCTCAGTTTCCAAAACGGCAGTGCACCTGGGACAGGCTCCCTTACCAGCCTGCAGAAGGGCAGCCTGCTCCGTGGATCCTGCAGATTCAACCGGGTTAGAGGATTCTGTAGAGCAGAACTGGGGCACCAGGAGGGGCACAAGTTTCTTTGTCACTGCTATTTGTCATTCCCAAGTCACAGCTCCACAATTTTTAATATTTGGTGACAACATGCAGGTTTGGGAGCACAGGTTTCACCCAGATCAGCTGGAGCTACGCAACTCTCTGCTCAGCTGCCCTGCGATACAGTTTGCACCAGCCAAGAAAGACATCTGATCCAGCAGAAAGCCAGCCAATATCATGTTAAACTGCTAAAGTTCACACTGGGTCAGTGCTGCCTCATATAGCTGCAATATTTGACATAAGAGCAGAAAAACCTGCTCTAGGTGCTGCTGCAATCCCACGGCCTCCATCTTCAACGGAATCGTTACAGGGAGGAAGCATCTGCTTCTATTCCAGCCACTTTCCACTCATCCTCTAAAGCAAGAGCTTTAGGGTTAAACTCAAGAGGATGAAGGAGAAAGCTGCCAAGAGAAACCCTCCTTGAGTAAGTGCTTAAGAAAAAGGAAATAGAAGACCCCATGGAAGCAAAGTACAACCACAGGGAATAAAACATTATACAAACATCACATATACACCTTAATTGCTCCAATGTGGAAAGGGAAGTTAACGCAGCTGACAAAAATGGAGAGGCAGAAGGAAGTTACCCAAATCAATCTCAGCCACTTATGCACCTCGCATATCCCAGCACCTTCCTCCTACCACTTGTGCAATTGGTCTCATTGAAACCACCACTTCCAGGTTCTTCTAAGCTGAAGCAAATTGCTCATGACTTTACAAAGCTTGTCTTGCATTAGGGATGCTGGCAAGTCCTGCCAACAGAACCAAGGGAAAGGATGAGGGGAGGAAAAAAAAAAGTCTTTAAAATTCATTGCTTTCTGCAGTCTCCTTTCCTAGCAGAATTTGGGTATTCTTGATGGGAAGCATGTCACTGCTCAGTCTTCTTTCCTCACGTGCCACTGGATGATGTCCTGATGGAGAAGAGATGAACTAGATATCAGACTTCCTTCTAAGTTGAACGGTTATGATTTTAGCCTTACAAATACCTATATGTTTTTAAATTACACTGGAGAGTGCTCTTGGCAAGTCAACTGACTGAAACTGTTCTGAAGTTAATGACCCTTCTTTGGGCATCCCTCCAGGTCACCAATTCCTGCTGATTGCTGCTGTAAGGGTCCAGCAATCCCCACATTAACTTAATTATTTTGAAGTATTAGCACCTACTTGTCAGCTTGGAAGTTGTCATGGAAATGTGTAGTACCAATGCTCAAAGAAGAAAAATGTAACCAGGTTTGTAAGAAAACTTCAGGAAAGCAGCCTAGCGCAGCAACAGGTAACAAGCTCATGCAATGGTCTCCAAATATAAACACACATGTAAAAGATGCTATTTCAGAATCAAAGCTAAACCTAAGTGCCTGATGCTGTAAAAAGACACAACCTTGTGTCATTCAACTGATGACAAGCTCCTCGTAGGCCCTTCTAATGGCCTGATCTCTCGGCACTAATAAGTCAATTTGAAGCAGGAAAAGGTACCACATCTCCAGCTCTGAGTCTTTTGGGTCTTATTAACACACCCAAATACACTTTGACTAAAACAGTAGCCCAAGTCATCTCAACACAAGCTGTTTTTATTTAAATCCAAATGGGATGTCTGAAACAGCAAGTCAGACATCTGAATATAGCATGGCCGCACAGAGTTAGATAAGAAAGGTTCAGAGTCTCACACTCAGAGATGTGAAGCATAGATATTTTTAATACAATTTCAGTATGATCATGTTACTAGTGGCATCACATACTATTCTTAGGGAAATATGTTCTACGTGCAAAGTTCAATTCCCTCAAAATACATTTTTAGTACATTCATCATACTGCATTGTGCAAGAACTCTTTATAATTAAAAAAGGAGAGGAGAAGGAAATGCAAGAAAAGAAATCATAGAGGAAAATAGGATGTGGCGCAGTCTGTGAAGTGTCCCTTCACTTCCAACAACTGGAGGCTCCCGACCAGAGAGGACTTCGGGATGTATGGGAAAAATTGAGCAGAAGAGACGGCCAGAAATCCAGACCCCTAGAAACTGAAATCCCACAACCAAGATGATCTGAACAAGAGCTAGGAGATACGAAAGACTATAAAAAAACCCTTGAGGGATAGGAGGGCATTACAGCAAGAATATATCCCTTCTCACCGCAATGTTGTGCTCGCCATGCAGGAATAGCCACATGTAGCCTGTGGCTCTTCCAAAATGCTCAACAAGAAGTTTGATTCCAGGAGCAGGTAGTTGAGGAGCTCAGCATCACTTAGCAACAACTACATCCTTCTGGGACAGACCCTGGATTCCTCTCTGATCAAGAAATAGATATCTGAGTTGTATATGGGTCCCAAACACCCTAGAGTACCACTCTGCCACAGAACCAATGCTCTCAGGTAAGTTTAAGCATTTTACACATTAACCCTGTCATTCTGCATTTTCATGATACCACCTTCATTCCAAAACACACAAAGGATTATAAAAGTAGAAAATGGAGACACTTAGCACCAAGAAGGTTAACAAACAGCCCACCCAACATGGCCTACATTAAACAAATTCACAGAGACCTTGAGTGCACCATTTAGGAACACGCAATTCCCTCTGGCATTGGGGAAAGCACTGGAGGGTTTGAGCAGGATCTTTGCTTTTTAGATCCAGTTTGAGAGAGTCTGAATGCCTGTTCACAAGGCTGTTGGGGCAGTGCAGAACACCACCCAACCAGCACATTAAAGCTGCCAATCACTCGACATTCAACATATGCTCAGTTAGCATTCCCAAGCAGCATTTATCAATAAGCAAACAGTGTCACTTACTAGCACAATGTTCTGGGATTATGATTTAGATATAACACATATTCAGACAGCAGGGAAAGGGAATAACCTGAAGTAGAATTCTCTATTTTAGCTCCCTACCCCCCAAGTTGCTGGTAGGGATGGATGTAGATGTTTGTGGCCACAGGCTCTGAGATGCCTTTCACACTGCTCTTAAACAGCTCGCCTATCAACAGATCAATGTCTGCAACAGTTTTAGAGCCCTTATCCTGAAGGAACATGAATTTTTATCAAATTACACACCACTTATTTATCAGATTGCTACAGACAGGGAGCATCTGCTCTCTTGCAAAGAGTCATTTATGAAAGAGCCGGCAGGTGACCGCAGGGCAGGCTGCACAGGAGGGAATCCTCCTCAACACTCCCAGGAGACCAGGCAGGCTCAAAAATGAGTGCCTATCTGATCACTACCCTTTTTTTCGCCCCCTCCCATTATTTTGGGGTAATAATTTCCCTAGCAGGGAGAGCATCTTCTAGGCCATCTTTCAGGATCTCCTCCCGCAGGGCAGTTCAGGAGATATGTTGTAATTTCTCCCCCCATCTCCCAAAAAAGCAACTTTGAGCCTTCTGGCAGCAAGCTGTGGTGCACTTTGACACCAAGGGCAGTCACAGCCTCTGCCACCTTTTCCACAGAGTGGAGTCTGGCTAAGAAAAATCTGAACAAATCACTGAATGCAAAGTTTATAGTTTAACATGGGTAAATGCTGCACTTTGGAGTGGAGGAACCTAACATAAATCTTTCGCTTAGCCCAGGTAAATCTTTTACTTTGGCCTCCCTTGTCCAAGACTGTCACACATTATTTATTAGGCTGGTAATAAATCACTTCCATAGCTCTGCAAATTTACATGACATTTTAGAAAAAAAGTGCTAGATTCCCCAGCCTGATGAAGCCACTGATCTACGGAGGAAGACAAGTACAGAAGAAGAATTCAAGGGGAGAAAGACAAGATGGAAGGCTATGGAGATTTTATTTCCAGCAAAATAAGTTGGCCAGGGAGAACTTCCCAGCAGAGGGAGCAAGGAAGGAGCTGGAAGGACAGAAAGAGCATAGTGGGAACAGCAGGGAGGTATTTGGAAAGGGAGGAGAGCCTAGGTCAGCTTCACAAATCTACTTTTTCCTCCATTTTGCTTGGAAAAGGATTTACAACTAAAGCAACTTTGCTTTTTAAACAGCCATAGCCACATATTTCTATCCTGAATGTGCAAGAGTTGAACAATACTCAGCACAAAAAGGACATATTCCCTAGAACCAGCAACTAGGCCCCTGCATCGGGGCAAGCACAGCAATACCCATGGGCACGTAAAGACATCCACAAAACCTTGGGAGAGAGCTGAAAAATAACCCTGCAAGAACACAACTACACACAGTGCATAGATGAGCCTGACTGGAGTGCAGAGACACAAAGCCTAACGAAGTGAGAAAAGGCAGGTCTTGAAAGAGAAGCTTTACTGACCACCATCACACTGTCCTATGGGGGATCTTGCAAAGATGTCCCCAAATACAGGGCTTAATCCCATCACAGCATTTTTCTGGTTAGCAGCAGTTTGTAAGAGATATCCCCCTTCTCAGTGCTCATACTTTTGCTTTATACCCAGTCTTCAGGCATATCAGCTCCAGGACAAGCCTTGCCTTGCAGGAATGGCAAGGGGGTCCTGAAGAGCTTCCTCTGCGGGTGCACAGAACATGTCAAGCAGCAGCACTCTCCCTGCCCTAAGATGGCTGAACCCAAGCAAGGACTCTCTCCTACCACCTCCGCCTAAGAATTTGTGGAAAAAGAAGGATAAGACTTTGGAGTTGGCACCAGATGGCACTGTTACCTGGAAAACATCCTCCGTCCGAGCTGCAGCTAGCTGGGAGCACAGAGCAGAGCCCCCAGAGTTTTGCCTGTGCATCAGCTACAGCCTTGCTTGGGCTGCTGACACCGACTAGGTTCCCCTAAGGAAACTTCACTCACCTGGATGGTTTCTAGCACCAGCACAGGCCACCTGAGCCACCAGCCCCCATTCCCAGTACTCCCTGACATTCCAGCATGCTGATTCAGCAGCATTCCTCCTTCCCTGTGAAGAGATCCACCCACTAGCTCCTGCAACAAAAGGATCCCTCAAACTGCTGGCCGAGGACAGAGACATCCCTTCTGCAGTCAGTTTTCCACCTTCCTGCTGGACTGCCACTGGGCTAGCAGAGCACGAGTGGCCCGCTACTGTGGGCAGCACTCGGCCCCTTGCCAGCCCCGGGGCTCCCCGGCCTCCATCACACTTCCAAGAAGAAAAAACAGCTGCTACCAGGAGAACTGTACTATTCACTTACCAACAGACCTGCAGCTCTACGCGCTGCGTACTTCCCACTGGCTTTCTGAGTAGGGCTAAAGAGAATATCTAAAAATCATTCCTTAAGCACTGACCTGCTCACACACTTCTTTCAAACCTCAGTGGCTGTTTTCTCTGGTTTCCCGCCAAGCCAGGGGGAACTGGGGAAACTTTCTGCTGAGCCCAAGCTTGGGGAGATGGTAACTCCGTGCAGAGAGACCAAGCGCAACTTCACACTCTCAATCAGGTCAGCGGCGTCGGTCACGATTTAGCTCACAGCAAGAATCCACCTTGCAAAAACTGCCAGGGAACAACACGGGGGAGACATATCACCAGAAAAATCACCGTGTCTGCTTTCCAGCTGGTTAGCTCATATGCTGCTGCCGTGAATACAAACCAACCATTTAAATTAGCTTCTAACTGCTCACAATTATTCAGAGACAGCAGAACCTGAGAGCAGCTTTAAGAGAGGCAAGAAGGAGAGAAAAATGATCGAAGATGCCTAAGATTTTTTTTTTTTAAAATAAGATTTATATATTCATGCTTTGCAAGCCTCAAGAAGCTTGCAGCCTCCAGCAATGCCATTTCCCCAACAGAGCTCACTGTTAGATGCATGAACTGCATGCATAAAAAGACAGTGAAAACCACCTGCAGATTTTTTCCCCATCTAAGTTTCCAGTCTTTCTCTGGATTTTTGGACTGGACAGATCCAAAAATTAAGCCAGTAATATCCTGGTTTACTCCAATCTTTCACAGTCTCTGCACACCCAGGCAGTTGGAGCAGTCCTATTTATAAAACTGCTTAAAATTCTGGACACAGGCGGAGCTCTTTGATAGGATGTCAGCCATGCGACTCCCGAATGTAGGAGGTTGACACAGGCTGGTTAGTGTAATATAGCCCACGGTTCTTTCCCTTTCTTTCACCCAGGGCCTCCACTGACACCCGCACAACAGCCCCCTTCCCCAAACACAGACATCAGCAGTTCATGATTGCAGTAGTTTTCTCTCCTAGAAGAGAGAAAGGATATTGCAGGCTATTATGTTTAAATCCACAACATGCAAGTTTTGGCTCACTCCTAAGACCAATATGAGTCCAGTCTGTCAAAAATCATTTAGCGGACTGAATCCAGACATATCTTAATAATGAGCTGCCCTCTCAAGCAGCAATGCTTGGACTAGGTAGAGTTCAAGTGCTCATCTACATTTTAGAAACACAAGTGGATATAATAAAAACTTAAGTGGGATTCTTTCATCAAGTGCTGGATCTCCTAGAGAAGACAAAGCATCTTTGGAAAGCAAAGCAGAAACAGCTCTACTCAAGAGCACAACTGCTGTGTCATGGTATGTGCTCAAGTTGGAACCAGGCAGCAAGTGCCCGAATCCTCCCGCCATGTCCTCAGGTTTCACGTCTGCTCTGAAACGAGAGCATCTCTCTGGGGGATGAGCCTTGGTTCATCTCACATACAGGATGCACTCCCAAAACACGCTCCATAGGAGGAATGCTGCAAGGACAGACAAGCAGCCTGAGGAGAAAAGGTAGAGCTTTGAATTCCACGAAGCAGGTAAGGACCAAAATAAATTTGCCAGTTTACAAGACTCTGAGGCTAGTGTGTGCGTGGAGGGCAGAATTTCACCTGCTAATGATTATTTTAACAGACACAACAGCTAACACTAGCTGCAAGAGAGGACCAATGTTCTGCAGAAGCTTTCTGTTAACTTCCAAAGACAGGTTATTTAAGTCAGATATTGTCAAATAAATAGAAGTCCTTGTGTTTAAGAGCAGGCAAACTCTGGAATCCTAGAGACAGAACCTATCCAAAAATCCAGCAAGCAGAGGGGCACAGATTTATTTCTGATCAGCAGCACAGCTCTTGCTGCAGGCAGCAGTTTGCGAAGCTACTGGGCCAATGCCGCACGATTGCATCATTGCCTGAAAACTGAGCTGCATGTTCTGTTCACTGAGAGAGGTCCAATTATCCCCCCCTCTTATCCGTAACTGCTGTACTTGCCATTGCAGGAAGAAGGAACAAGCCCTATTGAATCCAGAGGCCAGGCTGGAGGAGCTCAGTTCTTTAACACTTGCTTTTCTGCACAGGCCTTTTTATGCAAGAGGTGAATTCACCGCTTGGGGTATGGCTAGGGGAAAAATGAAAACACCCTCCAGGCAGAGTAGCCTTAATTCACTGCCTCCCTGCAATGCACAGCAAACAACCTTAAATTCTCTTCAATGACTCTGATAAAACCTCGCAAGGGCTGGTGACAGCAATGATGCACTAGGGACCGAGCGTGAAAGCCTTTCAGACCGTGACTTAGCTTTCCTACAAGAAGCTTTTAGCTTAGCCCTTTCACACCTTAGTAGACTGATGTTTTTCTTCCTCTCTTAGCCACAGCTTAAAGCTTTCAAGTTCATATTTAAAACCTAGTGATATAACTGTATGACATGGCTATATCATCCTGCCTTCAGGTGTTTTCTATGCTGACTAAACCATTTATCACAAGTTTTCCAGATCTGTGCCAAGATTCTAAGGCAACACAGCATTTTCGCCAGTAAATCATCTAAAAGCCGTACAGAAATAACCCTCTCCTTCCCTGTACCACTCAGGCAGGTTTTGATTTTTTAAGCAATAGTTTGGGATTATAGCTCAAGGAGTCACCCCCATCCCTCCCCAGCAACTGATCAACCACAAGGCAGAGATGTCTGTAGCTCGCAGAAGACCATGAGCCACCAGTGCGGGTGCACATTTAAATTTAAGGCCAAAATTCTTCATATTTGCACTAATCCTTGCCAGTCCTTCCTCTGGGCAGAGCATAGAGGCAATAATTCCTCATGCAGGAATACAGCTCTGCTGTATGAGTTTAGTATAGCTACAGTTTAGGAGACTCTACCACCATCGCAGTCCAATACAGAATTGAAAGTGACAGGAAAACGTGTTTCCCAAGATGCTCAAAACTTATTTTCAAGAATGGCACCAAGAGTCCCTGGGCTCCCTCAGAAGCTCTCCTAGGCCAACCACAAAGCTAAAACCTTCCTTTTTTT
>VZSV01000112.1:2574430-2584923 GCA_013398735.1 Nothocercus julius | reverse complement strand
AGCCATGTAAAACAGCAGGGTGAGTGAAGTCTTGGAGCAACTTGGAACTACCCCTCCAGGAGAAGCAGTTGTAAAAGGTCATTTCTTACAGGGAAGCAGGGGAAGCTTCACAGTTCTTTAACAGTGAATTTGACTCTTTTCTTATAATGTCAAAGACTGAAGTCTCAGTTTTCCCAAAACAGGGTTTAACAAGGAAGATTCCTCCACCCCTCCTCTCAAGGTCCATATCCAATCTCTGCCTTCAAACTAGGAGGTTTTAAAAACTTTCTCCAAATCTGTAAGCCTTGAGTAGGTGTAGGGGAACCCATTGTTATTGCCTTCCTGGGTTAATACAACAAACACCAAAACTTTCTGCATAACATCAGCTATGAGAAGTTTTAATGCAGACCTGGTTAGAAAAAAATGCTAAGATGGCATCGGGGGACATCACATTTGACCCACCAGCCCAAAAGAATACTGCTGAAGACAAATGATGCAGCTAATCGATCACAAAACCACCTAGCCCTGTCCCTACAGTAGCACAAATTCAAACATATGTTTTGTACGTCTGGACATTTTTGCATCCCCACACTGAGGAATAAAGGCAGTCTAGAGAACAACTGATCAATAGCCACCGTCTGCAAAATACATTTTACCTTCTTCAGCCAAGTCAGTTATCCTTGACAGGGAGTCCCATATTTCCTGGAACTTTAATTTACTTGATGTCTCCTTCCTTCAATGACTTTTTTTTTAATGAGTATTTATTACTATGTACATACACAATAGGAAAGCGAGTTTTGCTTTAATATTGTACTGCTATGTGCCATACACACACTATGCTCTGCACTTTAATGATTTCAGTTATAATAGAGGGATTTCAGCCCATCACAACCCCAGTGAATTTACTGAGCCATCAGCTCATAGTAGTTTTGAAAAAAATTGTAAAGAAAACCTTACAGGATGATTTGGAAAGCTCTACTCCCCTTAGAGCTGCAGAGGTGCTGTCTGCTGCTCTTCATCCTTTTTGCTTGCAGCAAAACAGAGGCCAACCATGTCTGATGACCACTAGCAGGACACTCCTACGGCTAAAGTGGTGATTTTTTACAAGAAAAAAATCTCCCAGCTTTGCAAGCCACACATGAAAAGGCACCGTCTCACCAGCTGCTGAAATACAGCCATCAGAAATAAGTGTGTTAATGGAAGTGGCTGATAGGAAACCATTTAATAGAATATATTCTGCATATAAAAAAACTCAAGACACTGGCAAGATTAAGAAGTATATTAAATAGGCAGAAAGGACAGTAAAAGATGGTTTTGTTGGTGCAGACATGAAACATAGTTGGTTCTCTTGCTAACAAAATAAACCACCCCAAAAAACACCTGATGCAGCAGAATCCTGCAGTTAAAGGTCCTCAGCTGTGAACATCTGCAGAATATAACTGCCTATAATTATGAGCCTTCAACTTGCTGCCAATAGGTGTCTGTCAGTTTTGTTTCTGATACCCCCAGGTGCGTGGGCAGCTGCCTATGCGTTGCACCACACACCTTCACAACAGCTCAATTCAGAGCACGGGAAACCGTCTTCCATGCCACTTGATTCATCTGTCCAGATTCATTTCTCATTACCCCGAAGCTACACACCTGCCTTAGACAGCAATATATGCAACACTAAGCTTCTCCTATCAGGTACTTAATGGTGCCTCACACCTCACTGCTTCCCTCTTTCCCCTTGTCTTCAGCACTCGAGGCTGAGAATACAGATTTGGAGAGAGGGAAAACAGCAGAGAGGACAACAGGCTAGTTAGGACGCCAGCCCTACAGCCTGGGCATCACCCATGCCGTGGGTTTTAGGAGGGCTGAAGCTGTGACTTAATATGACTCATTAAGTAAACCTAATTAAGTGGTATATATGTAAGAACAGGTTTTACATTCGTGTGAGGACCTCACTGAATTATCTAGGTGAAATGCTGCCACACAGTGAAGTCTTTTCATTTTACATACTCAACTGTGACCTATGTGCCCTGGCCCAAAGGAAGCCCATCTACACACGGAACATGTCCGCTTAGTTCCAATATTTTTCCAGGGTTCTGCAGGGCATGGATGGAGTAGCCTTGTGTCAGATGAGACAAATACCCCACCCTACTGAAGCTCCAGGAGAAAGAAGGAGCCATTGAGATCCTGTAAGTGCAGGCAGGGGCCAGGAGAAGCCTCTGAAGGAGATTCCTTGGAGGACTCTAATTCCTGTCTCCACAAGAAGCACATCTATGAGCTCTCAGGAGAGCCAATGCACATGTGCACGCAGCAGATGCGGCAAAATAAAAAGCAGCAGCTCCTGAGTAGGGATCCCCCCGGTGCCTGGGAGACTCCTCCACTTTCACCCAGCACTTCTGACCCCAGCTCAGGGCTGCTCTCAGGCACATGCTGGCACCTTGGACCCAACCTGCCTGCAAGGCGTTAGTCACAGGGGCAACGGCTCATTCTCCAAGTGGGACAAGGCCGCACTGCAAATGGAGAAGAGCTAAAAAAAGAGCAACTACGGAAGAAGAAAAAAAAAAAAAAAAAAAAAAAAAAAAAAACACACACCACCACACACGTTAAACTGCCATGAGCCTGGGGGAAAGAGGGAGAGAGGAAAAGCAGCCTAATTTGATCTGTGTATTCTCCCCATCAGAAAGCATTTCAGGTTTAGGCTTTTTCAATCCCATATCCATTTCAGAGATTAAAAAAGCTGACAGATTTAACAAGCTAAACCACATCATTTTCCCTGCCTTCTCCATCAGCACCAGCAATAAGGATCACAGACATTTCAGAGCGCCGTGAGCAGTTCTGTTGATGCATGAAGCAGCAGAGCAGCCGCCCCGTGCTGTGAAGCACCGGCAGCAGCAAAAATAACTCCCGCTGCAGCGAACCAGCGGGTAAGGGCAGGAGGGACACGGCAAGCGGGCACGCAATACGCTGGTACAAAACAGGGATCACGTTGCATAGAAATAGACCTGAGATTTCAGCAGATATGAGCTCACTAAGAGTGTGTAGTCAAGCCACAAATTAAAAACTCCCTGATTTTTCCTTCTGTTCACATCAACCCAAACAGAATTACCAAAGGCATCAAGTACAGAGTCCCCTCCAAGCAGAGGGGAGCAAACATGCCCATCTTCTCTTGCACTACAAAGTCCTTTCCATCAGAAACACAACTGCCACCAGAAACACATTTACACAGAAATAACTATTTTTCTACTTCTGGGCTGTCTGGGTATAAGCACAAAGCCATATAATGAAAGGGCAGTTGAAGGACACCCAGCTCCCACTCCTACCATCTTTTCCTCCCTTCCTGCACCACCAAGGTCTTGGTGCAGGTCAGCATTGTATTTTCTCCCCAGGTTTGCCACCCTGTGTGCCAGACTTGAGGAAATTACCAAACTGAGCCAGACTAGGACATAACAGGCAAGGAAACCAGGGATGAAAAGGTGAAGTCTGCTCAGCTTCCTGCCTCTCCTCCCAAAGCCCCCTACAGAACTACTGTTTCTTTGGCCGTTTTAAGTGTTTTCAAGTCTCAGCCAGACAGACGTAACCTGGGATTGCAAAGCCATCGATTAACTGCTGCTGCTGTCCTGAACTGGCAGCCAACCAACCCAAGGAGACAGAACAAGTGGGCTTGCCCATTATGGCTGCCTGCTTGTTTTGCAAAAATTTAACCCAATGTGTATAGTTATTCTGAGATGAAACAAGGGCCTTCCCCATCTCTCCAGCTGATTAGTGGTGACACAAACCATTTATGGCAGATCCTGGGGAGAAATACAAGTCACCATTGAAACTATGCCCTGCCTGCAAGGGTGTGCTAATGGGTGGGCTTTAAGTACTGCAAGAATTAGCAAATTATGAATTGAACAGCAGGCCTCCATTTTACAGTTCTGCTATCAGAAATCTGCACTGTCAGCCTAAGAGTAGCAAACACCACCTTCCTGGGCAAGATGACTGTTAGGAAGCCTTCAACCCTTATGGGCCTGATTTCTTTAGCAATGAGAAGGGAGCCTGCAAGTTTATTCTTACCACTTCTATGTCCTCCATGCAAAAATGTACATGTTTAAGCCTCAGAGCCACAGTTCTTCCTAGGTTTTAGTTCCGTCAACAAGCTATGCTGAGATGTTAATTGGAAAATGGGAATTATTAAAAACCTTCTACACAAGGGAGCAAGTGGTGTAGTACATGCTCATCCATCAGCAGTCCGATCTTCTGCAGCAGCCACGTTCCAGAACCTTTCCATGATTATGTCGTCGCGATGTGTGCAGGTGTCAGCACTAAGCCTCCTTGACAGGCAAAAGCAGGACAACATAAAGATAATTTCTAAGCATTTTTAGAAATTCCACAGATTTAGGATGTTAGAGATTCACCACTACCTCATCAGCTTGCTGAATAAAGCCACATCACTTAAAATAATGATAATGGAAAAGACACTCTAGTCAAGCTCTCCATCCAACCACCTGAAACTCCAAAACACTCAGTATTGAAACATCTAAGTGTCATCAACCTTTTGAACAGGAGCAGCCCAAAGATCAAATGTTGGCTTAAAGGTCAATCACCTGAATATTCCAGGACCTATTTCACTTAGCAAAGATGATTTAGAATATGGCAGCTTCAAACAACATGCTGATCAATTTTAAGAAGTTGCTGCTCTTATCCCAAGGATTAGTGAGGATTTCTCAAGTTCATTACTTCAGGTGATGAGGATGAAGCTAAACACACTTCACAGTAGAATCTCACTTTTCTTCTACCATATTCATCAAACACAGGCTTCACAAAGTGCAGGTAACACTCCACTTCAAGGGATCAAGGCAAACAAATTTTCCTTTTGCAAAAGACCTTAGTTTTAGAAGCCTAGTCCCACAACACTACAGCAGAGCAGACCCACAGTGGCTAAATATTTCAGTGAGAAAGCCTCCATAGTTTACTCTTTCAGAGGACAATTATAAAAAGAATTGTGAATAATACTTGAGCACTGCACTGAAAAGCATATTGCTGGGTGTTACCAACAGGCTGGGCACCCAAACAACACTGCTGTTCATAATCACTAAATCCCTTGTAACATACACAAGGAGGGAAACGAAAAAGTTTTAAGAGCTTCCTGAAAATAAGTCACTTATGGTGGGGGAGGGGGACATAGATTAAAAAACATCAATACTTACCTATCAGTGTGACACTTCAACAAATTCAGGTGAAATAGGGCACTGAGTGATTCAAGAAAATATTACAGCTTCAAAACTCTGCAAAAGAATCTGATAAACAGCAGTCTTGCCAGTACAACATCTCTCAGCAGGGAAATGTACAGCTTTGATGCATCAAATACAGCAAGACAACATCTCACCCTGCTAAAATATAGACACGCATTCAACACATCCCTCAGATTTCACCCAAGTGACATGCCAGTGGCACCTACCCCCAGTTAAAACACCTATTCATAGCACAACAGGTGTAGAGCAGGGTAATTTCACCCACACTTGGGTTCAAATCAGAGCACATATTGCCATTTATGATTAAAAGCTCTTCTTCCTCCTGGTCTCCAACAGAGATTGCCCACCTTGCTAAGGCACCATGTAACTGAAGGTGACGGACACCTTCTTATCCCACACAGCACTTGCTAACCTGGGGATGCTTCTGCTGGGGACTCAGCTGCACATGAGAGCAGAATAAACATCCTTTACGCCTCTTCAGGAGGCCGATACTGCACACCACTGCAAATATCCTAAAGCAAAGATGAAGGTTGTGAGGATAAATGGTGAGGGAAAGGGTCTCCCAGGTTCCTCTGGCATGGGCAAAAGAGTTGAATCGACATGCCTCCATGACGAGTTTAAAGGCCATGGAAGCAGCAAAATGGCATAAGGTCTTTTTAAGGAGAGAAGGGAAGGCAAGAAAACGCTAATGGACAAAAGGGTTATTAATAAAAAAAGACCTGCACCCACAAAAAACTTGGTTTCTAGTAGCAGTGAATCCCTGATCATCTTACACCACAGAGGGAACCAGCTAAGACTCAGGCTAGCAAACATCCAAGAACCATAATTTGAAGTCTTTTCTGCCATGCTTAATAGTACACGTAGGTGGACAATGATGCTATGAATGTCATTCTGTGTCTTCTCCTCGATCTTTTGTTTCCAATCTTCATTTAAGCATTGCCAGCACTATAGATCCCAGGCAGGCAGGCTGAACTGCAGCTGAAAAAAAAGTGCAATAGACTTCAGTTCCTGGGGTATTACAGGGTTTGCTGTCCTCATCCCATTGACTTGATTCTTTCAGTACCAAGGAGATTCAGATACGAGAAAGTGTTCATAAATGTTTCTACAAAACGGTTTGCAAGACCAGTGGTATTAAGTTGTTTTTAAAGATCCAAGTTCTGAAAAATAAGTGCTCCCCATGTTGATTTTGTTACAAGCAGCTTTAGGGGGCAATGATCCTGTAGAGTGGCAGGTACAGCACAGGGACAGAAACCTGCCCTCCAAATATCCCTCTCAGAGCCAACCTTTCTGGTTGCGAGATGATACAGCTCCCGGACAGCAAACACTTAGTCTCTTCTAAGATGGCATTAATAAGATAAAGTTATTGCGAGAGAAAGGCAAGATTCATTTCAGAGGCACTATAGTGAGTGAAGAATTCACAACAAAAACCAGCAGAGTGGGTGACGAGACCAGTTTCCTCCTCTGATTGCGGCCAAGGTCAGAGTCTGCCAAGCCAAACGGTCCAGCTCATCAGCAGCTCTACCCAAGCACGAGGAAACAGCAGCTGCTGCTTTGGAACAGGAGTCCTCAGATAGGCGCATTTTTCTGTGTAAAACTGCCTCGCTTGCACGGTTGTATATGCGCTCATCAAGAAAACTGCTGTAATCTGAAGAGAAAGCACCGTTGTGGGGCGAAAAACAAAAGCAGCCGAAGCACCATTGTGGAAGTGACAAAATTAGGTCTAAATACACATGGTGTTTTTTCCACCTGAATGCCAATTAAACAGCAGAAAGCACAGAATTAATGCAATACTGACACTACTGTCACATTCACCAGGATAACATAGGACATAGCTAGTAATTATTTTAATCATTGCGCAAGAGCAAGTAAATTGGAAGTGGTGGCCAATACCTATGGATGGTAATCTGGCATTAAAATCACATTATTGAGAACAGGAAAAGAAAATATAGAGTCACAGCACGATTAAGAAGCTAGGATTTTAGCCTGGATTTTTTCCAAAACTCAAAGTGTCAACCCGAGGCGGAGAGGAAGAAGGGATGGGTGGACAGACTCACCCAATTAAAACCTTTACACATGCATTACAGTGATCACATCAAGTAGTATATCTGAGATATTTACTATAATTATTAATCTTTCCCTAAGATAGCCAACAAAACAAAAAGGCTGAGAGCTGATCATGTAACAGCACCGAGAAACAGAGAGTGTCTGCTTGATATGGAAAGCACCAAGTTTTAAACTAGCGCTTGGGCTCAGATAAAAGCAGCCTCAGAAAACACACATTAATTCCAGCCAACAAGGTACTCGAGGCTGATCAAGGCAAAAGGATGGGAGACCCATCAAAAAGAGCCGGTGCAGAGAAGGCTGCAAGATTATGAAGGGAAGAGCTTATCTTGCTAGGAAGTTGAGTGATATATAGTCTGAGGCAGAAAATGGCTGTGCTTCACCGCATAAGAGTACATTTATAGGCAAGCAGCTAGTTAGGAGCCAGGCTGGCCCCTTTTTGGAGAAAAAAAAAAAAAAAAAGGGAGAGATGGATGTAAACTGCCTGCACATTTACGCTGGAAATAACAAGTTTTCCCATTGTGATCGGAGCAGTTTTCCGGCTTAAGAAATCCAAGCAAACTGCTAACTCATTTCATGATGAACCAACAGGCTGGAGCAGCCCTTGGCAGCTGGGGACTGACTAAGGAGGTCCCTTTAGTCCTGCCAACAACATGGAATGTCTCGAGAGATCTAGGTTGTGAATTCCAGGAGATCTGATCTTGCTTTCGTTGCCCCCAAAAAGCAGCCCGAGCAGCCTGTGCTCGTGTAGGATGCTGGGCACATCCGCCAGGACACCCAGATGTGCTATGAACACACAGCACAGCCGTGGGCCTGGGAAATGGGAAACCACAGGGAGGGGATCTCCTGGGGTATGTGTTTTATTATAGCAAGTCACCCTGTACTTAGCACTTTGCTTTATCATTATGGGACTGATTTAGTCTGTCAAGCAAATGAGACATTTGTCATGTACCAGCACAATCCCTGCAACACACAACTCGGCGGAGGAAGTTTCCAGTCTCAGAAAAGGGCAAATAAGCAAATTCAGCTCTGCACGTCAGGGAATGTTAAGGGTGAAAGGGGAGTTAATAGGCCAATAATTCACTCCAAATCTTATTGCCTCATTTTTAGATGAGAATTTTTAGAGTGAGACCTCAAAACATTGAGACCTGGCACATCAGGATAGTCAAAGTATCAAAGCATCATGGAGGAATGATAGGATTTTTTTTTTTTTTTTTTTTTTAATCTAAGCACCCATTTACTCATATTTCCTCTGCAGTGTCACCTTCACAGATGTGTAATTCCTTAAGGCAATTCCTGATCCTCCCGTATATAATTTCATAAATAGAGAGGCTTAGTCTAGAAAGCAACTAGCTTTACCCTGGGAAATTTGCTCCAGTTCAGAAAGCTTCCATAGTGAGGATAATTCAGGTCCACACTCATCAACCACATGCTGCCTTAAACACACTTCAAGGAGGAAACATTATATATTGCTCCAGATTATTAGAAATAACCTCCCAGGTTCTTCAGAGCACACCCTAAGTGCTCTCTGGCCTCCTACAGGAAGCAAGTGGATCAACCACATCTGCAGGCTTTAAAAAACAAACCCCAAAGTTTTCCAGTCAGGACAGACAGATTTTTCCTCTTTTTTCCTGCTATAAATCAAAGTCCACAAATATATCTCTACTATAAGATTATGCTCCAGCATGGGAAGCCAGACAAACTTTTACCATCTGGATGCCCGCAGCTTCCTGTGGCACAAGGACATAGGAGAGATTTCTGACAAATGCTGCGTGTGTTAAGTACAAAACAATATATATGAGGAGTTAGTTAAATATGGACTATGCACTGCCAGTCACACAACTACTTAGTAACTCTAAATTTAAATAACCGACTATTTTGTCTCAGGACTAACTGTTTCAAGGGCCTGGAGTCAGATGCTGAACAGCAGCATGAATACTTCATACGCAATGGTCCTGAGAATAATTCATTTGGATTAAATGTGTAACCCACCTTCAAAGGAAAAAGCTTCTACTTTCAAAAGCAGTTAGAAAAGCCAAACTAAAAGACACCACTCCGTAGGGTCTTGCTGGATAAGCTCTGAACAGAAATATTTTAAGTGATCCTTCACATAAGCTCACCTCAAATACTAGAAAGCGAAGCTCTGAGTCCAGACCCACCATTTGCCACTAGAGCTGGGCAGGAGGAAGCGAGACAGGCAGCAGAGTCCAACACCGCTGGTCACCAAAACGGCCGACTCCTCTCGAGCAGCAGGTGAGGATAGAGCAGCCATTTTAGTGCAATTGTAAAGCTGAATGAAGAGAAATCCTGAGATCTTTTGGTGATCAGAGCTACTCAAATCCTGAGTGTGCTTGAGTATAATTGTAGCCAACAGTTTTACTGAGGACCAGGACTGGTTATTTAATCAGAACATCTTGAGCCAGGTGAGCTGAAGAGCTATTTGATTCTAGAAACACCATTAAGAACTCTCAGACTTAATGGCCTGTATCTAAGTTATACTTCACTGACTACATTTCTAATCCAGCCTTACAAAACTGTCACAGCTTACTTGATTTATAGCTAAACTAACTTCTAAAAATGCTTGGTTAGTCATCAGCTTAATTACTCATGTGAGGAAACACATAAATCTGAATCCCTCAATAGCAAGAGATACAGTAGGTGGTCTAGTTTCCAAGCACGACACTTCACACATGGCACCACCAGTATATTATGGGGTGAGGTGAGAATCATTTGTCTAGCTATACCCAGCCTCTATCAAATATAGTCACTACCTGTATCTGCATTGAGAAATGACAGTTTCCCCACCATCCAGGTGGCTTGTGACTTCCAGTCCCGCTCAGAAAGGGTCAAGCAGAGAAAATACTGAGCACAGCACCCAGAAGACCACATCGGGGATCAATGGTGTAACACAGGCTGATCCACCTGGAGTCACCCACTGTTGTTTCCTTTCCAACCCACATGCCAAATTCAGAGCCCTGAAAACTTACTTCCTAAATACCCTTATCAGCAGAGAAACAGCACCATTTCTTAAAACAAACAAACAAAAAGTGTATGAATCATTTTTATTATTATTTCTCTAAAAAGTTATATCCTTTTAAAAGGATATTAAAAAAAATCTGTTGCAATGGAATGAATTCCAGCTCTCCCAGTATTAGTGCATTTCACCTTAGGCAGGAGGTGCATTTCCACTGCAGGATGAAAACACTAGCCAGACCTTTTAACAGTAGT
>VZSV01000112.1:2538998-2559121 GCA_013398735.1 Nothocercus julius | reverse complement strand
GGCGCCGGCGGCGCCACACGCTGCCCGCCAGCGAGTTCCGCTGCCTCGGCCCCGAGGACGCCGTGAGCGTGTTCGAGATCGAGCGGGAAGGTAAGTGGGCGCCCGCAGCAGCACCTTGGCCCACGGCCGGGCCCGCCTCGCTCACCACTGCCCCCTGCAGCCTTCATCTCCGTGTCCGGGGACTGCCCGCTGCACCTGGACGAGATCCGCCACTTCCTGAGCCTGTGCCCGGAGCTGTCCCTCGGCTGGTTTGAGGAAGGCCG
Source organism: Nothocercus julius (assembly GCA_013398735.1). Classification (NCBI taxonomy): domain Eukaryota; kingdom Metazoa; phylum Chordata; class Aves; order Tinamiformes; family Tinamidae; genus Nothocercus; species Nothocercus julius. The sequence goes on along the minus strand of VZSV01000112.1, from coordinate 2,558,858 downwards.
CCTCGTCGCCTTCATCATCGGCTCCCTCTGGGACGAGGACAGGCTAAGCCAGGTGAGAGCAAGGGCCCTCACTCGAGGTCCTTCCCCAGCCCCGCTATCCCAGGGGCTTGGGACACGTTGGGCCTTCCTGCGCCTGATCTCCCTGGCCTTGCGGGGATGACGGGTGTGGGAGAGGGCCCAGGGAGAGGCAGGACCTGCCCAGGTCCCTCAACAGGGCCAGCCTGGCCCTGGCACATCCCATCCTGCAGCCCACGTCCTTGGTGAGCCTCAACCAAAGGCTCCCAGTTTCCCACTGAGATCCTGGCCCTCTGTGGGCCACCCTGCGCCACTGAAGCGAGCACAACCCCTGCCCATCCTGACCTCCCAAAGCGTTTTCCCAAAACATCTGATGATGCAGAGATATGGCTGGGGGCAGCTGAGCCATGCTCTGCCCCACCATCCCATCCCATCCCATCCCATCCCATCCCATCCCATCCCATCCCATCCCATCCCATCCCATCCCATCCCCTGCTTCCGAGGAGAAGCACTGGGAAAACTCCTGGGCCTGGCCTCTCCTCAGAAAGCAGCCCCCCGGCTGCTTCCTCGGCACTTCTCAGCTCCAAAGCACTTTACGAGCTCATTGCTCTCGCCAGGCACTTTGGAGCTCGTTCAACACAGGAGAGAGATCTCTGCGAAATGAGATGTTCCAGGGCCGCTCTTACGCAGATGCAATTTCTCATTACTTATTTTTGCTGATGCTGTTATTAAAACCTGCCCCCTTTCCCCGCTATGAACAAGCATTAATTTTAAAAAGCAAAAACCTCCACTGATCAGAGCGGGGTGAATCAAACTGGACGGCACCGGAATCCGGTGTCTATTCCCAAAGCCGGGCTCTCCCGGTCGCTGGAGCAGGAAGCGGGGCCGGCGTGGAGCCTGGCTAGCGCCACCTCCCTTGCTCCCTCGCAGGCCGCACTGACGCTGCACCGGCCCTGCGGCACGGCCGTGCACATCCACGTGCTCGCCGTGCATCGCGCCGCGCGCCAGCAAGGCAAGGGCTCCATCCTCATGTGGCGCTACCTGCAGCACCTGCGCTGCCTGCCCGTGGTGCGGCGCGCGCTGCTCATGTGCGAGGACTTCCTCGTGCCCTTCTACGCCAAGTGCGGCTTCGAGGCGCTGGGCCCCTGCGACGTGACCGTGGGCGCGCTCGCCTTCACCGAGATGCAGTACGCCGTGCGCGGGCACGCCTTCATGCGCCGCAACAGCGGCTGCTGAGCCGCCGCTGGCCCGGCTCCCCTTCCCTCTGGACCACTCTGGGGTCAGGAGCCACGTCTGCCTTTTGCCCAGGAGATTCACTCAGCCCCATCCCACCACCGTCAGGAGCCCCTGGAGGTAACAAGAACGAGGGGGGCTCTGGTGGTCACTCCCAGCCCTGCATGGCCCCCAGACACCTGTCCTCCCCAGGAAAGTCCCTGCACCCACCTTGACTCTTGTGAAGCAGCAAATAAAGAGGTGGCTGTGGAGTTTTCTAAGCGGACTCCGTGTCTCTCTGCGGCACTGAGCAGGACAGCAGCAGGACAGCAGGGACAGAGCTTCCCCTCTCAAGCAGCCCCATCTCCCCCTCACTCCTTCTGTCCCTGGCCCCTGAGCCCCCAATGGGACAAGAGGCCTCATGCATCTCCTTAAATACAGATAGAAATTTATTAAGGGAAAAAACACAGCTTTTTAAAAAAGTATCAAAAAAGAGACAAATGAGGTGAAGTGTCTTGCCTGTCTTTGGCTGCAGTAGCACCAGAGGAAGAGGGTGAGGGGAAAACTGGTCACGGGTGGTTCGGGAGGCTCCTCGGCCAGCCTGGAGAGCTCCAGGGCCAAGGAGGGCTGAGCAGGGACAGGGACCGAGCCGGCAGCCCTTAAACACCGAGCCCAGCCCCACCACGACCTCCCACCTGGGTGGTTTGCACCTCCCACCATCTAACCCTGGTGAGACCCACTCAGGGCCACGTGCCAGGACAGAGACAGCGCAGCCCCAACATGGCACAGGGGAGTCACCTGGACCCCAGCAGGGACTCCTCTTTGTGCCACAGCTGGCGGGAAGACAGAGGAGATGCTTTGGGTGCATCAGGAGCGAAAGGAAAGCCTGGGGGCTTCAGGCACACAAGCCACGCATCCCCACAGCAGGTGCTCCTTGGTTCATCCAGGATCATTCGACAGGTGTAAGGGCTCCCCATGCCCCCGCCCCACTTTTTGAAGAGAGGACAGAGGTAATACTCAGGCAGCAGTGAGCAGTGGGGATGCCAAAGGCTTCCCGAGGGGTCCAAGGGCAGGCAGCGTTTGGCTGCATCCTGCCTCTCCTTGGGCTGCAGCAGGAGCCCAGCGAAACCATCTGCACGTCCTTCCCAGCAACAGTCGCGCAGCACCACACAGTGCTGCTTCTCCACCTTAACAAGGCATTTCCACTGGAAGAAGGGAAAAAGAAGCCACCTCCACCCAAATTCCTGACTTGATATCCAGTGAAGAACCTGCTTCAAGAAAAGGCTTCCTTTGGAGGCCTCATGGAAGCAGCAGAGTGGGACTGAAAAAAGTACCATGAACCTTGGCTCTGAGCAGTTCGGAGCCGCAGCGGAGGCTCCAGGGAGCCAAAGCCAGGGATGCTGGCAGGAATCCACATGGCAGCCCCGGGCTTGCACTTGGGAAGACCCTCTACACGTGTTGCTGAGAGCCGCGTATAAAAGAAAGCGCCCCTGCAAAGAGGGGGTTGTGTTCACAGTATGAGAGGCAGCCTCACGGGGAGCTGCTGGGGCCTGGGGACGAGTGACAGGGACGGAGAGGAGAGGGGCCGCGGGAAGAGCCAGCGGCTCTGGCATGGAGGCACTGCAGGGCTTTCAAGGCAAGCACGGGACACTGCCGGACCTGGGCTTGGCCATGGGAAGCAGGGCTCCCCGGGCTCCCAGTCTGGCGGCGGCAGCGAGACAGACATCCCAGAGCCCAACAGCTCCCATGGCGCTGGGTCCTTCCCCGCGGGCACAGCAGTGGGGTTGGGCTCCTGCCCTGGCAGATATGGCTTTCCAGAGACACGGGGCAGCCGTGGCCCCGGGGCAGTGCAAACCAGGGGGCTCCAGCTCTTCCCATGTCCTGGCATTTGCAGGACCCAGGCGAGCCCAGAAGCACAGGACATGGCCGTGTCTTAGGCCTGTCCCAGAGCATCCACCCTGCCGCGTGGGCACTCCTAAACCACAATCTGCTCTGCCACCAGCCTGGCTCCAAGCACACGCTGAGCCCGACCACCCCACTCAAACAGTGACACTGCTTCCTCTGTGCGCCCTGCCGCGGCCTGGTCTCCTCGCCAGGCTCAGTGCAGGACCTGCTCCAGCTCGTACTTCTCGCAGAACTTGCTGGTGAAGGGCAGGCAGGTGAGATACTCGATCCAGCGCCAGTTCACAGGGTAGACGTACAGCCAGATCACGAGCGAGGTGAAGAGCCCCACGAAGACCAGTAGCGACACGATAATCATGGCCCGTTTGCGGTACTTGTCCACAGTGCCGAAGGTGATGTAGGGCAGGAAGGCGAAGGAGAGTAGGAGGCCACTGAGGAAGCCAAAGAGGTGGGCGATGTTGTCAATCCATGGCAGGAGGCCGCACACGAAGAGGAAGAGGACGATCCCGAAGAGGTTGAGGAAGGCTTTCCATGGCTTCTCCAGGACCTGCCAGCTCTGGAAGAGCTCGACGAAGAGGCAGGCCAGCAAGCCGAACTGCGAGCCGGCCGGGCCCACCTGCAAGGGAGAGGGCGTCAGGGTAGGAAGGGTTGCAATGCCCATGGTGCTGGGTCCCCATGTGCCTCACCTTGGTTCCCACCCCTCCCGGGATCACCTCTTCCCCTTGCAAGGCGCATCTGGCTCTTGTGGCCACTGAACCGTGGGCGATGCTCGGCACTCTGCAGAGTGGGCAATCTGCCGCTGCCCCGCGCACCCCCGGGCGGATTAGGGCGCTCCGCGGGATCTCATTTAAAGCCCGGCATGGCTTCGCTGTCAGCAGATTAGCCATCTGCCCACTCTAGGTGGCCGCACGCACGGCGGCACGTGGCGACGCGTGACCAGGCGGCAGGTGCCGACTCTGCACGTGGGCAGAGACCTCAGGCCTGCCGCGGGCAGCGGAGCGCGTGCTGGTACCCCACTGCCCCAGCACAACCTGCCTTGCCCAGGCAGAAGTGTTAGGAGGCTTGAGGACTTTGCAGGGCCGGTGCATGGGGCAGTGAGGCACCCCCGGCCCAGCACGGTGCCCTCACCTCTGCTCTGTAGGGCAGGAAGATGGCACTGGCCAGATTGCCCGTGATGCCACTGAGGATGAAAATGATGGAGATGCGGTGCCAGCCCGCCAGCTTCTCCAGGTCCCTCAGCACCGTCATCTGGAAGGTGACTGACACCAGGCAGTGGATGACCCTGGAGGAAGAGGCCCCGGGTTAGATCCCCTCAGCCTTGCCAGACCCCTCCCCAGTGCTCCCACCCACCGGCCCAGGGCACGAGACCAGGTATCTTACAAGACACCCTCTGGAGACAGCACATTCATGCAGTTTTGTGCGAGTTCAGGGTGTTTCTCCCCTCTTCTCATCCAACGCACGAGGGACCATGGTTTAAGAGCTCACAGAGAGCCCCCTGGACACGGAGTTATCTCCTGTTCAGGGTGCTGGGTTGTAGAGGAGCGGACTGGGGACACGGAGCTGTCACTCACCCCGCATGCAGGAACAGTGACAGCCAGAGGCGGTAGAACTGGTCGGGGACCTCCGGGTTGAGGAAGGGCAGGAGGCCGCAGACTTCATCCAGGCAGTGCACCTGGAAAGGCGGACACGGGTTCGGAGACTGCAGGAGCTCAGCCCTGGGGTCGCCAGCACCGGGACAGCCCTGCCAGCTGCTGGGTCAGAGAGGGGACCCAGAGCGGTCGGGGCACCCGCACTGCCCCTATGGCTGGAAGGGATAAACCAAGTATCCCCAGCAGCCACTGGAAGGCTGTTCCCCTGCCTGTGACAGGAAAGCTCTTGGCCTTGCACAGCTCCCATTGGCACCAACCGCAGCACCTGCCCCAGGTGGGATCCCAGGCTGGACACCTCTACCCTAACACGGCCACACGCCACAAGCCCTGCGCCCCCGAACCGCGGGCTGGGCTCCCGTGCGGCCCCGCTCACCTGCGAGCAGAGCGTCGCCTCCTCGTGGAAGTAGCCGTGCATGAACTCGCAGTACTCCCGCGTGGTGATCTCGCAGCTGGCGGGGCAGGCGGGGGACTCACTCCTGGCAGGGCTCTCCGCTCCCACCGCGAAGGGTCCCCTCCGCCGCAGCCCTTCCCACCTCCTCCCGCGTCCCAGCGCTCGGCCGAGGCTCCCCGGCCTCCCTCTCTCCCCAGCACAGCCCGGGACAGGGAGACAGCTGGACCTGCCCTGCGCTCGGTCCCCACGCAGGTTTGTCTCACCTGCCCTTGGTGCCGATGCAGCAGGGCCTGCCCTTGATCTGGCAGTCCATGTGCGCGAAGCCCGTGTGGTTGGTTTTGGTCTCATAGGTGCAAATCTGCAGGCAGGAGGGAGATGATCTGTGGTGAGGGACCGAATTGCAGCCGCTTCCCAGCCCCTGGGCCACCCTCCTGCCACCTCCAAGGTGGCCGAGGTGCCACCACGTCAGGATCTCACAACACACCCTGCGAGCCCTGGGGCAAAGGGGGTCTGCAGCTGCTGCAGGCTCTTACCGGCCACTTGGTGATATCGTCCGGCCACACGTGGGGTGGGTTTGATGCTGGCTCCTCACACGTTCTGGGAAGAGGAGGGGGATGTGGGGTGTCAATAGGGGTCTTCCGCAACTCATCCTTTCCCTCAGTCCAATCCCACTCCCTGCCTATTCCCTCTTCCTCACCCCTGTCCTATGGTGCAAGGGCTGCAAGTCACTCGAACAGCCAGCTCCTTGGGCAGTCAAATTCAAGGTATCTGAGCTAGAAACTCAGCCCCAAGTGACATGTCGCACACACACTCCACCCTGGAGACCACGGCCTCTCCTCCCAGAGCTCATCCCTACCTGGGGTCCTGATGGCACACGGCCCCCGACGTCCGCTTCTTGCCGGAGCTCATCACCGGCGCGTTAGCACCCGGCCACTTGATGAACGTGGCCAGCGTCTCCTGCAGGGATGGAGACTCAAGGTGTGAGCAGTGACCCTGCCACTCTGTCCCCTCCGCGCATCACACACCCACTTGCACTCCAGATCTGCACCGGGCTGAGACAGTTTCTCCCTTCCCCTCCAGAAAACCCAATAAATTCTCCACCAGCTGACGCCTGCAGCACAGGAGCAGGTGCTGCCCGCCGCACGCACCGAGCAGTCCCGCGGCAGCGTCTGGATGCAGCCCGAGTTGTCGTTCTGGACGCAGCAGCCGGAGTCGCGCTCCCGGTCCCTCTCACGCTGAATGAGACGCTCCACCTGCCGGTCCTTCCGGATGCAGGGGGAGAACTTGGCCCCCAGGTGGATCAGGTCAATCTAGGAAGGCGGCACAAGTCCAGGGGATGCTCTCCTTGCATGGAGAAGGTTCGTTGCCAACCCCGAGTTCCCTGGCACATCTTCCCTCCCAAGAGCTGCCACCCAGCTCAGCTTGGGACCAGGGAGCAAGTGCCCAGAAGGACTGGGGTGCCAGAGTCCCACGGCAGCAGGTAGGGACAAGGGCAACTGCAGAGTAACCAGGCTTGGAGCTCTCCTCTGGGAGGAGAGGAGAAAGGAGCACCCCGAGCAGTGCAGCGCACTCCCACCCTCGGCTCTAGGAAGGGAAAACGGCAGCGGGCTGAGGACAGAGCCTTGGTGTGGCAGCCTGTCACCCCCCTTACCGAGCTGGGCCCAATCCAGAAGTTTTCCTGCTGGATATACTTGACGCTTTCGTAGACACCTTTGTTCCTCAGCACCTGCCGAGCAAAGGCAGAGCGGCACAGCCAGCTCGCATGGAGCGGGAGAGGCGGGATGCGCGGCGGGAGTGAGCCTAGCACGGGATGCAGCTCGCAGCAGTCACCCCGGAGGACTGATTTCTGGGAGCATCCTAGCAGGATGATCCCTCCTTTGGGCTAACGCCGCCCTCCTGGGGTGCTAGGCTTGTTTTCCTTTGCAGCTGGCTGCCACTGGGGAGCTGGACATGCCACCAGGCAGCTCTTACACTTACTAACTGTGTCGTCACGTGCTGGGTGAAGCCGATGGGGGCGATGCCGTATGTGCCGATGACCAGCAAGGTGATGAGGATGTGGACAAAGGTGATCCAGTAGGTGAAATATGGCCTGTGGAGGAAGGAGGCTGGGGTCATGGACCCAGGCCCGAGCAGCCCAAGAATGGCTGGATATAGTGAGGACACGACCAGCACAGTGGCCACCCAGGCAGAGCAGCCATGAGGACACACAGTGACTGACCACCAGCAGGGAAGCAGCCTGTCCTGATCTCCAAGCTCCAAAAGGGAGATGGGCCTGTCATACCCGTGGGGGAGCCCTGAGGAGCAGGGCTGGCTCCTGCACAGGTCACCCTAGCACACGCACCCGTCCCGCTGGTCCCACTCACCGGTGGCTGTCAGTGTTCTCCAGCTGGGACTGCACGATGCTGCTCAGGCTCCGGCGGTACGTCCTGTTCAGCCACTTCCCCACCACCCCCAGCCCGTAGTAGCGCTTCTTGCGGTCAAAGGCAAAGTGCTTCACTTTGGAAGCGATGCGCCTGCCTCTTCTGGGCATGGGGCCGTCGGAGGCCGCTGTGAGCCGTACACCTTCCCTTCTGCAGGGAGAGGAGAAACCCACTGAGGTTGCTCAAAGAGGCCACACAAGAAATACCCCACGTGCAACCCCATAGCCTCAGCCCAGGGCTGGGGGAGCAAAGAGAACATCCCCAGCCCTTATCCCAGGGTATCGGTTGGATTCATCCCCACAGGAGTGTGCTAGAAGATGTCAAAGTGTCCCAGGGCCAGGGGAGACAGGGACACAGCATGGAGTGTCCCCGCTCCATGGGGCTGGGGAGTGCAGTGGTGGGGGTGTGTGCAGACAGCGTTGGGACAGCACACAGCCAGGAGCTGGTACTCACAGAGCCGGCTGCTCCACCTCCGGGGACACCCTGACGTCCTCCCCCACTGGGTGCATGCGTAAATACGTGGCTGAGAGAGGTGGCGACTCGAAGACATCATCGGGCATGGAGTACGTCTCGTCGTGCACGTCCATCTGCAAGGAGCACAGAAGCTCCAGATGGCCAAGGAACCTCCTGACTGAAGTGCACAGCCAGGCCAGGCAGCCCCAAGCTGGCTGTGGAGCCCAGGGAGAGGATAATCTCCACCTAAACCCCACCAACTCCCCATTGCAGGGTCCAAAACACACCATGACCTGACTGCAGCTAAAACCCCTCTCACTGCCATTTGGGGTAAGTGATTGACCGCATTGGGTCGTGTAGGTGTGAGCACCTCATCTCCCCAAGTCTGGTGGGCTCCAAGCGTTTGTTACAGCCGTGGACCATCTCTGATGGCACAGAAAGGCCTTAGATAGAGAGTTGCTTTCTCTTGATGACTGCCCTACAAGTGGATGGGAGCGCGGGATGGCAAAGCTCCCCACTGGTGGGGACATGTCATTGCCCCAATGAAAGCCTTGTTCTGCCCTCAGGCCCCTGGCACACCTTCAAGGGGTCAGCGTGGAGGAGCTCCCCATGGCCTGATCCCACCAGCCGGGCTGGTGCCATGCGCAGGGTCCCCTCCCCTCTCCGGCGGCCGGCGAGGAACTGTGCTTGCCTTACTGAAGAAGGACGAGTCGAGGGTATCGGCAGCGTCCACCATGTCCTCGTCCAGGAAGCTGGGGTACACAAAGCTCCTCTTGTTGCTCTTCTGCTTCGGAGCCAGCGGCTCCAGCATAGAGCGGCCCTTTTGCAGGGGAAGCAAATGAGGATAAGAAACAAGAAGTACCCAGTTCCAGCAATGCTGAGGGTTTCTTGGAGCATTCCTCCTCGAAGCCATGTCAGCGAGCACTAAATATCAACCTGCCATCATATCCTCTTGTGTGAGGCAGCCAAGCCAGCAGGAGCAGCGGGGAGACACCACTTTTGGCTCCAGAGCCAAAGGTGGTGGTATCACAGCCACGTTAGTCAGCACAAGTGAACTTGGGATCCCCTTTTCAGTCCCTGCCTACAAAACTTCCCCAAGGCTTGCCCAGGCCTCTCCAAGGGCTAGAAAGTCTCCAGAGAAATCTCCCCTGTAGCAAAAGCTCGACAGACCTGTCTGCTGTGCAACCCGAAAGCTGGTTTTTCTAGGGATGTCGTGCAAGATAGTTCCACTTTGGTGGTCACACTTCCACCAAAACTTCTCTTTTTGAGCTGAGCTTGGGTTAAAAGCATCCTCCCCCCTGAAATCTGCACCGGAGGCTGTGATCTTTGCATGGAGCAGATGCTGGAGGAGGGACAGAACTGAAAAACAAATCGTGAAGGGCAGAAGGAAACCCCGCTGCCCACGACTCACGCGGAGAAGCGCGGCGGCCGCCTTGTAGCTCATGTGCGCAACGGACTCCCGTTTGCGGCGGGGCAGGCGGCTGTAGCCAGAGCGGGCGCTGTTGAAGGAGGCCAAGGAGGCGACACCGGGAGTCACGGGTGGCAGGATGTGGTGGGGTGTGTGGGGACGATCGGTCTCTTCAGGATGGCGGAAGGGACGGCCCCTGGCCAGCGGATCCACAATCTGAGAAGAGGGAGAGGCCTCTTGATGCTCTGAGAGGAAAGCTCCATACCAGGAGCTCAATCCCACGCTCTGAGCTCTACCTTGGGCAGCTTGGCTGGCTTTGGCGACTCGGTGCCCTGGAAGGAGGGCACCTCCTGGCTGGGCAGCTCCATGTCTCGGTAGGCAGCTTTGAGCTTGCCGTACCTCATGCTGCAGTGCTGCAGGCTCTTGCGCTGCCACTGCTGCCGCTTTCCTTCCCAGTCGCTGCTGACACCAAACCACTGTGCCGTGCCCCTGCGCGAAGGAAGGGGATGGTCACCATCACCGCCTGGCCGGTCTCCCCACCACACGACCCATGTCCCGAGCCCGGCACCACTACCCTAGCTGGGGTCTCACATCCTCCTCTCAAGCAGGTGAGCTGAGTTTGGGTGTCTCTGCTTAGCCCGGCACAATTTTGACCTGGTTATGGGTCTCTAGAAGGAGAAAGGGTTTCACAGAGGGATTGATGGTGCTCAGGTCTCTCTGCAGAGCTAACACTGAGACTTTGTGGTGCAGGAGATACCAGCTCAGAGGAGATATCAGTGTATCAGCTCTGTGCTGCAGCAGGAGTACAGCTCAAGGCGTTTATGAAGGTCCTGCACAAACAACAGTGAGAAATTCTTTGGGATCTATAAAACAACCGTTTAAGTCAGTACCAAACAATTAATTCTTCTGCTGTGGGATGATTCCTAGGCAGACAACAGCAAGTCAAAACAGAGCCATGCTGAACTCTCCTAGACTTTTCCTTTCAAGCGCTGACTCTCCTCACCCTGAGATCTCTTGTTGGTATCTGGACTGGACACCCAGACTGGAGAGTGGGGATCCCGCTGGCCACCCTAGCACTGCCAGCACTTCCAAGACCCTGTGCCATCCCGGACTGGTAACAATCAGCCCTCCCAAGCCCTCACTTGCGGATGCTCTGGGACAGGGAGGTCTGTCGTCGGAAACCGGGACGTTTCTCTGAGGAGCTGTCATCTCTCTTCGACCTGGCCTCCTGCAGGCTCTTGCTCTTTCGGTAGATGGGGACCTTTGAGGGCTGGAAAACAGGACACGTAACTGAGGAGTCCACGTTCCTGCTGCTCCCAAGACCAGCATGGGATGGAAGGAAACAGGATTTTCTGCACCAAGGAAGGATCGTTCCCCTGCAGCAGCGACCAGCTCCTTCCCCTCACTTGCCAGCATTACTGTGCTGAACCTGAACTGGTTTCAACCACTGCTACATGCAGGAGAGCATCAAGGCCCGTGGCTGGACATGCATGTCCCAAGAGATGGGAGATGTCACTTCTCACCCCATGCCTTAGAGAAGGCTCCCAAATCCACCACGAACAGATGGGTCGCAGCAAACTGCTGCCGGAAGCCCTGCTCACCTCCTTGTGGCTGCCGTCCTCCTCTGTCTCCCGGGGGGGGATGACGATGGAGAGGTTTGGGGGCTTTTTGCTCTGCAGGCGGCTGCTGCTAGCATGGCTGCCTCCGTTCTTATCGCCGGTCGACATCTCGGGCGGGCGATGACGGGCAGACTACAAGGCAGGAGGACGAGGGGTCAGTGCATAGGTGAGGGGGAAATGGCCGTAAGGCCCATTCCACTGCCTCGCTGCATCCCCTCCCTCCCCACCCTCTGCAGGGTAAGCGGATCCAAGCCGGAAGGCATCGGCAGAAGCATTAACTGTTAATGGGGCTTTGTGCTAGGGGGACCCCAGGAGTCAGGGAAGTGCTTTAAGCGCTTCCTCTGTCGCTGGGAAAAATGCACAGATTTCTTTCCTCTAATCGCTCCATGGGGGGACCACGGCCACCACCACTTTGCACTGTGTTTGGCAGTATTTTACCTTTCGGCTCCATTCGCTTTCCAGGTACAAGTCCTGGACGCTTCATCCAAATATCCCAAGAAAGAGATACTTCAAGCAGGGTTAAAGCTAGCAGGTCCTATGAGATGCAAGCTCACGCGTGCGAGAGGCTAAGCCCCAGCAGGAGACGGGGAGAGCTCCCTTACTCAGCCATTTAAGATCACGCAATCAGTCAGAGCCATGTCTTGCTCTCAGCATCACTAGCCCCAAAAAATAGGAAAATGCTTTTCAGACTCGACACGTGGCTCCAGGGATGGGAGCTTCACCCCAATGGTGCCCCTGGAGCAGGGGCTGGAAAGAGCCCGGATCCATCCAGAAGTGCACCACGCACAACACCCACCAGAGCCTCGGAGCCAAGTGGGATGGGGCAAGGGCATCATCCCATCATCCATAGTCAAAGGTGCTCTGAGCATCGCCCGGGGTAGTGTCAGACCCACGGGATGAGGAAGGTGTCAGCTCCAATGAACTCGGTGCCAGGTTTCCCTCCCGCGCTGAGAGGCTGGAGCCACCACCAGCCCTTGGCGGAGGAAAGGAGGTTCCCTCCAACCAGCCAACACAGAAAGCGCCCCGATGCCTTGAGGCACCATCTCTCCCAGCCACCCCTGCAAGGAGATGCACCGTGGGGTGGCTTCAGTGGCCCCCAAACCTCCTTGGCAGCACCCCACTAAGGGGCCCTACATTAAAGTGGTATTGACTACCCGTGGGTTCAGCTACCTGTGCGTGTTTACAAGTGCCAGGCTCAGTAATCCTGCCTGCCCCGCGTTCACCACGCGCGATGGGAGCCCCAGGTCGGGGCCGCTGGCGATTGCGGCGCTGACGTTCACCCGGCGGCGCTCGGAGCCGGCCGGGCTGCGGGGACGTGAGCGGATCTGGTGTGGCCAAGACGGCCGATGGGAGCAGGAGGGCAGATTAGCAGTCAAAGCCACGGGGCAGTTGAGGTCCCTGCCCATGTCACCAGTGCGACCCGAGCATGGCACGGGTGGTATCAGACCGAGATAAAAGCCAAATGGGCAGATTTGGGGCCAGCAAACTCAGATGCAGCACAAGGGCCATCAGGGAGGGCCGGCTTAGCGCTCCCTGCGGGGCCATATCCCGCCTTTGGACTCGCGAGACACCCCAAGCAAGGACATCCCACGTCCAGGAGCAGAGGGGACACGCGAGCGGCCGCCTCCGTGGGACCCTGTGTGGGAGGCAGCCAAGGCTGGGACACTCTGGGGGAGCAAGGGACGTGCTGGCACGTCCCCATGGCCACCCACCACCACCCAGCCCAAGCTGAGGGCAGCGAGTTGTGCTACCAGCTGCCACCCGGGCTTGACCGCCGTCCTCTTGGCCCAGTGTCCCCAACACCCTTCTGCTGCCGGGCCCGGGGGCCAGCCGGGCCCGGCAGGCACTAGAGGGCAGCCGTGGCCTCGGGAGCGGGTGGCAGAAGACAGCACTGCCGCTTGGCGTGACGGCTCCTGCGTAACCCTGCTGCTCTGCGGCCTCCACGAGGGCTCCGAGGCAAACGGGTTAACGGAGGAGGCCTGGAGAGGAAGGCGCGCAGCAGCCGTCGCCACAGACGCCATTAGGAGCGCGCATGACGCAGACACACATCATGGCGGGGGGGACACCAGGCGCTGCCACCTCCTCGGAGCCCCGCAGAGCCCCAGCTCTCGCCAGCACCCCAGGACGCCCATCCCTACCTCATAAGGGTGGCGGGGCTCCCACGCGGCCCGTCTCGACCGTTCGCCGTCCTCTTCCTCGCCCTGCGAGCGTCACGGGCGGCAGCCCCGGAGCAGGGCTGCGCGCCTCCTGCCTGGCCTGCCGGGGGGAAGAGGAAGCCGTCGCGCTTCAAACCAGGCGTGAGAAACCAGGTCAGGGCTGACGGGGAGGAGGAGGAGACGCGGGATTCGGCTGCAGCATCTCTCGGGGGCGGGAAGCGCCCCAGGCAGGAGTTTCCCCAGGCGGTGGGGACGGGGCTGCCCGCAGCCCGGGGGCACAGTGGCCCGTGTCAGCATGGCTCCCGTGCCCCCGCCGCCCCCATGGCGCGGGGCTGGCGCCCCGACGCAGCTCACGGGGCGCCGGGGAGGCTCGGCCGGGCGGAGGAGCCGCACGGAAGAGCGGGAGGGAGAGCAGCGCCTGCCGAGCTATTTAACAGCTTCAAGCCTGGGAGGCTGCCAGCCAGGCGGGCCAACCCTGGCAAAACTTTCCACCTCTCTGCCGAGCTGGAGACGCTGTTTGTTTTGCTCTTTAGCAACTGACCTAGAGATGCCAGCGGCTGCGGAAAGCCCAGGCCAGGGACGCCGCGGAGCCAGACCCGGGACCAGCAGGAGGCCCCGGGCTCTCCCAAATTCTCCTCTCTTCTGGAAAGGCACCTGCTGCTCCCGGAGCGTGGCAGCTCCGCTCGCAGAGACGCCTGGAGGCCTGGCCCTGCTCCCGGCACATCCCCAGCACCCGGCAAGGCCCTTAGCACTTCCCAGCACAGCCACGCGCCGCTCCCACCAGCTCCCCTCGTCCCTGGAGGGCGAGCGGAGCCTCTCCTGGCCGGGAGCTGCGCCGTGGGAAGCCGCGCGCGCCAAGGGCGGGCGCCGCGGCTCCGGGGGGAGCGGGTGTCCTGCCGCTGACGCAAGCGGCCGCGCGGGCACCTGCACTGCCGGTCACGCAGGGCAGCTCCGCTGCATCGGTTTGCACGGCTCTGCCCATTAAAGCGGGCTTTGGCCTCCGGAGAGGAGGAGGGCAAGGCGAAGGCCTCTGCCCTGCTGAAATCCCCTCAGTCACCCCAAGGGGCCACCCCCCCACCGCACGGGCCCCGCAAGCGAAACGCAGGAAACACTGGGGTATTTTCACCCTGGAAAACGCCCCGGGGATGGAGGTGGCAACACGGTTTCGAGTCCCCCACATGTCTGGCACTCGCACCGAACCCCAGCACGGCCCTAGAGCCAGCGTCAGGACCGCCTTGGGCCCGCGGGCCCCCTTCGCCATCGCTGGGTGCGGGGCTCACGCTGCCGCAGCGCCAGGACCTATGTCACCCCGCAAGCCCGGCACACTGAGCCTCTGGTCCCTTTGCAGACACCATTGTGAGCCCAGGTCATCCCCCTTTCCCAGACGGCTCCAGTGCCAGCGCTGGGCGCACATCTGGCTCTCACCGCTCCAGAAAAGGGAAGTGAGAGGCGCCGTGCTGAGCCAGGGCCCGGGCAGCCGGGCGGGCAGCCACCCATCCGAAACGCACGCGTGCAGCAGGTGCTGAGAGAGGCATCCCAGGGCCGGAGAGCCCTGCCCCTCGGTGCGACGTGACGCTCTCGCCGCTGCAACACGCCACAAAGTTCCCGTGGGGCGACGGGGCCGTCAAACAGCCCCGGAGCCAACACGATGCAGAGAGCTTGGTTTTCCATTAGGCAAAGGCTCAGCTAATGGCGCCGCTCATCAATGATTAACAAGCACCTTAAAGGCATCCATCAGCACCAACAGCCTCGGTAAAAGGTGCTCTCGGCTATTACCAGCCCTGCACATGAAAGACGCCAGCCCCAATTGGTTTGCGTAACTAATTAACCTCATGCTGAACCCTTGTTGGCTCCACCGAGAGGTGTTCCCCTGGGAAAGGGTGCCCAGGCTGCACAGACCACATCCCCGCCCCGGCCGTTCCTCCTCTCCTCTGAAAAGCTAAGTGTTTTCCAGGCTCGAGTTTCAGATCTGACAACAGCAGCCCAAGGCAAACAGCTGGGGAAATGAGAAGATGTTAAAGGGAGAGAAAAGGAAAAAAAAAAGGAAATAATTTTCTGAGGAAAGAGGGGGAAAAAAAAGTTAAATATGTGTCATTTTTCCCCCCATCTCCTTGCAAAGCTCAAAGCTGGTTCCTCATTCCCATGGGGACCTGACTCAAAGGGAGCCCTGGTGAGCACCAGCCTAGTCTGACCTTGCAGCCAGGGACGCGTCTGCAGCTTCCCCGGTCTCCGGCCGCCTTTATTTGCTGTGGTTGGAATATTTCGCTGTTCTCGAGGACAAAACACACTTTGAGGCACCCCTGCAGAAAACAGTCCTGGGTAGGAAACCTATGGACCAGGAAATTCTGGAGGAATTGGGTGAAGCTGCGGGCAGCCAACATGAGAAGCTCTGTGCCCAAAGCCTTCATGGTCAATCATTAACACCCAATCTGGAGATGGGATCGAGGCGGCCGAGCTGCAGAAATGGATAAAATCCCCTCGGCAACCCGGAAAGCACTGGCATCAGTGCCATAGCGAGATGCGAATCTCGCAGTGGCCGGGGGACTTGGAGTGACGCTGGCCCTGCCTGCCTCAAGGGGAGGCACATGGAAATACCCCTGCCAGCATGGAAAACCGCTCAGCCTGAGGGAGACGGTGGGATGGATGGAGATGCAGCATCAGCGCAGCTGGCGAGAGGAGACTTGGTTAATAAGCAGCAACACAAAAACTCACCTAGTTTCGCTCCGGGTCCAAGCAGTGGGAAAAGACGGGTTCACACGGGGTATTTTAAGCTGCTGGGGCGGTCCCTTCATCTCCTGCAACCCTTTGCCCAAGGGGGCAGCCGTGCTCCAGCCTCAGAATCCCCATGGATACGCACGCTCGCTCCCTCACTTGGGGGGGTTTAATCCACATCTCCATGCGACGGCTGCTTGGGGCATCTCAAGCAGTCAACGCAACAGCCAGAAAACTCGACTTACTCTGAGAAGGAGCAGGAGGAGCCAATGGGTTCCCAGTATTTCCAGTCAGCCGAGACGCTCAGCTTGCCAGATCTCCTCCTAGAATTAGGAAATTCGCCCCATTTTTTCCGCTTTAAGACAAGCAGGGCATGAGGCAACTGTGGGGCGGTTCGCTCGCCCAGCGAGTTCGGAGCACTCGGCATGCCCAGGGAGGAAGCAAAACTCCAGAGCCAAGATAAAAACATGCAAAAATGCTGGGTGCTGCTGATAAAGTGGCCACAGAGCTGTCCCCGCTCTGGCGCCATCCGTCTGTCCGTCCTCAGCCAGAGGAAGTGAGGGCAGGGACTTGGGCTTGTCCCAGGGCTTGTCCCAGGCTCCTCGCAACTGCCCCGCTTCCCCATCACAGGTTCTCCAGGATCACGTGCTGCTTTGGGGAGAAAAGATGGGGACGGACGATCTGCAGCACGCTGGAGCCCGACAGGGTGAGAAGGCATCTCCCAGCACCCTGGCATACGTGACATGGCCTGTTCCAGGCCTAGGTGGCCATGTCCCAGGTCCAAGGTCTCTGGAGGTGACAGCACCTCCAGTAGCTCCCTCTCCTTTCCATTTTGCCACCTTTGCCACAGGGAGAGGAGGAATCTGCCAGCGAAGCCCAGCACCATCACAGCCCCTCTTCCTTGGAGCCCTTTCCCACAGCAGGGCCTTTTGCACACAAACAAACCACGAACTGTTGTTCCTGGGTCCCTGCCATCCCCCTGGCTCTCAGCGAACTCCTCTGCGTGCAGGCGGCGATGGGAAAGGCGCCTGGAGGTGCCGGGGAGCATGGCTGGCATGCGGCTGGATCCCGCAGCCCCCAGCATCGGGAATGTGGGTCCTTCCACCCTTGCCACCATTCCACCGGGTTCGTCCCCATCCCGCGCAGATGGGCAGCCGGCCACCAGCTGATCCACACACTAGTGCTCGAAGAGACCAGCCTTCCCCAGCGCAGGCATTCCCGCAGCCTGGCGAACTGCAGGGATAACGGCGTCAAACCCCAGCACGAGGCGCCGGCGACACGCCAGGAGGGCAGCCAGCTGCTGGCTGCGTGAGTCAGCGCCGGGCGCGCGGCAGGTGCTCAGGAAGATGCCGGAGCGTCACCAGGTCCTTGCTCCAGATCCCCCTGCTCCTTGGGGCAGAGGTGGCACAAGGACCCACCGGACAGCCAGCCGGCGCTGGTGCCGAATCACAGCGGGTGACCCCGGAGTGGCGAAGGCAGACGGGATGGCTCCGGGGCAGGCGGCTGGTGACAGGCACTGCCGCTGCTCCGACTTTGCATAGCTCTGGCTGCGACTTCCCCTGCCAGCATCCGGTGGCAGGACATGCGGCACAGGAGCTCCTGGGGCTCCGCCACGGCCCTGATGGAGCCCGCGGAGCAGCGGGGAACTGTGCGGCCGCTACCAGCGCCGGCAGCCAGGCTGCACGGGGCACGAGCAGCCAGTTTCGCAGGAGATGACGCCGCTTTGGCGCCGCTTTTACAGATGGGAAAACCAAGGCACGGCAATGATGCGGACAGCCCTGCTCACTGCACAAACCCCAGCGCTTTGCTACCTACCCCAGTCACACCTGCAGCTCTGCTCCTGCCGGGACTAAGGGACCAGCACAGGGCCCCGCTCCCCTCTCCGGCACCCACGGAAAGACAGGGGCTGGGGGTAATTCTCTGATGTCTAGTAGGATGCGCCACCCTCCTTCCCCTGCACACTATAGGAGCTTTCTATATCTAATACCAGCAGAAACAGTGCCAGGGTGTTTCCCCCTGTGAAGAGGGGCCAGATGGGGCTGTTCCCTTCCCCAGGCAGCTTCTAGGAACTTTATCTAAGGCTCACAATTCCTCCAGATTTATGTTATCGGAAGAGAAAGGGGAAGGCCCTGCACAGACACCAGCTAACGCAAAAGCCGTGAGCAGAAAACCCAGATGAGTGAGATGGGCCCCGTGCTGCATCCTAGCGCAGCGGTTTTCCAGGAGACCATGGCGGGCCCCCAATGCTCCCAGCCCACCTCGCTGCAGGCTCATCTCGGAGCCAGCCAGGATGGAAGGAAGATCTAGGGAGCAGAGGATGCCGCTGGGCAGCTGGACCTTGCCCAAACGCAACTCAATCACTGCTCCCCAATTCCCTACCCCAAATGCCTCATTGAGAAAGTAACAAGCAGCCAACTGCCTTTAAAACACAATCAAATAAAATAAAAAAAAGTAACATCGATTAAGTGAAAAAAAGGGTAAGAAAGCCATGGTTTTCTTTTATGCTTGCAAAAAACAGCACAGCTTTCAACACTCACTCAAAGGCCAGGAACGGGCCGTAACCCAAAGCCCTATAAACACTCCCAAAAGGCCATAACTCCCAGATCCGCCTAATTAAAAGGGACTTCTCCCATCTCCGGAGCTGTGGAGTCATCATGTTACCAGATGCCTCCTGGCCCGGCAGGACAGTGGGGACCAGCGGTCATTAGATAAAAAGCTTTTCAATAAGGGAAGAGTTTATGAGCCCGTCGCTTGCAGGCTCATATGGATTTAGGAGTAATTACGTTTGGATCTTCAATAATTCACTCCTGCTTCATGCCGAGCCCCTTGGAGCGTGAGGGTGATGCTCTCCCTGCTTTGGCATTTTTGACCCCATGACAAGAGGGCCACTCTCCGAGACAACCTACCAGTGGGAAGGAATAAAGAGGGATTTGGGGGCTTTCGGGCTCATTTCAAGCATTAAATGCTATACCAAGGACAAAGAAACCGCACTGGGGGAAGCCACGTGCTTGCCTGTCAGCTCATCGCAGCCCAATAACATGAACAAATTCAACCTGAATTTCTCACCTCCTCCCCCTGATGCCGAGGAGGATTTTTGCCCCAGAAAGAGAAGAACGAGGCTGCCCTATGGCACATTGGAGCAAATCCCCGGCCGCTCCGCATCTCCAGTGTCTGAGGCTCATTATGAGCACGTGCTGCTGTCCCACTCCCTTTCGTTGCAGAGCGGCTCTGCCACGGCCACGTTTTGGCCACGTTTGGGGAGGTGGGATAAGCGGATGCTCCGTCTCGCTGTGCTCACGGTGGCCACGCTGGTGTACAAGCCTTACTGGTCACAGGGCACCCAGTGCCCGCCGTTCCCCTCACCCGGCAAATCCCTGTTGAGTCCAACGCCAGGACCAAAGGGGCTGTTTCCTGGAAAACTTCCAGGAAGGGGGAGGCAGAAGGCGCCGGCAGAGGATCATGGCGGGACAGCAGAGAGATGGGACCCCCCCGGGCTTCGGGGCAGGCGGCGGTCCCAGATGATGGCAGGAAGGGTGACGGCACTGGGGACGCGTCGGCCACTTCCTCCTGTGGCAGCGCTCGCTTCCAGCTTCCCCTTCCCGGGAAAGGGCCCCGCGGGAGCAGGGGGCTCCCCGGCCCGTCGGGAAGCGCAGGGACCGGCCGGGCCGGAGCGGGGCCGGGCGGCATCTGCGGCCCCCCCGCACCGCGCGGCTCCCCACGAGGGACACGGGCCGGGTCAGGCGCCCCACGAGGAGGAGGAGGCGGCCCCGGGAACCGCCCCCGCCGGGAAGGGGTCGGACGGCGACACGGAGGGGTTCAGGGGACGGGAAGGGGCGGCGGGCACGGAGGGCACCGGCGGGACCCACCCCCGCCGCCCCGCTCACCTCGGAACCGCCGCTCCCGTCGGGACCCGCCGCCACCTG
>VZSV01000112.1:2503693-2538822 GCA_013398735.1 Nothocercus julius | reverse complement strand
GAGGCCGCGGGGGGGTCCCAGGACGCCCCCTCGGGGCCCTCCCGTGGGACTCGGCACTAGGAGCGACTCCGCAGGGACCGGCTGCTGTGGGCGGGATCAGGACCTGGCACTACCGGGACCGGGCCCCGCCAGGACCGGGCGCTGCCGGGTCCCGCTGCTGTTTGGACTGGGCGCTACGAGGCCGCGGGCTGCCCCCGCCTGTCCCCACCGCAGGGTCCCCGTCCTGGCTTCCCGTGAGCCCTCCCGACCGCTCGTCTGCTGCGTCCCTGCGGCTGGGCTGGTTCGGGTGACGCATCCACCGCGGCACGCGGGACACGCCAGGCCAGCCGGCCGGTTGCAGAGCCGGTCCTGGTCGCGCCCAGAGCGACTCGTCCCATTCCCTGGTGTCTGCTAAGGGTTCAGCTCACACGTAGGGTTGCACCGGGCTCTAATGATCTCCTGCCCTTTTCCAGGAGGTTGTTTCCTGAATCGGGTCGCAGTGCTGGTGCGCGGTCCCTCTCTGCACGCGCCACGCAGCATCAGCAGCAGATTTGGGCCTGTGTCCTGGGAGGAAAAGGGGTGGCTGGAGCTTTCAGTTCCTGCCAGCTCATTTGAAGTTTGGGAGCGGGCGGAGGCAGGGCACAGTCGATGCTCCGGAGCCTTCTCCCCGCTCCTGACTCAAGGAGAAACAGGAGGAAGGTGGGGACATCCCCATTCCCAGCGTGGTGACACCGTGGCGGGCAGAGTGGCAAGTCAGGATGGGCAGAGGCCTGGGCCAAGCTGCCAGCTTGGACTTGTCCTTGGGAGGGGACAGATGGGCCGGTCCTCATGTGGTTGCTGGCACTTCTGCAGCAGCGGGACCTGCTGGTCCTGAGGCCCTTCCTGGTCCTCATGTGGGCCAGGTGGCATGAGGATGCCTAGGAGTCTGGCTGGGATTGGTGGGGCTGTGTCCGTCCCCTGCGTGAGGCCCATGAAGGGAAAGCAGGGACGGTGCCTCTCGCCCGCGCAAACCCAGCTGCTGGTTGGGCAATAAGGAAGTGCAATAAATGACCGAAAAAACCCCAAGGCAGCGACGTCACGACGTTGCATCAGCGCCGAGCAGGGAGATGCTGTGCAGCGTGCGCCCTCCCTCCGCGCGGCAAAGCGCCCCGTGGCCGGCCCAGCCCTGGGCACGGCCCCAGCTCCCCGGGAAGTGGGAGAGGGACCCGGCGCTGCTGCGGGGCGCAGGACCCACCTGTGAGGCCCTGGGCTACATGCAGGCCCTGAAGGCGTTATGGGGGCTGGCTGCTCCCGGGCCAGCCCCAGCCTCATAGCTCCATGGTTCCTTACAGCAGCATCTCCTCTCCCAGAGTGATTCATGGAGATGGAAACACCTGGTACCAGCAGGCGCCAGGAGATGCCAAAGTTTTCCATCACAGAGACCTCATGGAGACTGCTCCGGCACGAATGCAGCACCATGCGGCACATGCAGCCACTGCCGTTCCCAGCCTGGACAGCAGAGGACAGGCCGAGCCCGCATGAGGAGCTGGTCTGAGATGGGGAAAAGCTGCTTTTGGCCTCGGGAGAGCATGTCTGGCCTACCCAAGCAGCAGGAATTGGCTTCCCAAATCCCGTGGCAGGTTCCCTATTGCTGCAGGTGCCAGGAGGGGAGCTGTGGTTGAGGATGACGCTGGACAGCAGACGTCTCCCGAGGCAGCTCTTCCTGCATTGGAAAGGGCTCTCCTGCAGCCCCTTTGTCCCCTTTCAGCAGTCAGGCTCAGCGTGGGGCACAGATCCCCTTCCCACTGCTGCCTCCCAGGCTGCTCCATGCAGTGACCTTGCAGCAGGGGCTGCTCCTGCTCATCCCACACACCACACAGGGGAGCTGCAGGATGAGTCCTTCCCAGCACCCACGGATCCTCCAGCCCTCGGGACCAGGACGTGACCGGGAGATGTGTATTTTTGCTCCAGTGGCCATTTCCTCCCCCACCGGCTGCAGTGGGAAAGCACCAGGAGACAAAGCCAAATGAGATGAAATCAAAGCCCAGATGGTGGGAGGCTGTCCTGGGGGGGCTCCTCCTGTTTTTCTTGCTTTCCCAAGGAAGAAACATTCAGCTGGGCTCTGGGGGGCTTTGGGAGGACCGGAAAGGACAGGAGACTGGGAGCTGCCGGCCACCTCCAGCGGGTCCCGACGGAAAACCAGCCAGCCCCGGGGATTTCTCTTCCCACGTAGAGCCCTGTCGGTGAGAGGACAAGGCTGGGAACAACCCATCTCCGAGCCGCTGCTTTGCCTTGGGGCAGAAGGTGCCTCCTCATGCCCTGGGATGGCACTTGGGTGTTTTTGGGTGCGGAGCACCAGTATGTATCGCCAGGCAATAATTTCTATAGATGTCATTACCTAAATTATGGGAAATGATGCTCAACAAGGCCCCTCCAGCCTGAGCGTGGCCAAGGTTAATGGTGTCCGGTGCTTCCCATTGGCAATCCCATGACCTGGTGGATCCCACAGCTACTGATAGGGATCGACATTGGTACCATTGGCCCCAATTCCTAGGGACAGGCCTGGCATTTATTAGCACTGATGCCTCGGGTTATCAAGGGGCTCTCCATGTTGGTGCTCGGGTGCCAGTGCTCGTTATATTTAGAGAGATATAAAATACATCTTTAAATCATGAACATCATGTAATTTGTTATTAATACAACTGACTGACTGCTTTACTCACTCTCATGTGTGGACATTTCTTCCCTTTCCCAAGGAAACAACAGAAAGGAGGGACAGTGTTTGTATGTATTTAGGTGTATAAAGAAGGCAAATTAATGATTTTAAACTGTTGTGTAGCAATGTATCCCTAAAACAAATCACTAGCCGGTCTTGCTTAAAGAACAAGATACTTGCCAGTTTGGAAACAAGAAGAATCGGTGATCATGTCAAGAGCTCCCAGACTGTGTTGTGGCTGGTGAGACCTCCCAAAAATCTCATCCAGCGATGAGCAGGCACTAGGAGGAGCCCGTGCTTTTGCCGTGGTGAAAACCTGGGAGAAGCTCCCCAGATCAGTTGCATCTGGATGGAGAGGGACCAGGATGAGGCCTGTGGTTCAAAATGATGGGACCACCGGGACTCATGGATGTCAAGCTGGGGATAAAGGGCCGTGTCTCTTCTGCGAGGGCACAGCTTGGTCCCCCCCAGCACCTGGAGCACTCAGCCTGGCTGCACGGTCCTGGCACATCCCAGTGTCGTGGGGCTGGGACCCCTCTTCCATGGGAGATGAGGGCCAGAGGATTTGTCCCCAGCTGGAGAGGGAAGCAGGCGAGGAAGAGGATGGTGAGGCCACTGCTGCCCGCAGGTCTGCTGGCCTCCGAGAAAGGCTGCAGCCAAACCCAGAGGCTTTTCCAATTTCAGATGCACTTTTCCTCCCCCTCAGCACCGTTATTTAATCTCCCGCCTGCCAAACTCCCGGGAATTAATCTCAGGCCGTGCTGACAGCGTTTACATTCAGCGCGGCTCAGATAAACCATATCGGCCAGCGCAGATGAAGAGGAGACAGGGATGAGGAAGGAAGGGACATGCTCCTGGTTAGTGTCAGCCCCGCTCGGCGTTGTTTTTTCCCTGCTGTCGTGCTTCCTGAGTGGCTCTGCTCCCAACAAGGAGCTGCTGGGGGATTAGAGAGGAGAAAAGAGGTCCTCACTCCTCGGCAGGTAAAATGGATCAGAAGGTTCATAGAGCAGCTGCAGGGCAAAGCCAGGACCCCTGTGGGTTGCGTCCATGCAGACAGGCTGGGGGAAAAAGAAGGGAAACATCCTGAAAATCGACCGGAGAGTCCATCTCCAAAGACTTCTCACCCTGCAGCACCTGGGATGTAGGAGGATCCTGGGCCAGCAACAGTGCCAGGAGGGCCGGAGCGGATCCTGCTCCCGGGCTCTGCCGGAGCAGCTGGGATGCTTCCCATGATCAGCACCCCAGCTGTCCCGTGCTGCAGGGAGAACATGCAAGTGCTCAGCCCCATGGGGCATCCCTCCAGGACTCCCTTAACCCAGAAAATGGGGCGGTTTTGGGGCGATTTAGGCAAACTCAGAGCCATGCTCCTAACTGCGCTTTCGGACACACTCGCCTCTAGTCCAGCTCCTTCCAGCGACACCCTGGCACCGTCCCCACCAACACACTGCGCAGAAAGGCACTTTGTCCCACTGTTTATTTAGATGTCTCTTTGCAGCCCACTCCCTGCAGGTATTTACACAGATTTTTTTTTTTTTTTGCTGGGGGCATCCTGCAAGGTGAAAATCCTGCTGAAATTCCCAGCTCTTTTTTACCAAGCCGCAGGGAAAACAAACCCCTATTGATGATTTCCACTCAGCTCTGGGCAACTCTCTGGCCAGCACGCTAAGGGCTAAGAGCTTTATGTCCCCACTGCAAGCTCCCCCGAGCTCGCCCATCCTTTTGCTCCTGGTTTCCAAGCCAAGGTTTCACATCTGGAGCATAGCAGCATGCGGGCCCTGCTGACCATTTGCTTCCGCCTGGAAGTATTTACAGGATGTGGTGGAGACTCCAAGGATGGTTTACTAATCACATCATCGTCACCAAAAGATTTTCCCAAAAAAGGTGCAGCAGAAGCAAGAGGGACTAAACCAGGCCCTTGCTGCCCTCTCTAGATGGGTTGGCTTTCAGTTCCCTGCCCTGCGTGGTGTTTTGGCCATGGCCGGTTGCTTGCTGTGGTTGTGCCACCTCCTGGTTTCAGTGCCCACCACGCACATGGCAAACTGAGGCCCTGGGCCTGGATTCTCCCATTAAAACTGTTCCTGGCTGGATGCTGGTGGTCTCCATCCGGAGGAAACGAGGCTTAGGGGACCACAACAAGCATCCGACAGTCTTTCTGTCCCTTGATCCTCTGGCAGCAACTTCTGAAAAGGTTGGCAAGGGTCACCCAAATTTGATGGAGGTCTCCGACGCATCCCTACTTGGGGAAGCAGGGAGTGGAGGGACCCACCGAGGGGACCTACAGCACAACCCAGTCATGCTGGGACCCAACTCGCTGTTGCAGGATCCAGCCACAGCATCGGCCACGGGAGGAGCCTCAGGGGACAAAGCCACAGAGAACTTGGCTGCTGCTGCTGCTCAGGGAACTGCTTGTTGTTTTCAGAGGCTGGGAACCATCTCCTTGTCCAGGGAGGTTGTGGGTGCTGCATCTTGCAGCGGTTACGGCTTCAGGCTTCAGTCCCAGCTCTGCCCCCAGGCAGGTAGGGGAGGACCATGTAGGTCCAGCCTGGGCTTGGCTGGAGCCCTCTGGCACCGGCGAGTGCCTGGGGACACCTGGGCCCCCAGGCAGGGGTGGCACTGAGCCCAGAGGACCCTCCTCATCCCCAGCCCACAGTGCTCCCCGCCATGCAAAGGACCCCCAGCATGAAAGAAACCAGGGAGAGAGCCAGTGGTTTGAGTGATTTATCCACCGAAGATACAAGTTTCAGTTTAATAACACCATTCTGCCCAGTTACAAACATACTAAAAACCTACAAAAAGGAAAAAACAAACAAAAGAAAAACAACAAAAAAAAGTTACATCCATCGTACACTAGACAGCATGTAGGAAACCAGCACGGAAGCACCGAGGAACACGCACACAAACAGCACCCGCAGCAGAACCGCTCACGGCGAAGACACGGAGCTATGTGGGACCGGCTGGAGACGTACGAACAGTTAGAGACAACGTCAGCTATGGAAAATAGTTAGCGTTAAAGTCTGTTAAATAGGTCAGGCCCACGTGGGGAATTGTATCCCTCTCTTTCTGCTAAGTTGGTCCAAGCTTATTTAATATATATGTGTTTCCCCCCCCCCTTTCTTGCAAGCATCCGCCTCTCTGCTGGCACCGGCCCCAAGTAGCCCCCGCGCGACCGCAGGGCGACAGGGCCATGTCCTGCAACCAGGGACAGGGAGGTCAGAGCGCTGGGCTGGGCGCACAGCAACGTCTGGTCCCCAGGCAGTGTGTGCAGGCGGCCCCTGGGAGCGGGGGGACACCGGGATCCCCCTTCCCAGCTCGGGGGGGACCCATTGGGGATCACGGGAAGCGAAGGTGATGGTGGTGGTGCAAGGTCCCTAAGGGCTCCTTGTCTAAACGTCTCTGGTGGTTTCAGAGCATTTCTCTAGGCGCATATGTGTATGTGGAGATATATATGTATATATTTTAGGTGCTAGCTGTAAGCATGAGGAGGCAGCGAGGACGGGTCTTTTCCTCGCCCCGTAACTAGGGTTTCATCCCCTCGAGCACCGAGGTTGGCCTGCCGATGATGGTGACCTCCGGATGGGCAACCCGAGCGGGTGGCCCTTGAGGCAGCCGGGGCCAGAGCCCACCCTGAGGACACCCGTGCGCATCCAAACCCGTCGCGCTGACGCAGCAGGAATGGTGTTTTTTTTATTTTTTTTCCTGCTCATTCCCACTTTAAGCTCTGCCTGCTCTGCGCTGGGGGTGGCGCGGAGGGGGCGTTCGCTTCATCTCTGCCTAGTCCCCGAGCCAGCTCCCCCCGGCCGCCCTCCCCGCTTCCTCCAGAACCGGTAAAAATAAACATGATTTTGTTTGCAATGTGGCTGGCGGAGGGGATCCTTGAGGGACAGCAGCTGCACACAGCTGGATGTGATTTAGAAAACTATGCCTGGAAAAAAACAAGCCCAATACCCGCGCATGTGTGCGCACACAGACACGGGCAGTCACACCACGCACTGGTGTAGGCGCTTGGGAGCACCAGCTTCTCCAGAGAGGCAAAAAAATAAGCTGAAAGATGATGTGCCCTAGTTCTGACCTGTCCCATACCTGCAGCCCCTCAAAAAGACACCCTGTTGACCCCAAGGCTTTGGCACCCGTGGGTGAGGATACCAAGGGAACAGGCAGAGACCTGACAGCCACTCACACAGGAATGTAATCAAGGATTTATTGGGGCTCAGTTTCAGGGGATGCTGAGGCTCTATAATGCACCCACGCATCCATCCCTTCCTTCTATGCAACCCTTTCACTGCACCTGCTATTCCCACTGGCTGTGTCCGAGCTGCACTGGGAAGGTTCCCAGCTGGTTCCTGGGGAGGGGACAGGAGGGAACACGCCTGCTCTGGAGCACCCGCCCCAGGCAAGGGGATGAAGGGTTGCATGGCCGGAGCAGGAAGAGTGGCCCTGGCAAAACTCATTGCATCTGATAGAGCCTCCAAGCAGCAGCTCAAGCTGAGGCTGGGACAGAGGCACACAGTGGTCATACTGGCTTTGAAGGCAAAATAGAGGATGATGAAGAGGGGGAGAAACAACTGCTCAAGTGGCAAACGGGGTATGATAGGGCAAGACTTGGATCCTCGTGGTGCTCGAGATAAGAAGTCAGCGTGGTCCCTACTCAAAGCAGATTCTTGGCTGAAGAAACCCAGGGCTTCTCTTTGCTTGTTAGGGGCTAATATAAGTAGGAGATGGCACTGAAAGTTTTTGGGGCCCCCCCAGTGGCTCCCTATCCCGACAGCTCATGGAAAGGGGAGACTTAGGTGGGAGAAACCTGCCCGTCAAGTAAAATTGCTGGAAATTAAGTGGGAGAAGAAGAGAAAGTGAGAGAGGAAAGAGTTGGGGCAAAGGGACGCAGCTGGAAGAATGAGTCAAATAGAGAAGGGAGTCACTGTCCCTGCCTTGCCCTCGCCTGGGTGACAGACACCGGGCTATCTGCAACTTCAGGTCAGGTCATTTGACTTGAGGTTACCCAGAGGGCTCCCCCACACCAAAGCCATCTATGCCAAGGTCTCTCCAAGCACAACTGAGGGGAAACTGAGAGAGCAAAAAATCAGCAGACTTGCCCAAAGCTCCAGGAATAGCCAGTGTTGGAGGCAGGAGGAGCATGTGAGCGCTCTGTTCCCACTGCATCCACTTCTCACTGTGGCCATGGAGCCCTTCACCAGGGCCAGGCAGCAGGATTGATGATTCACGAGGATGAGCGCCGCATCCTGCATGGAAAGACTTCTACCAGGCACTTTATTTGAAGGAACCCAGTTTCATCAGGGCAGGAGTATGTTCCGCATAGGAGGGATTTATTTATTTTAGCAGGGCGCAGGGACCTTTCATCACACCCAGGCATCTGTCCAGCTACACTCGCTTCATTTTTCCCCCTCTTCAGAGCCCAGTCTGAGTTTCCCTCCTGGCAGAGCACCCGGCTCTGCCTCTCTCCGTCCTGCTCCTCCCAGGCATCCTGGCGCCAGCTCCTGGAGTAGCAGGCAACGGCCCAAGCTCCTGGACCTGTGGCTGATGCAGAGCAGACAGTGGCTACCAGCCCCGGGGGCCCCGAGGAGCTGCGGGACATGAGGGGCAGCTGCTGCAGTCGGGTCCTCTCCTTCCCTGCTCTCACGCTGTAGGTGACACGTCTCTCCTGTCCCCTTGCTCCCTCCATGGCCAGGACAGCACGGCTCACAGCAGATAGGATGAGGAGAGATGGGTGCTGCTGCTGGAGCGGGGGACGGTGACGTGCCGCGCTGGCTGCACTGTGGAAGCCAGGCCTGCCACCCTGGGGGGCGAGAGCAGAAAGGGCGGGCGAAGCAAAGCGCTTGCGCTGTCGGCGGGCCGGGGGAGCAGCCCGCGGGCCCCATAGGCATCGCAGCCCCCAAAGCGAGGGGCCAGGGTCACCCAGGGGCTTCACACAGCAAACAGGGGGTGTTTTGTTCATGGGGCTGCCCAGCACGACCCTGCAGCAGGGTGGGCGCAGGGCGGGATCTCGGAGGTGGCACAAGCAACGCATAGGGTTGGGGAAGGCCAGGGCTGCAAGGCGGAGCCGACAATCAATTCTCCCCTCTTCCAACATCCCCTGCCACTTCTTCACCCTGACCAGCCTACACCCTTTTTATGGTGTGTGTATATATATATATATGGGTTTTTTTTTTGGCTTGTTTTGTCTTTTTAACCCCATGGAGATCAAATTTTGACTTGGCAGATAACAGAGCTGGCCCCAGAGGACTCTCCAGACTGAGTGGAGACCTTGAGAAGAGATCAGAGAGAAGTCCAGGTGCGAGCGCATCCCTCCCTGCCCCTCGCCCGTCCCCGCTGTCCTCTCACAGGGTGGCGTTCGGGTACTGCGCCCAGCCCACCTCCTTGTAGGCCGCCGTCACATGGGTGTAGATGAGGGTTTTCATCTTGGTCCAAGCAGTGTGCACCTCCGGGGTGAAGTCGTCGGCATACTCTTCAGCAATGACCTCCAGCATGACACCAGTGAGTTTCTGAAGGGAGAGGTAGAGCATGAAGTTAGTGAACTCACCAAGGAGCAAGCAATAATGAATTTAGGTCTTTAGCCTACAAAAAAAAAAAAAAAAAAAAAAAAAAACCACACACACACACAATAAAGATCAATCCTAATACTGAACTCTGGAAACTGTAGCTCTATGTCCAGGACCATCCTTGTGTCACCATGCCTGGCAGTGTTCAAGAAACAGGTAGAAGAGGCACTTAGGGACATGGTTTAATATGCATGGTGTCAAAGGGCTTATGGTTGGACTTCATCTTGAAGTTTCCAGTCATAACGATTCTACGATTCTAGGACAGACAGACACCTCAGCTCTCCCAGGAGACAGAGCATCAGTTCACCTGGGAAGACCATGAGAGGATGGGGCACAGACAGGTCCCCGTTTGCATTTTCAAGCATTTCCCCTAGTTTTGACACTTATTAAAGTCCCTTCCGTCACAAAAGCATCTCAAAGATTTTTTTTTTTTTTTTTTTTGGCTCCCATCCTTTACCTTAAAGTAGATGGGCTCCACTTTGTGCTTGAGGGCATGGGCCTTGCCCACCAGGGCCAGAATGGAGGAGACCTTCTCTGGGTCACTGAGGTTCTCCACCACGGTGTTAATGGCACCCATGACCCGCTGGGCATGCTTACGCAGCTGTAAGCTCCTCTCCATCTCCAGCGGGTCCTCCATGTGCTTGAACTGGCTGAAGTACTGCTTGGCTGAAGGAAAGTTGACAAAAAACCTTCAAAGAAAGAGAAGACGCTGAGAATAACCCAGAGTGAGAAGGCAGTGAGAGGCAAAAGCAAAGCAGGAGGTGGAGGAGCTGGAAACTACCCCACTGCAGTCGAATACAGCCAGAGCTGGGGTTCTCATTGAATTCCTTGGAACTGCAGGGTTGAGTTCCTAAAAGCCAGAAGGTTATTACCTTTCTTCCTCTCTGCTCGAGGGGTCTCTGAGATGGATTTTCACTTGTCCAGCAGAGGTAGGACCATGTTCTTTGTCATTATATTCAGCCACACACCCCGTGACTGGAGTGCCAGATGCATTCACACATACCGGAATGTCACATCTTGCCATGGGGACAAGCACACCAGTCCCCTCCTGAGCCAGCATCTCGCCAGCTTTTCGCCCAGACCCACCACAGCTTCTTAGCCCGGTGCACTTCACAGCGGTGCCGCTTCCCCAGAACGCTCGCTCCATGATCCAGCGGCCTCCGGACTGGCCCAGGTCTGGCCCACGCAAGGATCTCGGCCAGGGCTCGGGGTGCGAGGTCCCCTCGCAGGGTTGAGCTCCCATCGCAGCTACTCTGTGCCAGGAGCCTCTTCCCTTGGGTACAGTGAGTGGAGCTGCTTGGCACCCAAAACCTTCCTGCCCCAAGGAGCCTCATTGCTCAACCCAACTAAACATGGCCAAGCCAAGTGGAGGCAGGAACGGAGCTGGGAGCCCCTGCAGAGCCAGGCCCTGGCTACATACCTGCAGCAGGAGAAAGCTACATCCAAGGACGATGGAGCAAGATCCGAGGGAGCAGCCCTGCACATCCCCCCGTCACAAGCCCCAGTGTGTGGCTGTTCACAGCCAGCGTTGGCACTTCGGTGGCTTTAGCCGCCCCTTTGCACCAGAGAGAGCAGCAGCAGGATTCACTCCCTCCTTCTACCCGTGGCTCTCCCGACTCCAGGCCCGGGCGCTGGAGCAGCTGGGCTCCCTCTGCCTCCAGCGGCTCCTCGCGCTGGAGCGGAGCCAACCGCGGGCGCCTCCGAGGTGGCAGACGGCTCCGGGGCCGTCCCTCCGCATCTGCTCCGTCCTCAGCCTCCGACAGACACCTCCGTCTGCCTCCTCCCGCCCCAGGCTGCCGACATCCCCTCCCCAGGCACCACCCCAAGCCACTCCGGTGTTCTCTGGCCTCCTCCCGACCATCGCTCGCTCCCTCCCGCACTGGTGACATCCCCCTCCCTGGTCCAGGGGTGACTGCAATGTGAGGATGCGACTCATTTACCACTTCATTATTCCCTTCCTCACCCCCCTCCATTTCCTTCCCCCGCTCTGTTGGCTGCAAAAGATCGGGGGCATTGCCAAGAGCAACGTGAAGCAGCGAGTGGAAGATACCGGCACTTCTGTTATTTCCCCGCGACATCTGGGATTCATCAGAGGGCCCAAAATAGGTTTTGGAGGTGTGAAGGGTGCACAGCGGAAAGGCTGGGGGAGGCAGGAAGGTGGAGGGAAGAGGGACAAGGCGCTGCTTTTAAAACCCAAGGGGGGCCATGACAAAACTGCTCCTGTTATTGCACAACCTCCCCCAGGCAGAGCACAGAGAAGCTCCTCCTGCCACAGCTGTTCCCTGTCAGGAGACATTTCCCCGGCCCGGATCCCCGCCGGCTCCTGTCGCCGCTGAGATTTTCAGTCTGTCTCCTTCAGTTCAGAGCTGGCAGAGATGGGGGAGCGGCCACCGGAGCACAAGGCAATCGGAATGCCAGTCCCCATGGTCCCATGCGCAACCACCAGCTCCGCGAGCTGCACATGGGGTGGCCGGTGTTGACACCCCATTCCCGGATGTGGGGAGTCTGCTCCAACCGTTTCCTAGCAAATGAGAAGATGTTCTTCTCCATTTTAACAGGACTGTTTCTCCTGCATCCTGCCTTCCTCCAGGAGCCCCTCTCCCCATGCCTTCTTCCTGCACCATCCATGGCCATCCCGGAGCCAGCAGCTCCAGCCAGCGCAGATCAGTGCCACCCTCCCAAGGTAACGTCTAAGCTCTGGCCTTAGACCCCTTTGAGTGACTCTCCTCCCTAGCGAGCCAGCCCACTCTCCCCGTATTTGGAGTAAAAGTGGAACCACCTAAAGGACACCCTGGGGCAAGCATATATGTCTATATGCCAAAGACTCCAGACCCTGTTCGCCACCAAAAACATCCCTGAAAACCCTCGCTTGAGTTCTGCTCAAGGACTTGATGTTGTGAAGAGCAAAGGGAGAAGAAAGAAGGGAGGCTGAGAAAACCTCAATCTGACTTGCACCATCTTGTCCCCTTCACTGGGGCTCCACAAATGGTGCCAGGACTCCACAACAGCAGCAAAACCCAGGCTCACATCTCCGTACCGCATCTTGATAACATGCAGGAGGAGGTGACACGTGCTCGATGAGAAACAGAGGTGCAACGTTGTCCCACGTTGCATCGAGCAAGTGTTTTAGCCTGGTTCGCAGGTGGCGAACTGAAAGTGAGAGGAGCCAAAAACAACTCACTATAGTCAAGAAGGAAGCCGGTGGCCAACTGGGGACCCAGAGCCAGCCCTGGTTAGTGCCTCCTCCTCCTCCGGTGGATAAAGTCAAGCACTTGCAGCAAGAGCTCCTGGCCTGGGCCTGGAGGAAATATTTGAGCTGACAAAAAAGGAATGAGCCCAGTTCAGTGGTAGCTGCGAGTAAACACAGAAGATTAATTTTACACCGAGGTTATATATAACCAGAGGAAAGGGGAGGGGGGAAGGAGAAGGAAGAAATAAAATAACTTAAACAACAGTGAATTAGATGTGGTTGTTGTTGGGTTCCCCCTCTTCCATCTGCAGAAGGTTTTCGCAGAGCTTGGGCATCTCAGGCTCTGGAATTTTGTTGCGTGCGTGCGCTGGGTTTTCCCCCCTGCATTCAAGTCATTAAAAATATGATATTTGCCATTTCACATCACACAAAATTATGATTGATAGAAAACAGATGCCTGAACACCAATCTCATTAAATTTCTTTTTAAGTGATTCCATTCTGCACCCGCTAATTTATATTCCGTGGGCGACATCTGGACCAAATGGACAGGATGTCGGAATTGGTTTTCCTCTCCTCCTTCTGCCCTTCTAACAACTTTAAGGACACAACCTTTACCAGCAGCAGAGCCAAAGGAAATAATTAAGGTGCAAACCACAGCAGTCACTGGAAAACTGCTCCGTGCAACGGAAGAGCTGCCACTATCACCCCGTTCTGTCCTCCTGCTGCCCTGAGCCCTGCAAACCAAGCAGGGCAGGAGGAGATCTTCAAGTCCAGACATTTCCTTCCCACCTTGTGCCCAGGAGCAGGAACCCCCTGCACGCTGCTCCCTTCGTTATTGAGCCTCATGCCAACCCTCTGTTCCTCATTTACCACCATAAATATGGTGGCATGAAAATAGCCCTATGTGTCGCTGGGAAACCTTCAGATGAGCAGATTGGGACATGCAGAGAGCATCCCTAGAATTCGCTTTTCCTACCTTCAGATTTTCACTCTCCTAAACCCTTTTCATGGTAAAAAACTCTGCTTAGAGCAGTGAGCGAGCCCCTTTCCAAACATCTCCTCCAATCTCCTCTCTGCTCTGGTGCCCACGAAGCAGCTGATGGTGATGGTGGGCAGGTGGTGTGCGGTGGCTGCTATTTATTACGCTCAGGGCTGTCTCACCGCTTCGCCTGCACGTTCCTGCGCTTCCTCAGCCACCTGTAGTCTGCCAGAGTAATTTTAGGCTGCAAACCCGCTGGGAGTGCTGGTGGCACCAAGGGTTATGGCTCCCAGGCCAAGGAGGGAGAGGTCTCAACCATGACGTGAGCACCAGCCGGTGAGACAGAAAGAGGGAAATGTCATTAGAGCCAGAAGAGGCCAGTCTCTCCATGCCAAAGAGTCTTCCCATGACTCTAGAAGTGCCCATAAGGGACCCCAAAGAGAAGAGGACTCTTGGAGGGCTCAGATGTTGGTGGAGGTGATGGTAGCAGGCAGCAGCCTGTGCAGGAATGGAAAGGTTGGAAGGAAAGTGCCAAATGCTCATCCACAGATGGAGGCCAAGTTTGGATTCTCACACAGCTTAGCGAGAACAAGGTGTTTTGCCCCAAGGAGAGCCCCCGTCCCCACATAGTGCCTTGGGGACAGACTTCAGCCACTTCATTGCCTCCAGTCCCTCCAACTCCATCCTCACCATTAGGCAAAAAACATCCCATCCCACTCACAAGACTCAGAGTTAAAAAACATCTCTAGTTGCCTTGGAGCAAAAGGTTTCCCATAGGCCCTCATAAGCCCCTGCCTTCATCCCTGACATCCTCATTCAGGCCACACTGCGGAACTCCCTGTCCCTGCCTGCAGGCTACACAGACACGGGCTGTCACCAAGACACGTCCCCCAGTCAGGACTCCTTTCTATGCAGCTTCAGCAAGGATGAATATCACAAAAATACTGCTCAGTCAGACATGGTTTACAGGGGTACAGGAGGCTCAGAAGTTGGTAGGAAACAAAGATGGAAAATAAATAATTAAATAGAATCCTGGAGAGCAGTATAAAATAAGCCCTGGGACAGCAGCGAGCAGCGGGACACAGCCTCAGAGACCAGCCAGGCAACCCAGCCTCAAGCCCTGCTCCAATGTGCAGTGGTGTCAAACAGCGCTGGCTTCCCCAAAAATGCAGCTCCATCTACCAGCCAGTCACCTTTGTCCCCCTCCCACAGGAAGCAAATCCCTCCCTGCTGCCCATCTTGGCTGCTCATCTTCAGGAGGGACAGCCAGGACATCTCACTTCCCTCCAGCTTCCTTAGATCTGGGGACACCACCAGAGCCAACCACAACCCCTACTCTTATCCCCTGAGCCCTCTGTCCCACCTCTCTGCGTCTTTGTTTTCTGAGATGCAAGAATCCAGGGGAGGGTCCTGACACCAGTTGCCCTCATTCAGGATGAAGAGATTGATTGGGATCTGCTGCTCAGCATCCCGCATCCCAGAGGGCCCGGGGGGCTTCATTTCACCTTGCACATTTGGGGCTTTCTACACTTCAATGTCTAAGCACGCAGTGCCCAGAGCTGGGCGGCTGAGAGCTCCGCACCGGCCTCGCTGTCCTGCCGCTTCCCTGCGCGGCTCCAGGCTCGCACGGGTGACGGGTGGTTGCAGGGATCCCTGGCTCCTCCTCAGAGCCCTGCACAAAACACCTCTCCTTGGCCCTTCTGCACAAGCCCATGGGCAGGCAGGTTCAGGAATGGTGGTTTTCCTCTCCTGGCATGCGCTGGCATCCTTTGGATGCACCGGATCCTTTAGATCCAAGGATTGACCATTGCCGATGGAACAACAACATCACCCAGCTCCTTCCACAGTTCGACTGCTCCCACGTTCACCCACAGCCACCCTCATTCTGCCTAAATCCCCTTTTTTCGCATGGCTGGAGCAGGACAGGGCGGTGGTTGCTTGGAAAATGTTCCTGTTGCATGTCCTCAATACCGGAGCTGCGTGTCCGGCTGCTCCCCAGCCATCCTTTTCTCCTGAAAAACATCTATTCAGATAGACCACAGTGATTCAGGCAAGTGTGACGGACCAGAGCAGGGGGATGTAGGCGTGAGGAAGGGCGAGCTCTTCCCTGGGCCCTTTCCAAAATAAAGTATCGGGAGGAGGTGGGGAGATTTGTCAGAATGGCTTTGGGCTGAAACGCATCGTTTTACAGCTAAAATTGGACCCACTCCCTTTCTCAAAGAAAATCTGAATGAAATCTGTGTTGGCTTGTGGTGGGAAAATCGCTTCTTTAAATGCCCTTTTGGGAGGGTTCAACAATTTTATTTGATTCAGACAGCTGGAAAAAAACTAGGGATTTTGTGTATTTGTTCGTTCGTTTGTTTTTTGAGTAGCCAGACTCATTTCAGAGACACTTTCGTATTTTAACCTAACATTGTAAATAACGACCGGTATCCAGTGAGCATTTCTGCATTTCAAAGCTCTCGGCATTCCTTTTGCATCCAGGTATGGGTGCTCCCAAACCCCCATCCCTGATCCTGCTCTTTCCTAGCACTTTGCTGTCCCTATTCGAGAAGCGGCAGCCCTGGCGCGACTCAGTGTGGATGTCACCATGGGGGTGATGCCAGCACTGCCATGGTCCCCACTGGCACGCGGGGTGTATTGGTGCTTGCATTAAGCATCCCAGGGGAGCCCTGTTCTTTCCGACCCCGCCAGGTCCCTGGAGCCTGCGGAGGGAGCGGTGCAACCGGGATGCACTGGGGTAGGAGCATGGCCAAAATTGGAATGGCCCTGGGTTCATCCCAGTGCCAGGCAGGGCTGCCCTGCCGGCACGGCAGAAAAGAAGAAAAAAAAGAAAGAAAATGGGAAAAAAAGAAACAGATCAAAAACTTGTCCTGGGAAACTTTGAGCGGAGACAAGAGCTCGGCCGCGGCCGGTGCCCTGGCGGGCGTTAAAGCAAAGCGGGTCCGGCTGCAGGATCTCCAGGACGTCACCCACGCGTCCCCTGTAGCATCCCTGGGATGGAGGCTGGGCCACCAGTGTCTCCCCACCAGCATCGTCACCCGGAGCCTCGCCAAGGGGTCACCCCATCCTTCCGCTTGTCCCCCTCGCCCTGCCATTTCCTGCTCCGTATGGGGACAGGCCTAATGTCACAACTGCCAGCCCCGGGAGCAGGCGACATACGGCAGGCACTGCCTGTGCCAGGGGACACCCAGAAAACTCGTGCCACCCACCAGCCCCGGCCGCCACGGGAAAACACCAGGAAAAGCATCCAGATCCCTGATATTTTTATGGCTTTGGCTGCAAAACACATTTCTGCCCACACCGCGGCCCCCGCTCGGGCGCGCTCCTTCCTCACCGCGCACCTTCCTCTCCGCGGCCGCGCAGATGGTGCCCTGGAGACCCACCTGCCCGCTCTGCGCTTGGCTCCTGCTGCCGGCTCCGGGCACGTTCCGGCAGCACGGATCCGCACGGCGGGGGGGCGGAACATCCCCCCCCTCCTCAACCCATCGTGTGGAGCCGGCCCGGCTCCCTCCTCCTCCTCCTCCGCTCCCCGCCGCGCCTCTAAGGTCACCTTTCCGATGGGCATCCATGGGCACCGAGGCCCCGGCCGGGCTCCCCGCAGCTCCGGCGCGTGGGAAGCAGAGCAGTGCTGCGGATCGGCCCCCGCTCCCGGCCATCCATTCTATCCATACTGCTCTTCCCTGGAGCTACCGACAGGGATCGGAGGTGGATTCCCTGCTTCCTCCCTCCTTTTTTTCCCTCTTTTCTTCTAAATACCTGATGAGTATGGAGACTCCGACGTCCTCGCAGTTTGCATATACTCTGCTCCATGTCTCCTGAATCACCTTTTTCTCTGCCTCTGAGATCTCCTCACTTCTTTCCCATCTCTCAATCTCCATTTCTCCCTGGACTTTCTCCATGAAAAACAGCCGGCACGATCCTCCGGGAAGCCAGGAGGAGACGAGGAGGGATGCGAGCGTGCGCGCGTGTGTATCCTGCAAGCAGAGACAAGGTGTTTGCTCGGCGGGCGCGCTCCGACGTGGAATTCAGGAATAAAAAGGAGTATCCCGGCGCTTCAGAGCGCGCGGTCAGATGCGCGATCGCCAGGTGCTGCCCATGGCTGTGCTGAGCTCAGCGCAGCTCGGGTGCCTGTGACTGACTGATGGGAAACTGCCAAAAAGTAAAATATTCAAGGCAGTGCAAGACCAGCCTCTTCTCCGATGTGCGACCGTGAGCTCACTTTCTCTCCCCTCCTCTCACTCCCCCTCCTTTCGCTTCTTCTTTTTTTTTCCCCTCGAAAGGCAGAGACAGGGAAGAGGCTCTGGGCAGCATCAGGACGGGGCGTGCAGTGGGGGCGATGACGGCAAGTTGGGTTTTTGTTTTTTTTTTTGCTTTC
This sequence comes from Nothocercus julius, assembly GCA_013398735.1. Lineage (NCBI taxonomy): Eukaryota > Metazoa > Chordata > Aves > Tinamiformes > Tinamidae > Nothocercus > Nothocercus julius. The sequence goes on along the minus strand of VZSV01000112.1, from coordinate 2,521,045 downwards.
AGCCCTTGTAAACAGCTCGGAGGAAATGCAGGATCCCAAGTGTGCGGTTTAACTTATCCTGACCCGGCTTCCCGCTTTTCCCCTCATTTCACAAGCCGCTCAGTGCAAGAAACCCACAGGTTTCCAGGCTGAGCAGAGCAGGATCCTCCCGGGTCGTGGAGCAAATTATTGTCTGCCCTGCAGTGACTTCTTTAATTAGCAGATATTGTCCCCCGTTCTTGTTGCAGGAGCAAATTGCAAAGGGATCTAGAGCCAGGGTACCCCCAAAAGGAATGCGTGGTTGTTATTCTGGGACTGCATCATTCCCAAGAGAATCCCAGATGGAAGCGGAGTGCAGGAGTGCCCCTGCATCGGGTTTTCTGTGCATTGCTGCGTGCTTTTGGGTTGTTTTTACCCAAACGATGATCCCAGCTCACCGAAAATCCAGCTGATAACCTCTAGCCCAGTGCATTTGCATGGCAAGAAGGAAGATATTGCAAGACTTGCAATAACCGACAATCCCCCAGAGGGGGATCGGAGACAAGGAAGCGGCCTGGGAAGGAGTGTGTGAGCACAGACACAGCCGTCGGCCTGTCCAGTGGACAAACCAGTGGCTGCACCACAAATCCGTATGGGATGAGCCGGGTGGCACCAACAAGAAACCCACTGGGGATCCGTGCGGGATGGTTCCCATGTCCCAGCCTTGCATCCTACTGTGAGGAGGCAGGGAAATGGGCACCGCGTTTAAACCCAGTTTGAATCCGGATCAAAACTGCAATGCAGTGCTAGCACATTTGGGAAGGAAAACCTCAAATTGTGACGAATAGGAGAGCTCAGGCAATTACCTAGGTAGAGCTGTTAGTGTTCGCTTACAGAGGACGGGCTCTTCTCTTAGCAGCTGGGATCTTGGAGGAGCCCTCGGCCCTGCTCATAGCCTGGTGCTGGTTACATGTTGCACCCGGCTGCAGGGGCGCTTTGCCCCCCCACGTCGCCTCGCCACTTCCCCACATGCAGCGGGGAATGTACTTGGCTCCCGATGCTCGAGTGGGAGGTGAAGGCAAAGAAAGGAGGCTCCAGCTCCAAGGCGTGTGGGATGTGGCTCATGGCTCATCCCCACCCTTGACTCCGCCAACTGCCTCCGAGGCTCCAGTCCCAAATCTGACCGCTCTCGGCTGGGGACGGCCAGTCCGGGCCCTGGGGACACCAGGCCACCCGAGTGGGAGCAATGCTGCGATTTTAGAGACTGGAGGCATCGGTGTGGGGAAGCCCAAGGTGTTTGGAGGAGCCTCCCTGACTTCTGCCCCTGTTTCCTTGGAGCGGGAGGTGAAGTCACTCACGTGGCTCTTGGCCGTTTTTCTCCCATCCCGCAGGGTGTCCCTCCTCCTCTGTCCTTCATGTCCCTCCCAGGGACCCCACCAAGCCCAGGGATGCTGGAGCCACCACGCCGAAAGCCGCTGCCCGGCTCGCTCGGCGCTACCCACCGTGCTGCAATGCCATCGCACAGCCCTGCTGCCAGCTGCAGAGCCCTGGCCTGGAAAGGGATAACAAGAGTTTAGGACAGGGCTTTGCAGCGCGCGCCAGCCGGCCGCCCCGGGAGGCAAGGGTTTAGTCTAAAGCCTGTGTAAATGCTCCGCACTTATTGCACCTTTCCTTCCCCCGGCTTCCCGGTTCCCAGGAGAGCCTGCGCTCCATCAGGACTCTGCCCACACATCCTGACTTTCAGCAGCCACCGGCACGGATGTGACGGGGGTGAGACGGGGCTGGAAAAGCCACCAGGACCTACTGGGATGAGGCCGGGGTTGCATCCCATGGGAGGGGACCTCACTCCCATGGGATGCTCCCGGGTCATCTGGCACCATGGATGGTCTGCTGGGGACATCGGCTTAGGATGCCCCTTGCAAGGGGTCCACGTTGCAGGGACGCAGCGGTGAGCATTGGGAGGACATCACTGCCGACCCTCCCGGGAACGGCTTGGATGAAGGTGGCCATGTCAGGGCTGGGCTTTGGTCCTGTTGGCCCCCTGGGCGCAGGCAAGGGCCACGAGCGACATCGGCGGGAGCACAGCCTGCCCAGGGCCTTCTCAGGGCTTGTTTCAGCTTTTGCTCCCAAAAAAACAGAAACCAAAACCCCACACCATAAACGAAAAAAAAATATCTGCGCGCAGAGACCTGCTGCAGGCCGCCCAGGTGCACAAGAAGAGGCTGCAGCAGCCCAGGGGTGCCAACCACAAAGGCGACCCAGGGACTGTTGCAAAACCTCCAGCGTCACCCTGACACTTCGGGAACCAAAACTCGGTGACGCAACCCACGTCCCAGCACGGAGGGAAGTGGATGGACTGGTGGGATGGGACGGCTGCAGTGGGAGGAGAGGAATTCGCCCCCGTGCAGCCCCGCGCCGGCATCACGGACATGGCCCCTGTCAGCCAGATCCGTCAGCCGTTATCGAGGATGACAGGGTTGTGGGGAAACAAGTCGGCACTTCCAAACAGATTCTCTTGGCTGCTCTTTTCCTTTCTGAAGCTGGCCCGGCTGTGTCAAGGGTTGCTCAGGAAAACCAGCAAGTTAATGCATTCATGTCATCTTGCATTTGGTGCCAGGACATGAAGTAAACACTGTCAGGGACCTAGCTCAGGTTCAAAGACAAATCCTGCTTCTTATTCTGCTCACATTATCCATGCTCCCCATACAGATTCATTGATTCATATCTTAAAAAGCAAAGCCTTCAAAACCCATTAATTCTGTCTTGCCATCCCAGTCCTGCTCTCAAGGGCTAGGGCAAGAAGCATTAACTAATCTGCTCACATTACCTTGCCTCTGAACCAAGTATCTCTCGGTGCCAATCAAGCGTGTTGGGAACTGATACGCTCCAGCACAGGGCAAGCTTCATCCAGCAACTTCACTGAATACCAAATAAGCGGAGGACCTTCAAGATCAGTCCCAGGTGGGCAAACTCGTTTCACTGGGCTCCTGCTGGCACCTGGAGAGGTGTCTGGATCCCGGAGAGGGTCCCGGATCATTTTTTTGGGACCAGCCCATCCAAACTGTGGACAGATGAGGACTGTCCATGTTATAACTCCCCCGTGCGCTGCTTGGTCTTGGGGACTCGGATGCATCTGGGCACAAGAGGGGACCGTAGCAGGGACCAGAATGGTGCCGGCCCCCGCTGGGCGGGAGTGAGGGCAGAGGGGCTCTCCGGCAGCAATGTCCTTGTGGATATTACAGCAGTCACACTGCCTCCTGCCATGGAGAAGAAGATCCCTTTGGCCTCCAGCTCAGGTGGCCGTTGCTGGGTTTTGGCTCCAGCAGCTCCACGGCATAGCAGGAGGTGCTCCCGGGAGTGCTCCGGGCCGCTCCGGGCACCTGCAGAGGCCAGCCTGGCTGGCCTATCCCAGACACATTACGCAAGGCACCCTCTGCACCCTCCGGCCCTACGTTCTTCTCAGGAAGAAATTATTCACCCTTGTTCCTGGCTGGAAGAGATATTGGAGATGTTTCCTCCACAGCACTCCCAAAGGCTCCAGCTTCCCACCCTGCCGGTGCCAGCACTGAGGCTGCTCCAACAGCCCCGTCTGACCTCCTGGTTCAGGGAACGGGACTGTTTACTGCATGGGCTAAGAGGGATTTTGCTTTGCCAGCCTTTCAAGGGCTGCTGGCGGCTGTTGTTTTGCAGACTCGGAGCACTTGGAGATGCTGCTGCCACTGCGTGGGGATTAGTCACCGAGTTGGGCTTGGGGGGCGTCTCCAGGCTGGGCTGGACATGCATCCGAAGCCAGGCTCCTCTGATGGGATCAGTGCTTGAGCCTGGGCTGACTTAGGAGGCTTGGATTTGGTCCGGGGTTTGAAGGGTGGGTTTTTGTTTTTTTCCTCTTACAGAGGTGTCTTTCCTGGTTGCTCTTTTGTAACCCAAAGCCACCAAACTCCAGCAGATGCATTTGACATCGGAAGGGGCTGAAGCGCCTCCCTGCCCATGGCCAGAAGCAGCAGGAAGTGTAGGGGGAGATGAAGCTTTTTGGATGAGACTTGGAAAACCAGGTCCAGAGTGTGGGAAAGGGCTGTGGGGCCAGAGAGCAGAGCTGTCCGTGCTGCCCTGGGGCTGGACCAGGGAGGAGGACGACTCTGCAGTGAGGGGAGGATGCAGACAAGGTCTTGGGATCAGCTGGCTGAGACACATCCATGGGGAATTACACGCAGGCCTGAGCCTGTCAGATTAGCGGAGATGGGGAAGGGGGGAGCGGGCTGAGCAGGAGGAGGGAAAACAGGAGAAAGGGAATGCAGAGGAACAGGGAGATGGAGCTGGGATGACAGGGCAGGGAGGCACTGGGAGCCAAGGGCAGAGCCAGAGGGAAGGCAGAAAGATGGGAGCCTGAGTTATGCAGGATGGGGACAGGCTCTATACGCTAGGAATCACCCTGGGACCATCCCAGCCATGGCCAATGGGTCGGTGGGCAAGTGGGAAGGGCACGCAGGAAGCCCAAACCACTTAAGTGCTCAAGGCTTCCCAGGCCAGCGCTCTGCTCCCTCCCACCTGAAGGTCGGAGAGAAGCGCCCTCATTTGCTGCCTGTTAATTACATCTGATCCTGCTCTAATTCCTCCTAAACCCAGCCCGGAGAGCGTGCGGGCGGCTGCCGGTGAGAGCCAGGGCCCCGTGAGGCCACATCGTGGCCTCCGGCAGGGATGTGAGGGGCCGCGGCGCCGGCGGGGATGGAGCGAGAGCCATGTGCACCACGGTCCTGCTCATCGGCACGCTCGTCGTGATGCTGCGGCGCCACTTCTTCAACAAAGTCGAGCCGTATGTCCTGCCCCTGCCCTTCCATCTCCTCGGGGCCCCTTGGGCAGCGACGGGAGGGCTGGGGAAGCCCGGGGTGGGTGGGGAGGGTCTTGCTCTTCAGCTGAGGATCCATGCTCGGAAATCCTTGGATTCCTCCTAGTTCTGCTCTTTTGGAGACACCGGGCAACACTGCCTTGTGCCCGGGAAACACTCTGGGAAAGAGCATCATGTGCCGAGGGCTGGCGCCTCCTTCCAGGTCTGGTGCAGCAGAGCCCACGGGCGTCTCCGCAGGCAGCCTCTGCTCCCAGAGGGTTCCGTGCCAGACACGCAAATCCATTTACCGGCGGAGACTGGAGACATCCGAACACGAGGAGCTCACATCGGCGCTTAATGAGCCACTGAAGGCAGGGAAGGGAGATCGGAAGCAGGGCAGGCGTCTCCTGGCCTGCGGGTCGCTCCATCCTGGATGAGGCAGGATGAGGGGGCCGCACGCACAGGCTGCCAGTGCAGCCAGACACGAAGCCACCCTGTGAGCGAGCAGGGGGAAGCAGGAAAAATCACATGAGGAGGTAAGATGGAGCCTAGAGATGGAGAAGCTGGGGATGGTGAGAGAGAGGGGCCCAGCTGGATGTGTTCCTGCTCGTGGCAGGACCCACAGGGACCCACAGAGAAGTTCTGCATGGCTTGATTTGTTCTTTCGGTGATTAATTGCTCTCACCATTGAACATCAGGGCTCCTGAAAGTACGTGACCAGCAGGCCACATCCCATCTGCTTCTGCAGCTCTTTGTAACCGAGAGCAGCCCCAGCTATGCAGAAGAGGTAGCGAGTTTTCTGCTTGCGCTATTTTGGACACCCATCTACCCACCTCGCTATGAGCTGACATAAATGAGCGCCGTTTCGCTGACAGGTTTGTACTAGGAGAGGAATCATATCCAGCCTTTTATATTCCAGAAAAAAAAAAGTGACAGGAGTAAGAGAAGGAAGGGATGTCAATCAGGGCTTGCGGGAAGGGTGAGGAGCAACGAGGGAAGAAGGAATGGAGGCTTCTGAGGGACGCGGTAGAGGGAGATGACCCCTTTGGATCATAACCACCCCTACGTGCAAGATTTCCAACACATCTGCATTTTGGTGACCACACCAGGCTAGATCCCTGGATTAGAGGTGTCTCTGCTTGAAACTCAGCACAGAGGAAGAAAGGAGTCCACGTGTTACACGGGATGGGGCTGCCGCAGAGCAGGAAGGTCCCTCTCGCTGTGACGTGCGCAGAGCCAGATGCACGTCCCGGGCAGAGGATACGCTCGGGCACAAATGAGCAGCAGAGGCAAGATGGGATTATGTAAAATCCCCTGCTCGCTTGACCTCCTTCACGTCCTGTCTTCTATTTATACACCTTGGGGCTGCCGGGGACAGGTCCCTTCAGGCTGGGGTGCCCTTGGCCCAGCCTTGAGCCCAGGGGGTCCACACTGGAGCTGGACCCCAAACACCAGCAGCTCAAAAGGAGAGGCCTTCAGGGTCCCTTCCTAGCAGCTCTGCCAATGTCCCCCGCCAGGGCTGACCTCCCCATGGAGGTCCAAGGTGCGACACTTGCATCGACTCATCGAGCGGTGATTTATTCTTTGTTTTTTGTGCTATTTGGTGAGAACACCATGGCCGGGTGCCAGGGCTGGCCACGGCTGGCTGCTCTGTTTGCCTTTCTCATGTTCCGCCCCTGCCTGGTTCCTGCTGGAGCACGTTGCCTTTTTATTGGGGTGTGTTTATGGGCTGCTCCCGAGCGACGCGTGGGTTTGGGAAGGGGGAGATGTGACACAAAGCCCAGGATGGGGTTTAGTCCTGGCTCAGCATGGGGGGAGGGGGAGGGAAGGATGCCTGGAAAAGGCAGTTCTGCAAGGAGGACACGTCCTCTGCACTGAGCCCCTTGGAGAGGGACCCAGGCTGGGGCTTCGCGGGGACCAGCCAGGCTATGGCAAAGCAGAGAGAGTCTTTGGGGAAGCGAAATGTGGAAAAGTGGCAAGGCAGGAGCAGCCCCTTTGTACCCGCAGGAAACAGAGCTGGTCACTCAGCATCACCTGGGAAGCAGGACACGACCTCCTCATTTCCACGGGCGGCAGCGTGCGGCTCCGCAGCTCCGGGCGGGAGCTCTCAGCACGCAGCAACACGCACAGACCAGTGCCGGCTGCATCCCTCTATGACTTTAAACACATTAGTGAGGCCACAAATACAGCTCCAAAGTGCTGCAGACACAGCCAAACTGATAAAAAAAACCCCAAACCAAGCTGCGTCCCTGGGGACAGGCCAGCCGCTGCTTTACCCACTCTCCTCCTCATATATAAAAGCAAGCGAGCGGTTCTGCTCTCTCCCTCGCTGTGTTTCAATCCAGTATCACAAGGGTCAATTCTGTGCCACTTCTGCGGAGTCATTATCCTGCCTGTTATATAAATGTCTGGGCACGCACAAAAGGCACCGCTGATACGGTGGCTCTGGCACCAACTCGCTCCAACACCTGCTTTTCAGCTGGAGAGAAAGCCGAGCGCAAGAGCATCTCGAGAGCTGTCACACAGAAAGGCTGCTCTCTTCCAGGCTGAATGGGGGGCTAAATAGCTCTCGCTTTGCCTTGTGCATCTCATTTCTAAATGCAATTAATACTGGCACATGCATAATGAGAGGCTGACGAGTGAATAGCGGCTCTGGCAGTAAAGAAGCCAGCCCCAAGTGCTATGTAAATATTACAAATCCTCGCTAGGAGCTGACCCGGGGAAGGCAGCTTTCCGATGATTAAACCCAAGCGACAACACGACTGGATTCCTACATCTGCCACAGTGCTACCTGCTGACACGTAATGAGCAGCACTAAGAGCCGGCTCTCGCTGCTCTTCAATGCAGAGAAAATGCCTATTTGCAGGATGTAATTAATCTCGTCTTCAAAATCAGGAACCTTAGTGTCCTTGGTAACAACATGCCAGTGACTCAGAGCACGGCTCCAGCTTCCTTGCCTTGATTTTGAGGGAGCTCTTGGAAGTGACCCCCAATTCGAGCACTGGGAAATGCAGCCGGGTGTGCAGGGAGGGAACGGGTCTTGCATGGCTCTGGTGGCAGCTTAAGGAGATTCCTGCACTTACTTCAGCCCTGTTCCCTAAACAGGAATGAGCTCTGGAGCGGCCTATTTCCCGCCTTGCAGCTGGGGAAGGTTCTCCCAGCTCCCTGGAAGGTTTCCCTAAAACTGCAAGTCCTGATGTGGGGGGGCTGTGGGAAGTGGGGCCGGCAGAGCCCCCGGTGCCCCCGAGGATGCTGCCTGTCCCTGTGACACGGTGCCGGGGCCGCCCCGAGGTGCCCGGGGGCCTGATCTGCTTTCTATGAATTGGAGGGGGAAGCGGCGGCTGCTGCGTCTCGCTCACTGACCCAGTTCCAAAGCCCAGGGGAAGGATGGGCCATGATAAAGAGACAGCTGGTTGGAAAGAGTGGGTGATGCAGAAGCCCTGCATGATTTATTTATTTTTTGGAAAAAAAATAAAAAGAAAAAGAGAGGAAAAAAAGAATTGTTGGCTAAAGGGAGCATATTTGAGGCCAAACGGTGCTCTGGCAAGGCCTGGCTTCTGCAGAGGTGCTTGGGTCATCCCTGCACTGCGCGTGCTGCTCTGCAGAGCTGGGGGGGACATGGGGGAAAGGAGATTTTTGCAGTGCTAAACACCAGCTCACCCCAGTCCCCACTGTCCTCCAGGCACCCTGAGGGAGAGGAAGAGGCCGAGCGAGAGGTTGGCTCTGACCCTGGTACCAGGTAACACCATGATGGGGAAAAAGCCAGGTGGGATGCAGTGGGAGAGATGTAGACTCAGGAAAATGGTGCAGAGAGACCCGGGGCGGAGTTTTCTCCCCACCTTTCCACTCTGCCACCTCCTTTGCAGCCTTGGGTAGCGCAGGATGTAGGGGACCCTGCCTACCTGCAAGGCTGTGATGCTCCAGGGACGTGGCTTGTCCTTAGGGGCCAAAGAAAGATAGATCAGAGACATATTATTGAGCCCCAAACTGGCAGGTTGGAGGGGAAAACTCCCTTTTCCTGGGCATTTTGAGGGATTGATGTGACTCTGTCCCGCACAGCAGCTCCAGGGAGTGAGAGCTGCCTCCAGGCTGTCCGTCCGTTCATCTGTCTGCGGCTCCCACACCAGGTAGGGTGAAGCTTTGGTACTGGGGGAGCGGTGCTGCTCGGGGCTGGGGCAGGCAGCACGTGACTGGGACGGGGACCTGGGGACAGGGCTGTCCCCCCCAGCCCAGCGCCAGCACTCTCCCCATCACCCTTTTTTTGCAGCTCTCCTCTGCCCTGCAACCAGCACCGATCACCTCCCAGCCTCGCCGCCTCCGGAGCCCCCCTGCACTCCCCGTTATCCCAATGATGCTGGATTCTGCTCCCGGCGCTCGGAGTCACGTCCCCACTGCAGCTTTCCCCTCTATATAAATACGTTAATAAAAGATCAGTTTGCAGGCGCAGCTTGCTGTAGATGGCAGCATTAAAGGCGCATCTGTTTCTGCTAAGCACCGGTCTCGTGCTGGGTTTATTTGGTCCGCTTGCGGCAGGGGAGAGTTGCTTTCAGCATTCAAGGATGTCTCATGTCTGGGAGAAGTGGCGGGGGGAGATGTATTTTTGGCTCCAGTTTGCCACAAAACTTTGGTTTTAGAATTAAAAAAAATCCTCATTTTTTGTTTGCCGATAAAAAGCCAAACGGAGGCTGATGAGCGCTGTGCAATGAGCGTTTGAGAAGCCGTTTGGGAAAACAAATGTCCCCAAGGGAAAAGCCTATGGGCAAGTATTGGTCGGCCGTCAGGACTGCTGGACTTGTGAGCATTGGCACCAGCCCGACTGCTGCATGTCCCCGTCCTCAGGACCACAGGGATCGGCTCCCGATGTCGAGGGAAGGCCGAGTGTGTGGACAGGAGCTCCAGCACTTGGGTTCCCACAGCTGAGAACTTCACAAACACCCACAGAGTTTTCCTAATAGATTTTTTTTCCCCCCTTGAATCTTTTTAATTAAAAACAAACTCTACAACCTTGCCTCACTTTTAACAATTTCAATTTTTTTTTCTGTACAGGAATGATTATGTTAAAGAAGAATAAAAATTGTGGTTTTCTTTTCTTTTTTTTTTCTTTTCTTTTTTTTTTTTTTTTTTTACCTGAAGCTGCCTTCATTTTGCAGTAGATTAAGATAAACTGGAGAGATGATAACAGTGGGAAGGGGTCAGGAGGTGAATACAACTAGAGGCTCTGAAGACAGCGCAGAAGAGATTGGTGGGGGGCTGGAAAGGCAAAAGCAGATCTGGACTGAAGTCGCCAAAGCAGAACCAGCTCGTCAGATGAGATAAACCAGCCTGATTCCCTTGAAATGCCTGTATTGCTGTAGCGTGGGCTTTTTGTATTGATATTAGGGAAAATAAAGGTCAGGGCATAGCTGCACTGCCTGAATCGGGGCTGAGGCTCTTCAGCTGCAGAAGAGGAAGAGCCTCAGCAGCCAAACCAGGTCCTCCATGGAGAGCAATAAGGATGGACATGAGCAATGGTGTCCAAGGAGGCTGGGGAGGACTGAACTTTACAAGGACTTCAGGAGACGGGAAGCTTAATGTGAGGGCTTTTTCCAGAGGGCCAGATTTAGGCATGTCCCTCCCAACCTCCAGATCACAGCCACAGTGGGAGGCAGTGATGAGCAACAAGGACAATCCACATTCCTGCAATGTCTGAAACGGGAAGCAGAGGAGCCAAGAGAGATGCAGAGACTGGAGGCAGCCCCAAAGACGAAGGCAGAGGCTGGCGCAGCTGCCTGTGGCCAGCCCGGGTGCAGCCATCCCCAATTCGGGGGAAGGCCACATTCCAATACGGATCTCAACATCAGCAGTTCAGATCTTTCTCCCCATCTGGGCTAGCATGGAAAATCTCAAGAAGGACAATCCGGGGACATCTGGAGATGGCAGGGACAGCAGAAAGCAGCCTGGAAACATCACGGTGTTGCCAGAAACAGGGCCACTGCCTTGCAAACCTGCGTGTGCAAACAACGCTTGCTGAAGCGGCCGGACGGGGAGTTACAGCTTTGGGGGATAAAGGTTTCTCGAGCAGCGGAAAGGCCAGATCCCTGCCTGGGGACTTGCAAGGGGAAGGATTTCATGAGAAATGCTCTTTATTTACTTAATCAGCTGCAGCCAGAGGCTGAGCTAAGAGGGGGTGAGTCTGCGTTGAGCGAGCGGCTGCACAAGGGGTCCTGGCCCGGGATGGGGTGTTTGCTGCCGGCAAAGATTTGTGATGATCCTGGAAGGCCCTTGGTGGGTGGGAGTGGAAATTCACTTAACCTCATTAACTCCATCATCACTGCCAGCCAAAATCACAGTCATTTCTACAAGCAAAACAGAACGGAGAGCCCTTATGAGCCAGACATGGCATCAGCGGCGGCTCTCCGAGGCCCGGAGACGGGATGCTGTGGGAAAGCACGTGGACACGGTCTTGGTGCCACAGACCACTTGGGGAGGAAGGAAGGAACGTGACATGTCTCCTCTTCTTCTTTCCATCTTCGTCCTCACTAAAAATCATATTTTGGAAATACCCAAAGGGGAAATGAAAGAGCCAAAGGCTAAGCGCGAACTTGGGTCACAGTGGAGGTGGGAGCTGCTGGAGGGAACGGGCAGCCGCACACAGACTTGGAGGGGGATGAAGCTTTGGGTCTCACTAGCCCTGCTCCCCATGGCTTATTCAGCCCTCAGGTTTTATCCATGAGGAGGGAAAGGGACCACCCAGCAGCAGAAAGCCCTGGAAAGGGGCACGGGAGGGTGTCTCCAGCACCCTTCCCTCGCCCTGCGCACACTTGGCTATGGAGGACATGGCTCCAGCCCGTGGAGATAACGTCTGGTGATTCAACCCCGAAGAGCAGCCAGCGAGCGTGGGTTCCCAGCCCTGGAGCCTCCTGCCTCGCTCTCACACACGGAGCCAGGGCCCTCACTGCGACGAACCAGGCAAACCAGGGTGGGCATCACCCCGTCTCGCCAGCCTCGCTGCTCCGTACGAAACGCTACCGTCTCGCCTCTGTACCCTGGGGCATCCTAAAGGTTTCTGGCATCCTCGGAGAGGCCTTTTTCTCAAAGAGAGAAGAAGGAAAAAAACCACAACTCTACAGCAGAAAGAGGGGGAGGAAATTGCTACAAGTTCCTTAACTATCTCATGGAACAAAAATGTTTCTTAGGGCTGTTCAGGGAAAGAGAGGGTCAAATGTCCCTCATTAATGCTGATTTACTAAGAGGGCCGGGAAGTGGAAAAGGGAGACGGTCCAGCTGCCTGTCTCCATGCGCGAAGGGCTGGCCTGGGATGCAGGCCTGGAGGGTCAGTCCCAGGATTAGTGTTCGGGCTTTTCCGGCAGCAGGGATGGAGGGTGCAGGTGGCAGGTGGGAAGCGGGTGGCCCTGACCTGTGCTAATGCAGCAGTGACCCAGGGCAGAGCTCTCCCGGCTTCCAGCAACTGGTTTGGAAATTTGGCGGCTATTGGGAGAAAGGCATGGAAGTGGAGACCTCCTTTCCCCACCTCCAGGACACCCAGGCTCTAGCAGTGCTCCCTGCTCAGAGACACCCAAAAGGAAACCAAAACCCACCCAAATCCATGATACCTCCTCTCTGTTGAGGCTCTTCCCAAGCACTGTCCTGGAGCACCTCACCCAGAGCCCGACCGAGAGGGAAGAGCAAACTGCTGGCCCAGATTTCAGGGTGTAAATCAGCACGGCTCCTCTCTAGAGGTAGCTCAATTACATTGATTTACACTTGCTGCAGATTTGGTCCATTCAACCCAATAAAAACTCCAGAGGAAGTGCAGGGAGGCAGGATGTAATTACCCACACTGGAATCCCAGTTCAGAACAGGAGGCAGAGCTCTTCGGATCAAATTAATCCCTGGTGTAACTCTGCTGAAGTTACACCAGGGCTATAATTGGCCTCAACATTTTAACTATCTCATTTAATGTTATTCATGCTCTGCTGGAGATGCGAATGTTTATCCTAAATGAGAGACTCTAATGCTCCGTAGCTATAATAGAGTGTGAGGCTTGTGCAGTTTCTCATTTACGAGGATGCTGGGGAGGCCAGATTGTCACAGGGATGCGGCAGATCTGGACTCCCCAAATCTTTAACCATTTCCAGGGCTCCTGCAGTGGCTGCTTTCCCTGTTGCCCTTCCTCCGGTGCCCCCGTCCTCCTGCTTTTGCATCCTGTCTGTCTTGGGGGCTCTTGGGGAGACTGGGCGTTTTATTCCAGCCCCAGAGGTAAAGAAGGTAGGAAAGAGGGAACAGAAAACACCCAGACAGGCCCTTCAATTTTCTGTAGATCTTGGATTCTATAGATTCAAGGTCCTACAGATCAACTGCAGGGAGATTTCCCAACAGACTCGCCTCTTGGGTGGTCACAGAAGAGGGAATTTTCACCTGGACTCCTCCAGATGAGCGCTGGCTCCGGACCCTCTCCGAGACACTGTGGGGCTCAGACCCATAAGGTTCCTGCAAGAGAAGTGGGGTCAGGGCTGGAGAAATCCCACCATTCCGACATTCCCAACCTAGGAAGACAGCCCCAAGGCTGGCCGAGCTGCCACCCGGGAGGTAGCAGGGAACCGAGCCCAGCAACCTGAACTGTCCTCAAACCTGTAACGATGCTGCTGAGCAGCCTAAACAGGCGGCCTGCAGCTTAGGAAACAAATCCTCTGCTTACATCCTCCGTGTCACAGCTGTGCCCTGGCTGGTGGCACCTGTCCAGGGACGTATTTCAGCCCATTCTGCCACTGTGTGCCCAGCACAGCTCTGCGGCCACCCCTCCTGCACGGGTCGCGGAGCCTTCGGAATGTCGCTATTTGCTATCGTTAAACCTCATTTCCACTCCCCCAGGCTGATTTCAACACAGACCCCTGGTCTTTCCCTCTGCTGCCTTGCCAGGAGAAACCGCAGGAAAGGCGGATTTGTTTGTTCCAAAGCAATTTTTAACGCCCTGTAGCTTAATACAGCCTGAGGAATTATAATTCACTCTGGCTCCTTTGTATTCCTCAGAGGATATTAGATGCTTTTCTTGATACTTCCTCACTCTTTGTAGATGTTACCCTAGTTTATTTTCCAGGGCTTGCAGACTGTTTTTAACAACGCTGGTCTTTCAAGCTGCTTCCTTCAAACTTTCTCCAGCCATGCTTTCCCAGAGCCTAAATAGCTTCAATTACTCCCAGATGTTTTTGGTTTCTTAACCCCGGAGGAGCATTGTGTAAGAGCTTGGAAAGATGACTGGCAGCAGGGGCTGCGGGTTCCCTTTCCTGGTTCAGCAAATTACTTCCTGAGCAGAAAAGCCATGGGATTTACCTCGCAGACATGTACTGGCTTGTCTTGCCACAGGAACAAGACCAGAGGTGGCTGATGTCACCTGGCTATAAAGATAACCCTCTAAAACACGAGTCATCCTCTCCACTAGATTTCTCCTCATGCTTTCTGCTGAGATTTCCAATTAGGACGACCCTTCGGAACAACAAGCCTTTGGGGAGGCATCACCAAAGCTGCCAGGCAGCACCTAATGGAAGGATCTTGTTTGTGGCCACTCAAGTTGTGGCCACTACACGTGGCAAGAGGCAGGTCTCCCTCTCCTAGTACTTTCCCAATGTCCCCCTCAGCCAGCAGCAGCTCTGCTCTACTTGGGCCAAGTTTTCCTTGGCTGGGAGGGATGCAGGCAGAAGCGTGGGGAGCAAGGAGAGTTTTACACAGCTGGCTGAGCTCCTAACAAACCTCTGCGCCCCCTCCGACTCCAGCAGTCCTGCCGCTTTCATACGAAAGGCTTTGCATGACTCAACCCAGATAAAACATATTCCCACTTGCACTAGCAGAGAGCCAGTGGAGACTGAAACCCTAGTAGAGCCCAAGTGAGCTACTCTTAGAAGATCCCACCCCAAGGAAGACCTCAGTCCTTCCTCCCAGGACACAGAGCATCCCTAACACTTGGGCCCATAGCAGACAACATAGCATTGATCAGACAGGCCACCTCTGCCAGGGGACACACTGGACAAGCACCGCACCCAGGGGTGCTGGGGACAGCAGGGAGAACATAGGGAGGAGGAGCAGAGAGTCAAGCTATGAGTGAGAGATGTCAGCGCTCGGAAAGCGTAACCAATTTGCTTTTAGTACAGTTCATGCCTTTCCACCAGTGCCTAGAATAACAAATTCCTTCCACTCTCCAAGCCTGAATGCTGGAGGAAGCTGCTGAGAAACTTAATTGATTAGCTGGATGCATGCACAGAAAAAAATTGCCTGACATCAAGGAAGTCACTGTCTTGACAGTTAATGCAGACACTGATGGGAGATTAGAGAGACCAGCTGCACTTTTTTTACTTTAATCACACAACCCCTTCTTTTTTGCCTGGGAACAAGGCAAGGCCTGTTTTGAGGGGGTGACCCATTTCGCAACTGTGTTGAGAGGCTCCAGCGTGAAGACCACATCCGCGTGGCACCTTCCAGCCATGCTGGGTCCCTGGAGCTCACCGGACACGCAGGGCCTGGCCCGCAGTCCCCGTGGTGGCCTGTGGGCTCTCACAGGCCATCCATGAGCTGCAGGAGGAGACGCCCAAGAGGGTCTTGCAGCATCCGAGGAGCTAAGTTACAGAGGCCTCACAGCATCCTCTTCCCAAAGCAAGTGGCACCTGGATTCCTCCGTCCCTGCAGGCTACCTCCTCCCTTCCCAGCTTGGCCTTTCTGTTCTGATCTCCACATCTCCAGCTCTGCCCCTCCTGCTATGGGGTCACAGCCCTTGTCCCTGTCACCGCACAGGATTACTTCTGCTGGCTGGCAATGGAAAACAAGGAGCCAGAGGCCTGCGGGGGCCGTGCACTTGCCTGTCATGTTCTCCGACAGTATCACAACCTTTCCCCGCTTTTGTTTTTCCCAAGCTGTCACCAGCTGTCACAGCCCTCGTTTAAATCTCCGATCTGCAGAGCTTTCCTAAGGGCTCCCCAAAATGCAGGGTGGGAGCAGCCGCCGCTCTCCGAAGGCATCGGCTGCTGGTGCAAAAGGGGTGCGGGGCGGTGCTGAGCCCAGCGCCTCCCTTGCCTCCCGTTTCCCCTATTGCTGTTTGACCTGAGCAGCCCAGAGGAATTTTAGTCATGGTGCATTCCTAGCACAGCATCTGTTTTCTGGAGCAAAATGGGAAGCAGCTGCCAAGATACAAATCTTCCCCTGACGCCTGGCACTTCTCAAGAGTGGAACAGAACTTCTTGAAAACCCAAGGGAGAAATCACCAGACTCCAGCTCCAGCAAAGCCCATCCTGCTCCAGCCCTTCTGCTGGGCCTGCTGCAGAACAAGGGGCTCAGAGACTAATGACTGCAGTGAGAGCATCCATATGGTACCACTTAAACCTGTGGGAGAAAGAAGATCAAAGATCCCTTCCCTAGCTGCAGAACACAGAGCACTGCGGGGAACGGCACATTTTGGCTGAACTCTCTCTGCCCCAGCATCCAAGGCCAATCACACCCAGCCTCTTGCTGCCTGTCCTGGCCCGTAGTACCCCTCAGAACTGGGCTAGAAGTGCCAGGTAGATGGTGCCTGTGCCCTGCAGCTATTAATTGAGTGCAGGACAGAGCCCATGGCAGTGTCTCTCCTTTGCTCACAGCTTTCTGCTTAGACTTGAAATGGGAAGGGAAGACTGTACGGAGTCCCTGGTTGCTTGGAGGAGCTGGCAGCAGAGCAGCTCGGGTGGATGCAGGCAGGCAGAGCTCCAGCTTTGCTTCAAGGACAGCAGCACTGCTTGGGAGGGCGAAGACGCTCAGAGCCAGCCCTTGGCTGCACAGGGAGAAGGTAACTCGGAGGACACCTTGTCTTGGCCTTCAGCCGCAGGAGCAACTCGCTGTGTAGGCAGAGCCGGCAGAGGGATGCCCGAGGAGCACGGCAGCATGTTTTCTAGTAACAACACATGAAACACAGGATGCATTTGCTCCAGTCTTAAAGAAGATGGACACAGCAAGGTCAGAAGCATCAATAATTGAGGCTGAGGTTTCTCTTCAAAGAATGAAATGATAGAGGTTTCTCTATCATTTGTAGCCCATGCTCAGTCTCAACCTGAGCTCTCTGACAGAAACAGGCCTGATAGAGGTTCAGCTTCACCTCTCAATGCATCATTTTAGTAATATGTGCTCAGAAAGGCTCAGTGAGCAGCAGTATCAAGCAGTACCTCCCAGATTCGCAGCAGGTCTCTGCTGAGCTAGGGGCCCTGCTCCCACAACCACAAAGATTTTTCAGGCACAAAGTGCATAGCGCTTGCAGCAGTGACTTCCTAAAACCTAAGGCAGTGACACCAGATAACCACAGCTTAGATAGAACATGGGCTTCATATTACCTTCACCAAGAGCCTAAATGCATCACAGATCACACACAGCATGTCCTTGGTCACTAAGAGTCCCAGGAGAACAGCATGAATACTGCACAGCAACTAAATTACTGGCTACCAGCAAATACTTGTCAAGACTCGGGCAAGCCTGAGTCTTGGAGAGAAAAAAAAAAAAAAAAAAAAAAATCCAGTTGTAACCCAGGATTTCAGATGAGGCTTGAGCTAGATGGTCTCAGCAAGACTAAGCTGAAGCTTCCC